>JAZDUA010000359.1:600000-1122500 GCA_038098605.1 Gryllus longicercus | reverse complement strand
TATTCGACGTGGACGAAGTGCTTGAATTGCCCGCGGAATGTGCTCTAGGCTGCCTCCATAAGTGGGCGGTGTGCGATGCAGCCGTAGGAGTCGTGTGGGCGCGGGGGCGTGGGCGGAGGTGCGTGCGGAAGGGGCGGAAGCTCGCGAGGCCTCGTGCGTGGGAAGCGGCCAAGACGCGCCATCGCCTAATTGGCGGTCGCTCGACTCGGCTCGCCTGGCCTCGGCTGGGCTGGGCTGCCTGCCCTGCGTAGGCGCGCGCTCGCCGTCGCCCTCGGCTTTTGTTCGCCGCGCAGGACATCCGCCTGCGCGCGGCGTGGGGCGGTTGGCAAAAACGGCCTCCGACTCGCATTATGCTCTCTGTCGTCCGGCGAGGACTCCCTTGGGAACGCGTAGGCCAACAAACGACAATTGGATTAATGTAAGAACATGCTTAGGGCGCCTCCTTTGTAGATTTAAAAAATATTTTTTAGAGCAGGTTTTAGGCAGCTACTCGCACAAGCGGTTACTTTGGAGAATGCCCAAATGCTAAAAAGTGCGACGATGCTGAAGTGTTCAGATAAATCGGTGAATGCAACATACGAAATATTCTCGTCTTGTCGCAAAAGCTACCATCGACCTTAAGGTGACATATTTCCCAATTAAGTGATTTGTGTACTGAAATTCAAATAAAACGAAAGCCAGAAAGGCTGTATAAAAGTAGTGTATGTTACACGTACTAATAGGGATTGTATTTTACTCGGTCTATCGGCCTCGTGTCACATTTTCTACTCTCAAAATAAAATACCACTCGTATCATAAATAATTATTAATCCTTTTAAAAATACGATGGTAATGGTTTTTGTTTTCTTTTCAAACTCGTACTGATTATTTCTGTTCAGTTTTTTAATATTATCAGGGAGTCTCAGTTTTGTCATGTTTAGAACCCTCAAAGGTATTAATTTGTCGCTTGGCCCAAAGAGAGAGGACAATACCTATAAATCCTGTTCACGCCTCCCTTATAGAACGGATGTAATTTAAGGATAATAAACGGAAATGGCGAGACAGGAACAATAATACCTTGAAATTGTACTTGCTATATTAGCTGTCAAAAACGCACGACATAAATACAGGTACTGATATGGAATAATTCACTTTTTGGTCGGAAGTTGATTGGAAGTGACAGTTACAAGACGAGACATAACATCTCTGGCACATGACTACGGCTTTTTGACGTTGCTGATTGTTTCGCGGTGAGGTTTTCGCGGAGATAAGCAAAATGAAGACATTTCAGTGAAGGTGTATTGCAGTGTTTATACGAATGCACCTACCAGAAGGGAGAATATAAATCAAGTCAATTTTCGTGCGTAATGGCGTTCATGCACTGAAATAAGTAGCATGGCAAATTTATTTTTATATTAGCAAAGATTCAAAGCAATTAAAATACTTCACGAACTATTTCAGCTGATGAAATTATTTTTCTCTTACTATTTCTTACAGAATTCCACTCGTCCTCGAATTCATAGATATTTACATGTTGGAGGTCACGAGTTATGCCCAAGTGAGGTAACTATGATTTGACAAATATTAATCAATATTTAAGAACTATTGTTCACGTGCCGATATTTTCCTTAACTCTGTGGTCGTGGCCCACTTTCCTTTGTAGCTTGACGATGATCATGGTGTGGTGCCACATCCTCGTGAATCCACTTAGCAGTTGTGGACTTCGTTTTGCCCGCACATGGAATGGCGTGGTCGAAGTTCAATACATTTCTTTTGTTCAAGAAACCGTTTGAAAGAAACTTTATTTTGCACTGATTACACAGACCTCTCAGGACAAAGACTAAAGCACTTGAGGCTTTGGTTAACACGCCTCTCACAACAGAGACCATTTATAGAATAAGAACTTCCAGTTGATCAATGTTGAAAGGTAGTTGTTTGTTTTGTCTGTTATTGCAGTAGTGTCATGTTGCAGTGTAATTTACTTTCTTTCTGTGTAAAGCATGTGAAATACTGACCAAGCACTTCAACATGTACTACTTTCTCAGTTTTGCAACTAGCATATTGTTTAGCTCGTGGAGCATTGGGATAACTGCAGACTTCGCCAAGAAATTCTCTTTCTACACACGGGCGACGCACTTCCTTTCATAGCCTCGCGCAGCACTGTCGTGTTTTCTGGTGCAGGTTTTTGGATCTCCCCTCGAATAAACAGCCGGGGGGAGCGGGGGGGACGCCAGGCCTTCGCTGGCGCCACGCAGCGCTCTCGAGACTCGCAGCCCTTTCGCTCAAGATGGCGCCTGCCCTTCACTTCGCTGTGGGGCGCTCTCCGGAACGACATGCAATGAGATGTGCGAAGGTGAAGATTTATAAAGGACAAAGGGGAAACATATTGCCGAAATAGGTCATAATATAGAATATAGCTTAATAAAAAAGGATGAATGGAAGGTTTTTGCTTTTATTTTTCTTCTGGAGGAAAAAAAAAAGTACTGACTTCATCTGATTCAACGTTTCTGTTGAACAGATACACATTTCGTCAATTGCGCGCAAGGTGTTACCAACACTAGCCTTGGATTGAGTAATTTCTTGGCACCGTAAACCAGGTGACTGTTCTTCCTTTCTTAAATTCCTTCGGAAAATTCGGTCACTTCCTTTAGTTTCGGGTCTTTACAGATGGTTTGCCTCTCTCTGATGTACAGTGTGCATCAAATCATAGAAGTTTGTACGGTTTGCAGTGATCAGAGAGTTCTTATTTCTTGTCAACCTGAATTACAAAAAGACTCAAGGCACTGTTGTGGTTCGTGCACATGTACATAAAGCACGTGTGTAATTCCATTTTCTTTATTGGATTTAAAAACACATCTCAAGTCATAGTTTTTGGAATTATTCCAGAATAGGAATACTATAGTGTCATTATGAGAGTTCACATAAATTACAGAATGTAAAGAGAATGAACTAAAATATACATACTATGTATTGGTATGCACATTTGTATTCTATAAAAGCGTAGTAATAAAAGCTTGTCGGCTTCAATGAGAAACTTCTAACAATTTTTGGTCCTGTTTTAATGAGCCAAGACCAGTCCAATATTATAAGTTGTGCTCCTTTCCTCTTTCTTAGTTTCGTTTTGCATTTTCCAAGGTAGCAAATGAAGGTGGGAGAGAATGGCGAGAAGGGAAGTGCCGACGTTCTGAAGGTGAAATCAGGTCGTGTTTTCCGAACACGATTATGAAAAATATGATTATTTTTCAGCAATGAACCAATAATATCTATCCGCCAGATTATAGAACCGCGATTTTTTTCGCACCATTTTACAAACATTGTCGCGTTGCAAGCAACCAAATATAGACTTCTCAACTCCAAAGGTGGTTTCCGTACCATAACTGCGATGACTTAACTCATTGCTTCTCGAGTACCCTACAAAAATCTTCGTAGGTACTCGAGAAGCAATGAGTTACGTCTTGTTTTAGTTCATTCTCTTTGCATTCTGTAATTTATGTGGACTCTCATGATGACACTATAGTGTTCCTATTCTGGAATGATTCCAAAAACTATGAGATGTGTTTTTAAATCCAATAAAGAAAATCGAATAACACACAAGTTAGTGCTTTATGTACATGTGCACTAACCACAACAATATCTAGTGTCTTTTTGTAATTCAGGTTGACAAGAAGTAAGTAGTTTAATGCTGACCCTGAGCGCAGCTTTTTGTATGAATCGGGTGCGTAAGTGTAGGAATGAGCAACTTACGCAGACTGACGTTGCTCCTGCTGTGGCAGCAGCGGCAGTGGGGCAGTCGAATGGATTTCCGGTGCGGTGCGGTGCGGTGCGGTGCGGTGGCGTTTAAATTCCCCGCGAGCAACGCGCCAACGACCGGCTCTGCCTCCGCGCCCCCTCGGCGCTGCGTGCATTGCGTAACGCACGCGCCGCATCCGCCTTTGCCTCGCCACACAGTGGGCCCGGCGCCCGCTCTGCGCCGCTCTGGCGAAGCAATGCGCTCGATAATCCAAATCTTTAGTTAACACTGCTCGTCGTTGCTGATCATTTTCCTCATTGAGTTTCAGGGGCGAATGCTGACGAAATGACATGTAGATATATTTTACTTTTATTATCAGAAAGCCACGCTTGCAAAAAGTTTCATCCTTTTTTGTAGTATTCATGTATTTGATATTTCATTACTCAAATACCTTTTATGGCCATCTTTACGTAGTTATTTCCTGAGCTGATTAATAGTTGTCATTCTAGGGTATTATCTTTTAATTCACAGCTAAACTTCGGGTAGTGTGAATTACTGTACTCCTCACCTCTCTAGAGTGCCGATTTTGAATGTAGCGACTACAACATTTTTGGGGGGTAGGTTTGACAGTTATTTGTATATGCTGTTGAAAAGCAGGTTATATTAACACTTCATTTTTTACTTATTTAAGGGTGCTTTTCAACTGCTATGGTCATTTAGCAACCTTTGTAATTTAACATTGCTTTTCTTACTTTGAGGTAACAGTAGCGGAACACGCGTACGGATACACACAAACATTCATGCCTGGGGCAGTATTCGAACTCGCGATTCTTGTAATTTTAATGTTTATGTGCACATGTGCACTTTAACCACTTGTTGGTTGATCCTTTGCATTTGGGGTGTGTGGGCCCAGTGCGCGGTGTCGCCCACCCGTCCCGGGCGGAAGTCGCTTGATTCGCTGCCAAGGCTGACGCCCCGCCCCCGCCCCCGCCCCCCGCTCCCGCCCCCGTCCCCGTCCCCACTCGCGGTCGAAATAGACTGTTTGATCCCCCGGCACAAGATGCCAATGTGTAGCCTGGAATGGATCTCTCGTTGTTGCGAAGTTTCTCCAGTGTAGCGGACTGTCTTTCTTGTGCGTTTCCGTTCTGTTGACATTCCCGGACAAAGCGCGCCCCTGGGAAAAGCCACTAATGCAATCGCAGAAGGATTCACGTATGCTTCATCTGAAAGATCATGTGTCCGCAGTAGAGAGCAAGTTAAACTCAATAGGGTTAGCATCAATTTTTAAAATCTAATTTTAAAAGCTTTTAATTTTTTAGCTAAATCTTAATCCATACTATCCTTGATAGAAGAATCCTTGTTTTTCAAGTACGAGAGTTAATGAGTCATTTAATTTTATGCAGTCACTTGTTTAGAATATAATTCTGAACGAACATTGAAGATACATAAAACAATTAGAAAAATGCTGCTGATAAGAAGTACGCAGAGGGGAGGTATAGGGAATCGGTAATAATGAAATCATCGGAGCCACCAGGGCTGACGGTGGCATTGCGCGTGGCCCAGTGCAGGTCGTGGTGCACGCGGCTGTGCACGCCTGCAGTCGCGCCTCAATTCGGCGCGCGCGATTTTCCCCTTCCGCCGTCCGGCTGCAACCGACTCCTCGGCCTCCTCAGTCGTTGCGTGGTCCTTACCGCTCGAGACTCCTCTCACCACGCAAATTGCACAGCTTTTCCATTTTCATTTTTAGTTTTACGCATCGACTTAAGACTCTTGTCCACTATACTGCCAAAATGCGTTTCTCCTATGTTAAGGTGTTTTCGAAACTCCCGTTGAATAGTATTTTCAATTAAGTCTGATCGTGAGTATTTTCTCTTCCTCAAAATTGTATTAATTGAACATTTTTTACTTCAAAAATAAGCTCTTCAGTATTTTATATATATATATAAAATACTGAAGAGCTTATTATTATATTTCTTATATATATATATATATATATATATATATATATATATATATATATATATATATAAGAAATACAAAGCTGGGAGAGGGAAGCTGAACTAGTGCAAGGGAGGCGGTCGAACGCACGATGTTAGGAATGTCGACGGGACAATGTCTATGGGAGAGGTGTTGAAAGTGCGCTGCCTTGAGTGAGAGAGTGCCTCGAGTGATGCAGGGGCAAATTGACGAGAGGGAGACCATGGGTTGTCCCCCTCTACAGAGGTTGATGTCCCCTGCTGCAAAACAATAATTTCTCCTTACAAGGGATATAATACAAATTTGGAGTTTAGATTATGAAATATATGAATCTAGGAACCCCAGTCAAGAAATAGGACCAGAAAACATCACCAAGATCTTTTTTAAGGGATTATTACAGACTGTTACATGAGGTCGATTTCGTTACTATACCAGTTCCTTGATTCGTCATCTCCAGGAGATATGAAAGTCGGTCCTGGAGTAAATTGCGTATTCCCACCCTAGCGTAATAGGTCTCAAGGCTTCGGTGGAACACTGGAGACCTGTGAGGTGATGGGACCTAAATTCAACACGCTTCAATGGTGGAAGACCCGATTAAGGCGTGATTACAATATTGTTTCTTAAACCTTGTATGACCGCTCCGAAAACCTCGCCTCTTCTTTGCCTCCGCGTTGCCTCCTTAACAGTGTGTAATGTGTTGAAGTCGCCCCACGCAGAGGCCCTCTTGAGGGTGCTTGTGCGAGAGGCATTGGCTTGTCGAAAAAAAAGTTGTTAGCGACCGCAGCGGTGGCCTCCGCTGTTTGCGGGAGGGGTTGCGAGGGCACCGCCATTAAGAAAACAATTATTTGTCCGCATCGTAAGATGGGGAAGCTCCCCTCGCTGAGCGCCTCTTTATTTTGCAGCCCGCGTTAGGGTGACGCGACATGTAGCCTCTCGTTTGGCGTCGACGCGCTGGGGGCTCTGTCAGCCGTTCTTAACCTCGTCTGCTGTCACGACCTCTAACTAGATCTTCAGTGGTGGATTTTTTCATTTGCCCTGTGTCGCCCTCTCTCTCTCGCTTTCACCCACTCCCTCTCTTCCTCCTCTCTCTCCCCTCAACCTCTCTCTCCCCTCTACCTCTCTCTCCCCTCTACCTCTCTCTCCCCTCTACCTCTCTCTCCCCTCTACCTCTCTCTCCCCTCTACCTCTCTCTCCCCTCTACCTCTCTCTCCCCTCTACCTCTCTCTCCCCTCTACCTCTCTCTCCCCTCTACCTCTCTCTCCCCTCTACCTCTCTCTCCCCCTCTACCTCTCTCTCTGCCCTCTACCTCTCTCTCTGCCCTCTACCTCTCTCTCTGCCTCTACCTCTCTCTCTGCCCTCTACCTCTCTCTCTGCCCTCTACCTCTCTCTCTCCCCTCTACCTCTCTGCCCTCTACCTCTCTCTCCCCTCTACCTCTCTCTCTGCCCTCTACCTCTCTCTGCCCTCTACCTCTCTCTCCCCTCTACCTCTCTCTCTGCCCTCTACCTCTCTCTCCCCTCTACCTCTCTCTCTGCCCTCTACCTCTCTCTCTGCCTCTCTCTCGCCCTCGCCTTCGCCGCTGAAGAAGGCAGCGGCACGTGCGGATCTAGAGCGGTTTGTGGCTCTTGTCGACAGGCTCAAGTTTGTGGCACAAGCTCGACCCAGAAACCGGTCCATTACTCTCAACATTCAAATTTAATTATTTGTGAGAAAATTCCAGAAAATTCTGGGTATTGCTTGCAAAATTGATCAATATTTTTCAAACGAAATGTGTGATATCACCAGCTGCTACCTGTGTTCTTGCTGGTGCACTTAAGGGGATGCGAGAGGAGGCAGGAGCGGGGCCTACGCGTGTATCTATAAGCTGTCCGAAGAATATTGTTGACTTTTGCCCTCAGAAAAATGTACAATTTTCCTTAAATTTTGTAGTATCTAAACATTTTACTTTATTGCTAAATATTAATTAAACAGATGTTACATTATGTGGCGTCATATCTGTCGCCAGTACAAACGTACCCAAACGTAGCCATGTGGACAACCCTGGCGGAAGTGACGCGGGGCTGCACCTAGGAATGCGGGTCCGTGGGTGCAGGTTTGGAAACCCCGGCGGTCACTGCGGGTGACGCGCTTCCGTCAACCTGCCACAGGCTATATAAGCAGAATTCGACTTGAAAGCAGCCTTCTATTCTTGACTCTTCAGAGGTGAGCGCGTCGGTAGGGCGTCGTGAGGGTTGTGCGCGGCGTTGCATGGTAATGCATAGGCTACCGAGGCGGGGAATCGAAGCCGGCGTGCTACGTCGTGACAGCAGGTGCGGCATACTCATATGTATGTTCGCGTAAGGTACTGGTGCATCACACCGGGGATGGTAATTAATTATCGGGCCAGCGGTGGTGGTAACCAGGGAAAGTTCCTTCTTGTAACGGTTAACTTCAATTGTAAATATTGTATATAGTGTTTTGGTGTTGGAGTATCTTTCTTTCTATTAAATGCTAAATATTTACAAGCCGTTCACGTCTGTATTTATTTGCCCCGGCAAAGACGCCACAGACGTAGGAGGAATAGAATGGTGGCAGCGGTTAAAGAACTACCACGCACGTAGAATAGTGCCAGCGGTTAACGAACTACCACGCACGTGTAGGGATAAGCAGCGGTTAACGAACTACCACGCACGTAGAATAGTGCCAGCGGTTATCGAACTACCACGCACGTAGAATAGTGCCAGCGGTAAACGAACTACCACGCACGTGTAGTGTATGCAGCGGATCACGAACTACCACGTAGGTGTAAAATGGTGGCAGCAGTTTAAGAACTACCACGTAGTACAGCGTAGGTAGCGGTTCAAGTACGCAGTTTATGGTTAGTAAACGACCATGCAGTTGTGTATGTGCGGTGTTTGTCTGTGGTAGGCAGCATCACACGGAAGCACGCCAGGAACGGCAGGTTGAATAATTACGCCAGTAAGGGGCTTCATCCGTCCATGGGTAATTAGTGAGCGTAGGAGGAATAGAATTCTGCGTTTCACGTGCAAGGTTCGGTCGGCAGTGTAGCAACAGCTATAGAAACGAACAAAACACCCAGCAGGTAGGGCGCTTAGTACCAGCGGGACAGGCATCCAGAACAACGGATCGGTACGCGGAAGTGAAAGTATATTTGGCCGCAGGTATCCGCCGGAGAAAGTTTAAATAGGGGGCGAGCGAGCAAAGCTCAGCCAGGGAACAGTTTCGACGTAAATATATTCATAGTGCGCGAAACAAGTAAAACGCGAACGAAAACGTGCGAGTACATCGGCGGGGCGAAACTTCAAGCAGAAGGACGGGAAGGAAGGAAGGACGGGAAGGAAGGACGAGTTGCAGCCAATCCATCCATCTCATCACGACATCCGTCAGCGCCGAACGTGCACGCATTAAGCAGCAGGAAGCAGCCACGTGCAAGCAGTGGAAGCTGAGGGTAAGTGTGTTCTTTTGCAACGCGTAGGGCACTGTTTTAAAGCAATGGCGCATTTACTGAGATTTCGAAAGGAGGGAATGATCCGAATCGCCAGGGATTTAGGAATAGAATTAGATGGATCGGAAACGAATCCGATTTTAAAGAAACTAATAGTAGAGCATGAGGATTATTCCGTTGGATTAACGGAGGAATTGGGGCAACAGCACGAAAGAGATAGGAAGGATAGAATGCTGGCAGAGGAAAGAGATAGGGAAGATAGGAGAATATTAGAAGAAAGGCAGGAGAGAGATAAAGAAAGGGAATACCAATTAGAACTTGCGAGAGCGCAGAATGCCCAGACGGGCGAAACAAATTCGGAGATTCGTTCGGAAGCGCGCTCGGAACACGCGAGAGAATATATTAGAATAGGCCAAATAATTGGTAGGTTTAAAGGAGAGCAGGACGATATCACTTCTTATCTGAGCGCGTTTGAAAGCCAGTGCAGGCAATTGAAAATCTGCGAAGAAGATTGGGTTGTGAATTTGATAGGATTACTACCGCATAATGTTAACACATGCTTACTTTAGACGAACAGGAAGAAGCGTTAGATTATGCGGAGCTGAAATTGAAATTATTAGAACTGTACCGTTTGATGCCGAGAAATTCCGGCAGTTATTTAGGAAACATAGCAAAAACGGAGCGACTTGGAGCATATTCGCGAGGGAAATTGTTAAACTATGCCAGAGAGTGGGTAGCGGGACTTAAAATAAACACATTCGAGGGTTTATTGAATTTGATCGTAGCCGATCAAATGAAGCATAAGGTTCCAGGGGATATGCGGGAACATTTTGTGGATAAATGGCCGAATTTGCGAATCCGCTTGAATTCGCGAAAAGATTAGATGCGTACGAGAATGCGCGGCAAGGGGTGGAAGAAGCCACAGTTTACCATCTTTCCGGCCGAAAGAACATTCCGGAAAGAACAAGGAAACAACAGGGCACCTGTTGCTCCTCACGTGGCCCCCAAGTCGGCAGGAAGTACTAATGGATTAGAGAAACATAGCGCGAAGAAGGAATTCGAGGCACCTTATGTCCGCAAGTGTTACGAATGTCAGTCAACAACGCACTTGGTTAAGAACTGTCCGCGGAAACAGGGCCAAACAAGTAAATCACGTGTGTGAACCCGAGGCAAGGGAGTTCTTGAGGCAGCACATTGTGACAGGGACCGTGAATGAGCAGCCGACGGAGATCTTAAGAGACACGGGCGCGTCATTTGATCTTGTATCCGCAAATTTAGTCACAGATCGTGATTATACGGGCGAATCGGTCTGGATCAAACAGCCACTTCATTCTACTGCCATTATTTGCCGGTGGCGGAAATTCGCCTAAATTCGGAATTAGGTAATGTAATCACTAGGGCCGCTATAGTGCCGAAGGAAAATCAACTTAGTTATTATCTATTAAGTAACAGAACGTATCAACTTCTGCAGGATATTAAGCAGGGCCTTGTAGAAGAACAAACTGTGAACATGGTTATGACGCGCAGTAAGGCTGCGGCAGAAGGCAGAACAAAAGCAGATGATTCGGGGAACTCGCAGGTAAAATGCCGGAGGCGGAGGGCGACCTGACAGGAAAGCCGGGCGAAGACGAGCATGAGCCGTCGGAGGAATTCCCGGAATTCTGTCTAGTAACAGACGGAGAAGAATTAGAATTGGCAGTGCCGATCGCGGAAATGTTGAAGGTAAATACGGAAGAATTCAGCGCGGCGCAGAAGGAAGATGAGAGTGTAAATACCTTGTTTGAAAAGTATAAGGATGTAAAAGCAGAATCGGAAAGAGATACCTATTTTGTTAGGAATTCATTATTATATAAGAAGCGGAAGAGCAAAAAGGGCGACATTTACGAAATGTTAGTTGTGCCCGGTAAATTTCGTGGGCCTATATTAAGGATTTGTCATGAAGTTGTCAGTGCTCACCTAGGAATAGCTAAATCGAAGAACAATTTGTCTAAGCACTTCTTCTGGCCAAATTGTTTTAAAGAGATGGAGCAATTTGTGCGTTCATTGCGACAGCTGCCAGCGCGTAGGTCATAGTGGTGATCGGAAGAAGGCACCTTAGTATTGGTCCCCACTATAAGAGAGGTCTTTTCGCGATTAAATTTAGATACGATAGGCCCGTTTCAGAGAAGCAGTACCGGAAATGTCCATGTACTTACGGCTATTTGTGTTGCGTCTAGGTACCCCGAAGCAATACCGATTCCCAGATCTTCAAACTCCTACTATAATTGATGCGCTTTTGCAGTTGTTCAGCAGAACCGGTTTCCACGGGAAATTCAAACAGATCAAGGCCCGTGCTTCAGAAGCACGCTGATGGCAGAATTTGCAAATAAATTTGGGATTAAATTGATCCATAGTTCGGTTTATCATCCGCAGACCAATCCGGTTGAGCGTGTACACAGTACAATAAATAGGCTGTTCAAAGTTCTGTGTCTGGAAGCTGGAACTGACTGGGGAAAAAACAGATCCCGGCCATATTGTTCGCTTTAAGAACAAGTTTCACGAAAGTTTTGGATTCTCGCCCGCAGAATTGGTATTTGGTAGGAATTTAAGGACTCCTATTACGTTGCTCTACGAGAATCTCTCTGGAATAGAGCCGGAAAGTAGCGAGGTAACGGAATATATATTTCGTCTGGCGAATAGATTGAAAGTAATTAGAGATGGCAGCTCATGAAAAACTATCGGCACTTCAGGTGAAAAGGAAACCTGGTATGATAAGAAATCAGTGATACGCACATTTAATGTAGGAGACAAAGTATTAGTGTTTTGCTCCGAACAAGGTACGTAAATTATCTGTGCAATGGATAGGACCGGGAGAGATAGTAGAGAAGGTGTCTGACACGAATTACGTCATTCAAATGCCGAACAAAAGCACAGGCAAGGTATATCATGTCAATATGATCAAAGCATACGTACAAAGGGACTGAGTATGTTAATTTTATTGTCAATCAAGAACAGATAGGTGATTTTATGGAGGACGGAATAGAGAAATACGCCTTAAAATTAGAACCGGAGGAATTCGATGTAGAGGCAATGCTCGCAGGCACAGAAATGGAGCCGGAGGGAAGTGAAAGGCTGAGAGAACTTGTAATAGAGTTTAGGGACATCTTTTCCGATAGGCCAGGGCTCACTAAAAATGTTCAGATGGACATCGAATTGCTGGACGAAAATGCAAGGGTGAGGAGCGCTCCGTATCGTACGTCTCATCGCCAAACAAAAATCCTCCAGGAAGAAATCGCGAAAATGCTAAGGGATGGTATCATCGAGCCTTCGGGATTCTGATTTCACATCCCCTATGATTTTGGTGGAAGCACCCGGAAAAAAACCCAGGCCATGTATTGACTACCGCAAGTTAAATCAGGTCATTCGTACGGAATATTTTCCGCTTCCGAGTTTAGCCGAGCGAATTGAAACAGTTGCGAGGGCCAAAATCATAACCACAACAGACTTATGTAAAGGATTTTGCAGATCCAAATGAGCGAGCGCGCACAACGGTATGCCACCTTTACGACGAATTCGGGTCTTATAAACCCCTCAGGATGCCTTTCGGCATCAAAAATGCACCATATGTTTGCAGCAAGCTTATGGAGGCATTACTGAAAGATTGCGCGGAGTTCGCCGTCCCATATATGGATGACATTGCAATCTTTAGCGACAACTGGGATGATCACTGCAAACATCTCAGAATCGTATTCCAAAAGTTACGTGAGGCCAATTTACGAGTGCAACCGGCGAAATGTAAGTTCGCTAGGAAATCGGTTACGTTCTTAGGATACGAGATTGGTAGTGGTCTGATGAGACCAAATGAAGCCAAAGTGCAAGTAATAAAGGAATATCCACGGCCTACGACAAAAAAGGAAATCCGTAAATTTATAGGTCTGATATCATATTATAAACGGTTCATCAGAAATTTCTCGGAGAAATCAGCGGCGCTCACTGATCTATTGAGGGGAACACATAGGCAAGGCAAAATCCGGTGGTCGGAAGAGTGCGAAAACTCGTTTATACAGCTTCGCGACGCACTGTGTCAGGGGGCAGTCACACATGCACCTGATTTTAGTAAGCCATTTTTACTGCAATGTGATGCGGCACTTAGGGGAGCAGCCATTGTGTTATCACAGTTAGATCAGGAAGGAAATGAAAATCCGATTCTTTTTCTCAGTAAGAAATTCTCAGACGGGGAATTAAAATGGAGCACCACGGAGAAAGAGTGTGCTGCTTTAATTTGGGGTTTAGGGAAGTTGCGTTACTATTTAGACGGTAATGTTTTGCTAAAGATAGAAACGGATCATAACCCGTTAGTCTGGTTACAACAGAATGCTGGGAATAATCCTAGATTGCTTAGGTGGTCCTTGGCGATTCAGCATTACAACATTATCATAAGCCATAGGAAAGGGATATTAAATGTAAATGCTGACATTCTCAGTAGGGTGTTTGAAAATGAGCGCCAGACAGTGTCCGAAGTTGCAGAGGGGCACACTGCACCCGGCAATGCCGATACGTGTGCGCCGAAAACACTGGAACACAGTGCAAAACAAATAGTGCAAGAAGAATGATGTATAAGTGAATGTGATGTTTGTTGTGTTGTGTCAAGATTGAGTAAACTTTTCCCAAGAAGCCTTCGGAAGAATAGTTCCAGCAAATATCATGAACTTTTGTATTCATTTATATTCATTCTGGCAAGAAGAAAAACTTTGTACAATCCTTCAAGAGAGAAATGTAAAAATTGTTTATTTGTTTCATTTTAAGTGTATCACTGTATGTGGTTTTAAATGTAAAACAGGATAAATGTTAGTTTATTGTTGTTGTTTTTTGTGCTTTTATCAATGTATAGGGTTTTGTAATTCAGTGTGTCAGTTGTGTGTATAGAACTGTATATGATTTTAAATGTTTTTGATGTAATGTTTGTGGCTATATTGGTGATATTGTATGTGTCATTTTGGTAGTGAGTGTATTGTACAAAATTAATTTAATTTAAGAATTTGGTTGTAAAAGGGAAAGGAACATACTATGGTTATTTGAGGTTACCACACCAGGCTGAAAAATCTTAACAATGCATAAGAGGAACCGACCGTACGGCAAGATTTTTAATATTTCAAGTACAATGTACAATGTAGAGTAAAACTATGTCAATGGGGTAGGTTAGTAGGGCATTCTCTGTTTGTTCTTTATCTGTGTAATTAGCCAGGTCAGGCGCAGTTGTATATAATGTGAGCCGATCGGCCTAGGACTTTCACACTTGTGGAATTTTCCTTCTGTGTTGATTGCAACTGCGACGAAAATTCCCGGGGGGGGTATAGAGGAGTTTGTGGCGTCATATCTGTCGCCAGTACAAACGTACCCAAACGTAGCCATGTGGACAACCCTGGCGGAAGTGACGCGGGGCTGCACCTAGGAATGCGGGTCGTGGGTGCAGGTTTGGAAACCCCGGCGGTCACTGCGGGTGACGCGCTTCCGTCAACCTGCCACAGGCTATATAAGCAGAATTCGACTTGAAAGCAGCCTTCTATTCTTGACTCTTCAGAGGTGAGCGCGTCGGTAGGGCGTCGTGAGGGTTGTGCGCGGCGTTGCATGGTAATGCATAGGCTACCGAGGCGGGGAATCGAAGCCGGCGTGCTACGTCGTGACAGCAGGTGCGGCATACTCATATGTATGTTCGCGTAAGGTACTGGTGCATCACACCGGGGATGGTAATTAATTATCGGGCCAGCGGTGGTGGTAACCAGGGAAAGTTCCTTCTTGTAACGGTTAACTTCAATTGTAAATATTGTATATAGTGTTTTGGTGTTGGAGTATCTTTCTTCTATTAAATGCTAAATATTTACAAGCCGTTCACGTCTGTATTTATTTGCCCCGGCAAAGACGCCACAATTACATCAGCTCAGAATAAATTATACTCTGATATACGATAAACATTTTTAGTTCTATCAAATTAAAATTTTGAATCGTGAGTCGGATGGCGTTCCATTTTCCATTCTCCCTCTTATTTATTTATTTATTTATTTATTTATTTATTTATTTATGGTAGGTGCAGGAGGGAACAAATGCTAGTTTGTTATTTCGGGTAAAGCACATCGTGTTACGAGTACTATATTGCCGGTAAGGCGCCGAAGCGGACGGTTCCACGCGCACCGCGCGCCGTCGTATGGAGACTGGGCCATTGTCGCGCTTTACGTAACGGGCTGTACCCGCCTTGACGTAGCATCGCTTGACCTCGCACTGACCAGTGGATAACACGCTGCGCCGGGACATGCGTCATCACTAATTACACGGTGAACACTTTGCTGTACCCCAGTTTGAGGTACTGTCGTAGAATATGCGAGAAAAGCCGTCATCCCCCTCAATTCTGAGAGTAATTTGAATTTAATGATTTAATTGAGGTGAAATTCCTCTTATTGTGTCACTTTTCCTTATAGCTACTTGTTCTGTAATCAATTTACCGAATCTTTGTCTGTTTTTGATGGAGTAGGAGCTGAAAATACGGTATTTTATACTACTCTAAATGTATACTAGTAATATCCCATGTGCACAGAAATTGAAATAAAACTGCCGCCTCGGGCATGTGAGAGAACACTAGAGTTTCGTTCGATACCCAAGAACTTGCGAAAAATCAAAAAAGCAATAAAACAATTGTCATTTTTACAAAAAATGCAAACGTTTGTGTTAACTATTTTGGTAATTTTTAATGCGCGCAAAAATGAAAGAAATCTATTCAGCATATTAATCCTGCATTCGTGAAGAGTGTTTTTGTTACAATATTTTATTTTATTGCAATTTTATACGAAAGTATTTAATTTGTTCTTGAGCAGTGTACTACCTTAAAAAAATATGATCTTGTTCAGCAGTCTTTTTGCTGGTGGCCCCTATATTACATGAAGTGCACTAGTATAGTACACTATACAACAATATTTTATGCTTGATGTGGGTGTAGATCTAATGAGGTTGCAATTGGGAATTCAATGTGATTTCACTGTTGAGAGTGTAGGGTGCCGGGTAAACGTACACGTAATGCAAAAGCGGAATGGTTGGGCAAGGAATTGCAGAAGGGAATTCTGCGTTGGTCCAGTGTTTTAAGGGCAATAAGTGTATTAAGTGTAATAAGGATTGTAGATACATTTAAACAAGACATTACAGAAATGCTTTGAAGGTTGTTTCTATCCAGAACATTGTAGAGTGTGATGTCATAGTTCGAATAGTTTCTCTCCAGTTGTTAAACTTTGCTGTTTTTATTTGAATGTCCTGTTCTTTTTCAAATTCTGTCTTCCGTTCAACGCCGTGTAACTAATTTTCTGTTTCAATGGTCAGTCAGGTACGTTTCAGGTTCTACTATACTATCTACTAACTACATCAGGGTTGTCCAACTGGCGGGACACATATGGCCATTTATTGTCGCCCGCGAAAGGGTTTGCGAAAGCCCTTGCACGCATGTCGGATGAGAACATTGCGTGTCCCCCAAGCACCTTGCCGGGGGTAAACACCTAAGAAGTAAAAAGAGATGAAGTGTAGATTTAAGTTTTTGTTGTTGTTGTTGTTGTTGTTGTTTTGTAAATTCAGAAATTCAAAGTCATCCAATGTGTTTCAATCAGTTATACATGTTGCACTCTAATATCACGCGTTGTTCCATTCCCTCGCCCCGTTTCAGAGCAACCGCGCAATGTGCCGGAACCAATAATGTGGGAAAGTCCGAGGGGGATCGCCCGAGCAATCAAAATATAGCCCGCAATCTTATTAAAGGATTTAGCTGTGGCCCTTGAGACCTTCCAAGTTGGGCTCCCGTGATTTAGATTGACTGTGGCGTTACGTCACATATATCATTTGTCAGTCAGTGATTCGTTAGTTCGTTTCTTATTCACAATTCATTAATCCGTTAGTTCCTGTATAAGTTTTATGTGGAAAAACGGAAGTGGAGAGACGGATATAATTTCATATCAGAAATGTAATTTGTTAAGCCATTTTGATGTTGCCGTTTACGGGGTAGTTCGCATTCTCCAAATAAATTGTCGCATGAAAATGATTAAAATGGGCGTGTGAATGCGGCCGTGATCGCGCCGTAAGCCCGCACGCAGCCATTCCTTTGCGCTGACGCTGCCCGAGTTCACTTAGCGCGTGTGCACGCCGCCTCCCCGCTGCGCTGGCGCGACTGACGAAAACGATTAGCATTGCTAAGCGGGAGGCGTGCAAAATGTACCTTCTGAATGGCTTACGCAACATTTGCACCCACATGCTAACGCGGTGTCGTTTTCCTCACTGGGTGATGCAGCGTTACACCGGATGGATTTGGACCTGACAGGCAGTGCCTCATTTGTAGCCATGCGAAGTGGGCGTTTGTAAGTGAACACGTAGGCACGGAATTGAATGTGTGTTTTTTCTTTATCTTTCTTTATTTCTCTCTCTCTCTCTCTCTCTCTCTCACACACACACACACACACACACACACACACTCTCACTCACACACACACTAAAAAACACAGAAATCAGTGATTTATTATTTCATGCAGTTGCATAGCTCGGAATTGTGGTGCACACGTATCTAATACTCTTTTATTTTCCCGTATACGTACGTATATTTAGAGTAATATATGTAGTATAGGGAAAGTAGTGATGCGGAAAATCGATTTCGGGATTTGAACGGAAATTCGCGTTTTGGGATCCCCAGATACCGAAAAAATGGTTGTTTTTTTCAAAAGGTCCGTCTCTCCGTCAGTTCGTCTGTGAACACTACTAGCGCGTCAACCATGCCTAGGATTTTTTCCAAATTGAAGAAACCAGAGTCCATCTAGGTCGAGTCGAAACTTCAAAATCTCAAATTCTTCAAAATTTGGAGGCATTTTACGTAAAGCTCTCCGGACATTTTCAAAATTTTCTCAGAAACGGCTCCAAATTTTATCTTTAAATTTTTTGTTAGAATAGATTAACACACACTTATAAACGTGACATAGATTCGATTTTCACGGTTTTCGAAAATTTCAAAGGTATCAATTTTTTTCGGTATCTTCCTACAACTATAAAATTGAAGATAAGAGATTTATCCTCCAAATAAAATTTGTTCTCCATAGTGAGTTCTTTTATTAAGGCCATATACATTTTTTCGGAAAATTTAGTAGTCTATGTGCAATATTTTGTGCAATATGTGCGATTTTTTAAAAAAATATACAAAAACAAGATTTTCTCAAAAACGGCTATAAATTTTATGTTTAAACTTTTGGTAGGGATCGTGCTAAATGTACTGTGTAAGATGACATAAACGGCATATTCTTTGGTTTTTTCAAAAATTACAAAAAAATATTTTTGTTTACTTGTCACTCATGTCGTTTAAATTCATACTTGCCGCGATTCGTTCACATAATTGTATTTATGAGAACATGTGCTTTAAATGTCATATAGTGTTTCTCGAAAACTCTACCATATTCTGTGAAAACTAGCTCGAAACGCTCGGAAGGGGCAAAACTTTTGAAGTTTTGAAAAATTCTGAGTTACAATTCCCTCCCTCGTGAATTAAAGTGCAAATGTAGCAAATATTCGTACTGTTCCGTTTAGTTCATAACACTACATTTATGTGCAATACTTTGCCCTTTATGGTAGGAAAATGTTTCCATTAAAATTCGTTCTCAGTTGAATAATATCTATTGTGTTGTGCGTGTGAGTTCTCATGAATTCAAAAATGTTGATATATATATATATATATATATATATATATATATATATATATATATATATATAAACTTAACTAGCCACAGTTTCCATATGAAAACTTAATTACTAACGATAAAAGAGTGAGCTGTGTTATAACTAGAATAATTGTCTTATCCTGAACGTGTTACAGTATCATACTAATTGTATTGTAGTTAGTGTGAGAAATACAAAGTATGAGAACATGCTTTTTTTGCATGCACATATAAGCGCATTTGCTGAAACGACACTTGCATCCTGAGAAACACGTGCCATTACGTGCGTGTGCATGTGTGTGTGTGTGTGAGAGAGTGACAGATGACAGAGACGAGAGTGACAGACGACAGAGACGAGAGTGACAGACGACAGAGACGAGAGTGACAGACGACAGAGACGAGAGCGACAGACGACAGAGACGAGAGCGACAGACGACAGAGACGAGAGCGACAGACGACAGAGACGAGAGCGACAGACGACAGAGACGAGAGCGACAGACGACAGAGACGAGAGCGACAGACGACAGAGACGAGAGCGACTGACGACAGAGACGAGAGCGACTGACGACAGAGACGAGAGCGACTGACGACAGAGACGAGAGCGACTGACGACAGAGACGAGAGCGACTGGGTGTGTCGAAGCGCGCGCGCGATGAATTGCATATAATCGACGAGGTTCGCGAATAGCAGAGGGGGAACTCCACTTGGAGCACCTTCGTAAAACCTTGACATTAAACGCTTACTCCAGTCGTTGCTAATGTTGAGCACGTGGACCTCATTGCCCTCCGGCTTGCCTGGGTTTAATATTTCAATTGGAAATCTTTCTTTTTGACTTGAGATTATGAAGGTTCAGAGAAAAATGAGGCTAAATTGAATGATGTGTTACGTAATGCTAATTACCTGAGATTACGTTGATCAATGGACACTACAAAATGTCCATTATCAAAATGATTAGTGGTGTAACGCGTTCTGTCTTGTCATGTTGCTTACTCTAGTACCGGGGTATAATGTACAGATATGAATCCCAGATTATCTGTAAATAACCGTAAGTGATCAGGTGTATTTGCAACGAAGTTAACGTGTTTCTAGAGGCAATGTAATTAGAATCATGGGTCCATATACCGGCTACGTTTAGCTCTTGAGTGAGCGTTGGCGCTGTCTAGCGAGGACGAATTCAACTGGCGTAGGTGACTCAGGTGATAAATTGATGGCACTGCAGGGCTTCTGACCGGAAGGTCTTTACGTTCGAGTCCCGTCGGTGTCAGGAATGTCGATACTAGCTAATAGCTAGGTCGAATTCAGCCGCATGTGGAAGAGAATTCCAGCGGCTGGCTGCTCTGATTGGTAGTTTTCCGTTTTTTTCCAACAAACACCAGGCGCGTGCCGAAGCTGTACCATAACAAACGGGTCACGGACCGTGCGCGAAAATTAATTCCTCTTCCTTATTCTAACCTCTCCACTCTTCCATACAAATATACATGCACCACAATACCATACACATCGGTAGACCAGTCAGGAATTTAGGAGTTCTCCCGGCTGGGCGGTAGTGCCCTCCGCGTTGGAGATACCTGGTCGGTAATTGCCCTGCAAGCCGATGTGTAGGTCGTCGCGAGATCTCGTCCAGGAGAAAGGAATCACAGCCACCTTTCCGGATAAAAGCACTCTCTAACGGGCCTGATGATCGTAGCAGTTTATCAGGTCCATGTGGAGAGAGAACGAATTCTTTATGAATCTGTTTTTTCTGCGAGTCCTTCCCAAATGATTTTCGTACCTTGCATTTCAATAGCATGTGAAAGCCGTGAGAAGCGAGTTTCACTCACAAACGTCTGTGCGGAATCTTGGGAACCGCGTGCCCTAGGTACAGTAGCGCTGTGTGTTAGCACCGTTGTAGGTGAGCGGCGTTGACATAGAGCACGCAGGTGCTAACGTGGAGCGTATTCACGCCTGTTGTTCGGCCGGGCCCATCGGGGCAGTCGCTCGGCCTGGCTTGTCCCGTCCCGTTCCGCCCCCCGCACCACCCTGCCCCGCCCTCCCTCACCCCGCACCACCCCGCCCCCTCCGCCCGCCTTTCTCTGCCACGCCTTCCCCCACCCCTTTACCCGCCCGGTCCCGTCCAGCCCTGCCCTGCCCCGCCCTGCCCCGTCCAGCCCTGCCCTGCCCTGCCCTGCCCTGCCCTGCCCTGCCCTGCCCTGCCCTGCCCTGCCCTGCCCTGCCCTGCCCTGCCCTGCCCTGCCCTGCCCTGCCCTGCCCTGCCCTGCCCTGCCCTGCCCTGCCCTACCCTGCCCTGCCCTGCCCTGCCCTGCCCTGCCCTGCCCTGCCCTGCCCTGCCCTGCCCTGCCCTGCCCTGCCCTGCCCTGCCCTGCCCTGCCCTGCCCTGCCCTGCCCTGCCCTGCCCTGCCCTGCCCTGCCCTGCCCTGCCCTGCCCTGCCCTGCCCTGCCCTGCCCTGCCCTGCCCTGCCCTGCCCTGCCCTGCCCTGCCCTGCCCTGCCCTGCCCTGCCCTGCCCTGCCCTGCCCTGCCCTGCCCTGCCCTGCCCTGCCCTGCCCTGCCCTGCCCTGCCCTGCCCTGCCCTGCCCTGCCCTGCCCTGCCCTGCCCTGCCCTGCCCTGCCCTGCCCTGCCCTGCCCTGCCCTGCCCTGCCCTGCCCTGCCCTGCCCTGCCCTGCCCTGCCCTGCCCTGCCCTGCCCTGCCCTGCCCCGCCCCGCCCTGCCCCGCCCCGCCCTGCCCCGCCCCGCCCTGCCCCGCCCTGCCCCGCCCTGCCCCGCCCTGCCCCGCCCTGCCCCGCCCTGCCCCGCCCTGCCCCGCCCTGCCCCGCCCTGCCCCGCCCTGCCCCGCCCCGCCCTGCCCCGCCCCGCCCCGCCCTGCCCCTGCCCCTGCCCCGCCCTGCCCCGCTTTATCCCGCCCTTCCCCTTACCTGCCCCGCCCCGATCAGCCCGCACCAGTTTCAATCAGCATCCATCGCATAGCGTCCACTCCCCCCTCCCTCCCCCAGCCCGACATTCCTCGCCTGCCGACGTCACGGAGCGGGCACGCGGCGGCCGCGCTGCGGGCTCTGAGCCGTTCCCACGACGCCCGCCACCGCACCTGAGCTCGCCCGCGAGTGCCGCTGGGGGCGTCCACGCACTAGTTGAAGTCGGCAAAACAACAAATAAAGTACTCTCGTAAAACATTAGTCAATTAAAAATTTAAAC
Organism: Gryllus longicercus; assembly: GCA_038098605.1. Taxonomy (NCBI): domain Eukaryota; kingdom Metazoa; phylum Arthropoda; class Insecta; order Orthoptera; family Gryllidae; genus Gryllus; species Gryllus longicercus. The sequence goes on along the minus strand of JAZDUA010000359.1, from coordinate 1,100,481 downwards.
CAAAACAGCCGTCAAGAATACTCCAATCACCTACTACAAGTATATTATATACGGATGAACAGTAGAAAAATTCTTAATAAACCAAGAGTGTGATAAAAGATGCTGTCCCATAAGACAGTCATAAATAGAAAATATTTAATGGTGGACTGTCTCTTCCTTGGAGCCTTGTCACATGACGTAAGCAATGTCTTAAGCAGTGACGCGCTAAGAATGAGAATTCAAAAGGGACGCGCAGTATGATTATAGGCGGAATAACACTATCAAGTATTTGCATTTTTCGGTCAAAATAAATGTCGTTGTTTATTTTTTTCCCTAATTGCTGAATATAACGAAACGTTCCGATGCTGGAGGCTGCAGTTTTTTTTAAGTTTCTGCGCGCATTGGAAATTCCTGACGTAGATAACAATTACAATGACACTTGAGTTGCTGTGCCCTGCCGTCGAAGCGTCATAACAATAAGGAAAATTACGTTGTAGTGATGGAAAAATCTATTGTCTGAAGTCCGATGTCGATTATTCACGCCCCGTGGCCAGATTGTCGCGCAGTCTGCTCTGTGGAAATCGCGGACGACCGAGATCGAACACGAGGAGTTCAGTTCAAGTGAAATCCGGGGATTAGAAAGGCATAGAATATACCGGGAAAATGAAGTGCAGGGTGCCAAATATCTAGAACGAACAATGTATTGGCGTGTTGTCCTTACAAATAAAGTCTACAAAGCACATCATTTCGCTAGTACCATCACCACCGTTAGTATTGTGTAAAGCAGTATTTGGAACGAAATAGAATGTGGTTTCTTTGACGAGAAATAGGATAAATGACTTCCCATGCTGCTCCTTCGCGCCTCGTGACTGGTCTGAGCCACTCATGAATGCTACGCCGTGCTACTCTTAGGTTCGCAATGCGGTTGTTCCACCAGGAACCCATTCCTCTCCATCGAGGCGATCTTAAGAGGGAATTGCACTCGCAATATTCAGTCAAGCAGAAGGGCCGTTGTAATGGACTTCCCGAAATTGGAATTGCTGAGTGGATCGACGCAAGGATTGCGCGGTATAATGCCACGCAGTGACCCGGTTTGGATCTTCCTATCTCTGCTAGGAAATTGAAGAAGGTGAACTGTTCAAAAGGGTTATTCCCATCATTGTCGTTAATAAGATAAAGGATTTTTGTAATATTATTGGTTGTTTCTGAAAATGAGATATTTACGTAGCAACGCGTTCCGTGAGTGCAGTGTCATTTAGTAAAACTCTGTTGAGTTTCTTTGGTCTGCGCTGGGTCAACGTAACCACTCGCCGTGTTTATTCGTTTATCATTCAATCTGGAGGTGTTCCACATCAGTGCAGGGGACTCAATTGTCTTTTCACGATTGTTCTTTCGCCATTTTAAGGGTTTAATATTACATGGAAATTACTTTTTGTCTTGTTGGGGAAAAGGTTTGTAAATGAATCGTTTACGATGAACAAAAACGAAGACAGTAAAAAAAACATTGTGTTAAAAAGAGCGACAAGTGAATAATGGATGTGCGTTAACTTCATTTTTAATTTTACTACACCAGCTTGCTGCACTTGATCACATTAAAAATATCATGGTACGTTTCCCCGGGTGAGTCAATTCATTCACCTCAGGAATGTTAACCTTTCTCGGTAATGAATCACATTGTTTGTGGTAACTTCGTAGTTTCCCTTTCCCTAAGTAGAAACAATTGACGTACTGTTATCTTTCCTTAATTTCGTTTTACATAACACATTCATCGTATGCCGGACTTCAAAGGTGCGGATGGAATTAGTGGCAGTCTTTGTGGTTATTGAAGGAATTTGTGAAGAATAAGAGTTGAAAACGAAGTGAAGTCTCTGTATTATTTATTGTACTTGGTACGATAAAACGTGTGCGATTTTGAGTTGTTGGACACTGCCGATTGAAAGCATAGGAGACGGTGGATTTCTGCCTATTTGAGCTTTTTGTTTGAAATGCTGGAGGATGGTGTAAGCCACGAAACAATTCACGACGCGGCGTCGCCCGTGCAATGAGACTGAAGTGGTTGGGCAAAAGTTGTTCGACAAGGCCAGTTTTTCGTTTTTGAGAAAAACAAGCAATCGGAGAAAGAAAGTCCGTGCATTTTTGTAAAAGCATTTAAAAAGGGGGTGTCAGAGTAAATAGTCTTTAGCCACGATTTTGAGTTTTTCAATTGTGAGCTTTTTAGTTTTTCAACTCATCTATAACGATTCTGCTTGATAGACCATATTCCCGTGTTGTACCATAGGTTTCCATTTCGTAACTCGAATACAGGATAACACTCGACTGACAGTGCTGGTTACCCTCGATGTGCATGTGCAAGGGTCTTTATCTCTAAACTGCACGAGTGTGTCTTTCATTATCTCTCACGGAGCCCATGAAATGTTGGACACGTGTTTGCTTTAAATGGCGTTGTTGCCTGATGGGCTGCTCTGCTCTCCTCTGCTCCGCTCCGCTCCGCGCTGCAATTGGCGCGCGCGAATAAGCCATTGCGGCTGCCATCCTTCGCACGAGCGCGTCCACTGATGGGGCCCAGCGCCCCAGGTGCACGGCCAGGCCGCTCTGCTGCTGCGACGGGACGGTGGATGTTGGCACGGTCGTAAACTGTGGAGCTTCAGTGTACTCTTCCGACGGTCGGCTCTTCAAAGAATTCGGCTTGTAAGTAATATTTCGTAAAAAGGAGGATTTCCAGTGTAATTTTCTTGGATTCAAGTAATAAGGAGGAGCATAGCTCCAGCACATGTTCACCGATGTTTGTGAGATGAATGGGAATCATTTCCTCTTACGATTCGCTGAACGCATCTCGTCCTGCTACATACTTCTACTGAATCTCCTTTTAGTTCGTCTGCATCTCCTCCTCTTGCTCCTAAAATTCTTTCTGTTTCTGCTTCTACTCGTGCTGCTCATTCTCCTTTTTCTTTTTCAGTTTCTCTCTTACCGACGCCCTCTCCCTTCTCCTCCCTCTGCTTCTGAACAAACTTTTATCCTTACTCGTTTTCGCTTCAATGGAGTCTCTAATCTTTCCTAGTCTTTTGTTCTAGCTGGTGTCTTGTTCCGAAACCTGTGTCTACCTGCATGCTCATACTAATTTGAAATGGTTGTTAATATTTTATCAGGAATCAAAATCAATCCTCATCCCTGATTTGTTGTGATACTTCTGCAAGATTGTGGTGAGCACGGTGAACGAACGAGTTGGTGGCTGGGGAATCAGAAAATGGGAGAACCTCTGGGGACGTCCAGCACCAATTCCCGTAAACAGAACGACACTTGGCGCTTTCGTCGCGGAATAAACGGAAGACGGTTCTCCCGGCGGGACTTCAATGCTAGCTGAAGGGAGAGGAGGCGGCGACGAGTTGCTGTCGGGTGCACGGTGCTGCAAATGCCGCTCTTTCATTAGGCAGGCGCGGATCCACGGGAGGGAAATGAAGAAAATGGCATCATCAAAAACTTTTCGGTATCTATTAATTTTAACTTGTCTATATCTTACAAGCAAAAGTGTTTTCGGATAATCATTAAAATTAATAAAATCATATTGCATCATGAGATATTGTAGCCTACGTCATTTTAAAAAAAACAGTAATATGACACCTTCGATCAAAACTATTTGAGTTTCCCCTCCCAAAATTCCTCTCTGGACCCCACCCTTGCCTCAGCTCTACGGAAATAAAGTTCGGTTCATGGCGAAAGAACTGGTGGCGTTTCTTGTTGGAAAAGATGGTATTATTATTATAAAATTTAAGGAAAATTTACGCAGGTTTGTTAAGCACACTCTTTAAGACGTTGGAACACTATGAAAGGGAAGTCGCTACGCTGTTGGGAACTCTTGAGTTTAAGAAAGTAAAGAAAACTGTAGATTACGTCCAAGGAATAACGGGTAAGAAAACGGAAGCTGAATTAAGAAATTACATGGGGGGGGGGCGGGTTGCGATTTTGAGTGAATGAACTATTATCCTTAGAACCCATAACTCATACCTTGAAACGTAAGTAGTGGTTGGATGGGAAAATATCTGTGAATCACCTTCTGTTATTGAATGTACGTAATTTCTTTAATCTTCAGTAGAATTAACTGCTGACGTGACTGGTCAGGTTGTGTTGCAAGAGGTCTTCAATTATATTCCGTAAATATTTGCAATCTGGAATCGTATTGCATGATTGTCATGGAAAATTGTAGTAATTATGTGCTTGGGGATTAATGGAATTATTTGTTGATTAATTGTTTCAATAGATGGAGATGACTTGGTGATTGATTTAAAAGTTAGTGTCAATTTTTTTTAAAAGAGGTGGACTTTACCGAAGAGCAGTAGGAACAGCTCACGCTGCATCACTTAAAACATTTCAGATATCACTTCTCACTAATCACTAACCTGGTAAAAAAATAAATGAAAAAAAATGAATGAATCATACCAGAGAACTTTAATGAACAACCCTTAATTTCATTTTTTTTTTTTAATATTAACTTAGGTAAGACGAAACCGTTCATCTTGTACCAATAAATTTAAGTGAGCGATGAAGATAGTTTTGGTTGTAGTTACTGTATACGCACGTACGGCCCGAAATAAATGCGTGAATTCCCGCCCCACAGGCCCCCGGTTGAGGGGAGAGGGAAATGGCCGAGCGAGTCGCGCAGGTTCGACCCAGCTCCTCGTGGATGGGCGGCGGGCAGTCGTTACCCGCCCCGGGCGGAGTCGCCCCCTCGCCTGCCCCTGGCGACCCCTGCCCGACCCCTTGCTGCCCCGTCTTCCTCGGCGAACCCGTCTGGCCGCTGTCCATTTCTCGGGGAATAGTAAGGAGGAAACGGCTTTCGCGCCATCAGGAAATGCCCCAGCGAACGTCGCTCCGGACGGTTGTCAGGCGTCGCCAGGCCTTGTCCGACGACGCTCGCTGTTACGAGTACACGCTCCCTGTAGAGCTAAGAGTTCCTGCGTATGCTCTCGATCGTGGTACACAACTCATTCAGAAAGGGAGTCGCATAGTGGCCGTACTTAACTGTTCTTTACTTACAAAGGAAATTTATTTAGTGATGCAACATCAAAACGAGCTTCAGTTACTCTAAATTGGTTATCTTTCTTCTATTTTGTCCCAAGAAAATTTCCTTCCCATACTCTACAATACATATTCTGGGTTTTAAAATTGATATACTCGCTCTATACGCTACTTCTGCCCGTCTATCCATCCATCAAATCATTTACCTGTTCGTCCCGTTTTTCGGGTACAAAATGCGTGAATCTTGTCGCCACCTGCACCACACTTAACCATCTGAAGTGCTAATTGACCCTCTCTGTTGGTATTTAATAAATCTCTAAATTTACATTTACAAGAAATGTCCTGCAATATAAATTAATAAGTACGGGTAAAGTGATATTCCCTCTTTTCGCTTCTGAGATTTTAGTTAGCAATGTTACATCATTTTTCCGCGTATTTCGACTGACTCTGTTTAGCACGTTTAATCGTGCCTGTTCTCGTAGACAGTTTCTTTTCACGCCCTACAGTTACCTGCATTTATTTTACGTAAGCGACATTTATTACTGCGATTCAGCACGCTCAGTAAAAATCTTTCATGTATACTGTTGACTAATGTTATTTCCTATGTCCACTGAATGCGATATTAAACTATTAATAACTATCGAATTATTGCACAATTGAAAGAAGAGTACTCCACGATTTTATTCCCTAATTCGACTCGCATTCCATTTTGCGAAGGTTGTTGCTTAAATGCTTTTTGAAATGAAGATGGTAGGTGATTGGGGTATATGTACGGTGTTTGCGGTCGGTCGGTTGGCCCCGCGCCGACTGCGCTGCTGACCTGTCCTCGGGGTGCGGGCGCAGGGACGTGCCCAGCGGGAAACCGGCCCAGGCGGCGCTTCCGATTGTCCCCTGTTCTCACGGCCTCCTCTCATTAGCATATCCCGCGCCCGCTGCCTCGTCGCCTTTTTCATCATTTCATGACGGTGGTTGCTTTCCCGTGAAGGGGTTTTCTGTCCGCTTGAGCACTTGCTTGCACTTACTGCCGGCTCTCGGCGTTTCCAGACCGGGTGTTCCACAACAGTGGACACAACGTACTGATAGAATAGGAACAGACTACGCGATATAGCAAGCCCTTGGGCTTCTCTGCTTGTTATCTGTTAGGCCACGAGAAGACCTCGCACCCTGTAATTTCTCAAGTTTTTTGCTCAAATCTTTTAACTTGCATAACTTATGAATGTTCATGAATTTCATTTATCATTCTTCTCTTTCCTGACGTACAGTATCATCATCTTCAAAGAGCATTCTCACTTACATGTTTTCATGGAACCATAGTTTCTACAGTTCTCAATAGAAGTTACTGGGATCGGCCTCTAATTTAATAACATATTGATTTAAAAAAAAAATAATACTTCATGAAGAAAAAATACCGTTAATGTTCCACTGGAAGCAATCGGAATTAATTGCATCCGCGGCGAAAGATAACTTTGCAAGTTGCCTCCGCTTTTCTGTTCCTTTCGTGTGGTGCCGGCGCCTGTGCCTGACGCCTGCCTTGGGCGGAGGGCGCTGTTTTCGCTCCATTATTCACATATTCAAATCCGGCGTCGTAGGACTACCAGAAGGTCCCGAGCGCGATGCGCTACGGTTAACGAACGGTCTGCCCCTGCTCCCAGCTACGCCCCCTCGCACGCCGTTCTGCGAACGTCGCTCTGCCGTCTTCACACCCGGGGTGGACTTCGCGTCGAACGAGAAGGAAAAATGAGTTTTGCGTAGTACGCAGCACAGACCACTTCGCGGTTCTGCTAAAGAGCAACGGGGGTCACATAAAAGTCTGTGAGGGAGTTTGTTATTCGCAAATAGCGTGTGTATATTACATGATTCCGCATTGTTCTGCCTTCAAAACGTGTTCTGTACCTATCCCTGTTTGTTCATCTTCGTCTTCTTCCTTCACCATTGTGTCTGCCTTTTCTCTCCGTGTTATTCCTCGTGGGTGAAGGCGCGCCCGTTGTCGCTCTCCCCTCAGGCCCCCGTCGATCGGAGGCTGTCCGTGTCGTTGGAGGGCGCTTTGCGGCTCTTCTTCTGCGCTGAGCCCCAGCCCCGCCCTGGGGCGATCATGGCTGCGCTCGGGCCGCGCTTCTTTCAGCCGCTCCCTCCGCCCACACCCACACCCCCGGCCCCAGCCCATGAGGCCTCTCTCGCCGCCGCGCGCCCGCCCGCCCGCACCACTTGGTGGAGGCTTTTGCGTGCGCGCTGCCTCGCCCCTCCCTCCTCCACCCCCGCGGTTACTTTCCTCGCCTCCACCGCGTGGCTGTCTCCAAGGGGCGCGGCCATCTTCTTCCACAACCCAGGGACCAACAAACGTGGTAGTTTCACGTGGTTAAAAACAAAGCAATTACTAGCACAAATTGCAACGTGATTCAGTTTCCGTTGACATGGAGAAAAGGGCATTTCCCTAATCTCCGCTCCCGCCAGTGCCGTGCCCTTCGCCCGCACCGTTCCAAAAGCTGCTGTGGTCGAAACGTCCGCCCCCGCCGAGGCCAGGCCAGGCCAGGCGAGGCCTCCCGCCCCGCGCCCGTTAGCGCAGTGGTAATCGCCGTCGATTCTGCCAGAGGGAGCAGCGCAGCCTCGCGGAGGGAGCGATCGGCTTCCGGCACTTGGGGCTGATGAACGAACTCCCCCGCTTCGGGAGATGACTGCGACGGAAGAAACTGCACTGGCTGCCCCTGGGACGGTTCTCTTTCCACTTCTGAGAACAATATTGAATAGAGTTCGTGTTCAGTACGTGTGCGTCAGAAACGTCCTTCGAGGTTTGTATTCTCAAGTTCGATGGAAGGTGGGAAAGTTGCTTACTTTATTAAATGACATCTGTACAGTGGCAGTAACACGGCCCGACGGAATTTTCGATGTTGATTAATTTATGTGGGATCGTCACCGAATAGTCAGCATATTCAGTCGGGCATAGTACAGTTAATACGGCTACAGAGATTTATAGCAAGTGATACATGTTCTGTGATAACCACGTGCGACTATCTACGTATGTACTATTGTATTATATTTTGTATCCACTTTTGTTCCGTGCTGCTGAATGCTTCATATCTTAAATTGTGTCAATACTTGAACGTGTCTTTGTGACACTGTCTTGAAATGTCGAATACTTTGTGACACTGTCTTGAAAGTGATTAAATTTTCCTTCATCGTCATCTCTTTTATTTGGAAAAAGGGAATGGTCTATTTTCCTTCATCGTCATCTCTTTTATTTGGAAAAAGGTGATGGTCTTTGGTAAAATTAAACCTCTCACCTCCGGTTTTCGCGTCCTTGGATGATGTACCTACTTGTTGGTCATGCTGAAATGCATCCCTATTTTCCTATTGGGGAGGTGCATGGAATACGTAACGAGTCTCCGCTGTTGCTTCGGGTGGAGCTTCGTCTTCGAGGCGCGGTGATGAATGTGCGTTGGGGAGGCCCATCTGCAGCTTCTGCTCGATTTGCTGCTGGGCGAAGGGCTAAGGGCAGCGGGCGATGGATGGGCGCTGTGGACGGCGCGCGACGTTGACGGATGCGCGGGGGCGCCTCTCCCCCCCCTCCCCCCAGCGCGACCAGGCCGCCCTCAGGACGTTCAGGTGGTAGTTTCTAATCCAGCAACCTCAGTTGTCATGATTTTGCTAGAGGACACCCGCAATTTGAAAAGTTGCCCTTCCGGTCCCACGAGGGCGTTGTCGTGTGCAGCCTAAAAAAGGGCAGCCTTTCCATTAAAATGTTTTATTGGCACACAGCATTTTATGTGGAAATAATTGAAACATACTACAAGGTGTATGAAAATATAAGTTTAATGACACAATAAATACAATTGATTTTAGTTTAACCATTTACGGGATTGTTTCTTAAATAATGAAATGTGGAATGTAATTTCTTAACGACCATTTAATATTTAATGGAACATGTAATTGCCAATAATATAATTTTCTTAAATAATTTTATAATTTTGAATTTAGTGACAATTTTGTGTGTACATAACGTAGAGGAATATTTCCAAGTTTTCGCAATCGTGCATCATAATTCACTTGTTATAAATTATCACAGGTAGCGTGAAAAGGATGTGTAAAAAGCTCTGCGTATCTTACGACTTTTCTGCAGAAACTTACGATTACTAGTGGAGACTTGAGTTGCGGGTAGAGGCTCGGGCATGGGTTCGACTGGTTTCCCTGATTGCAGAGCGCTGGTGTTGTAGGCAGCAGTTGTGGCTTCGGCTACGCGGAGTGGTGGACGATGTTTGGGAGTGGGCCATGTTGTGCTTTCTCTCTGAACGGTAGGGTCTCCCATCTCGCACTTGTGTGCACCGTTCACTCCCCTCTCCTCTCTCGCCTGTTTGCTACTTGGTCTTCTTCTCTTGGTTTCTTTCTAACGCTCGTTCGTTGTACTTCGTCTGTCTATTGACCTGTATCTTCTCTCCCCTCTCATTACTGCAATGTGCTCTTGTCACTCAACTTTGTGTCTCCTGTCTCTTTCTCCCTCCCCTGTCCTTCCCCTCTTCCAATTAGCTTTTCCTTCTGACAGCTCTTTTCTCTTCTTTCTCCTTTCTCTCTCTGTTCTATTGACTCTCCGACCGCTCTTTCCCTCCCTACTATTCCCATTCCTCTTTCTCTGCTGCTGTCACTTCCACTTTCCCTACCCTCTGTGCCCCTTTCGCTTTCCTTCCATTTCTTTGCCTTCCCCCTGTTGGTGTGCCTTGTATGGGAGCTCTCGCGGCGTGAGTGATGGTGTGCGGCCAAAGGCAAGGAAGCCCTTGGGCCGGAAGGAGGGGCGGTGGGCCTGCGAGCGCGCCCCCAGTACGGTTTCCCGCCGCCGCCCTTCTATTGGATTTCGGGAAACCCCGATCGTTGTCTGGAGCTGCGTAATTGCGTCTGGGCGAGGGAATTGGCGCCTCCGATCTGTTGGCGGCTTCACGAAAAGTTCTGCTGGGGGCGAGGTTCACTGTTGCGGGCTGCTCTGTACTCCGGTAGACCTGGTACGGCCAACGGTTCCTAGAAATAATGGCCTGTCGTTCTTACTGCTACTATAACGTTTGTGTTTTCAGTGCGGATTTACGAATTTTAATTCGAATATTTTTGTAAGCGTAGTACATTTCTGATTTAACTTTGGTGTATCATCGCAAACATTAATTTGTACACAAGGTTCTGTGTTGCTCAGAAGATATATCATAGTCACGATCTCCGAACACCATGAACCTTTTGTTCATCTTTAATGTTATGATGGAGTGAAAATTTATTTTATTTTATCTACAAAAATTCCTTCAAATTAGTAGAAGAAACTGCTTTTTGAATTTGTATTTCTACATCCCACATCATCGTACCCCTCCTTCCCAAACTGCTCTGGATGCATTGCTTGTCTCTGGCAAAATTCTGAATCTTTATGCATCCGTATTTGTACGAGTATTAATGTAGTCGCAGTGTGTGACCACGAAGCACTTTCAACTCGCGTATAAAACGAAGCAGAAAATCTATCTTTAACGTGTCCAAACCCGTGCAGAGCGGGATGTGAAATTAGATTCCAAAGCATCTGTTTTGATGCAGCGATCTATTTGTAAGGGTGTTACCGGACGGGGCGACGCGTTCCGGTGTATTTCGGTTTAATTGGCGCTGCGCGTGAAGTGAAGCGAAGGGAGTCGGAGTCGGGCGCCGCCGCGTCGGAGGCGTCGCCGAGCGCGAGCCGAAATTCGGGCCAAAGGGCTGCGGTGGCGAACGGGAGGGGGGGAGGGGGAGGGGTGAGGGGGAGGGGTGGAGAGGAGGGGGAGGGGTGGAGAGGAGAGGCGCTCGAGGCGGCGGCGCAGAGCCGCGTCGGTCGATACTCAGCGGTGCCTCCCCGTCCCGTCCAGTCCCCGCCCGGCCCCCCTCCACGGGCGACGCGAGCTTTAAAGCGGATGGATCGCAGACTTGCCCCTCCCCGACACCCACACCGGCACCTCCGCCGCTCCCCCTCCCACGCGTCGGCCCCCGCCCCCTCTGTCGACACCTCCGCCTGCTTCCGTGCGTCTGCCCCCGCCTCCGTTGTCTCCGCGCCCGCGCCCCGAAAAGGATCAAACGACGGGGCGCAAAATAGCAGCGAGAGAAATCGCTCATCTCCAAACGATTAAATATGGAGCCAGGTGACAAATTCTGCGCGAGATGGAGCTGTTGATGAGCGGGAAGATGGAGAACGCTCCAGGGGGGGGGGAGAGAGAGTATAACGCTGCTTATTTGAGACGGACATGTTAATTAGAAATTATTAATAGGGCAGTTTTGAACATTCTTTATTGCCATTAGTACATCTATTACTGAAATACCGTAATAAATCGATAGGCAATATTTAAACACTTTTACCAACGTGGTGTTACGAGTAGCAATATTAAGTGTTGAAAATTGAGTAGTTTTCGGCTAATTTTGATTGAAATTCTAATAATTCTGTAAACAAATACGTAACAAAGATTTTTATCAAAAACTACATTTTTAAAATTTTGCTCGAATATGCTAAAATTTCCTAATAAAATACCGTATTTCCGATTTCCATTAAATCTTTGAAATTTCGTAAATTGCAGATGTAAGATTTTAAAAAAAATCTATTTCTAAATGCGATTTGTTCCCCAGTATTAGAACTATGAATGATTTCATGTACATTTTTTGAAAATCTTAATAGTTCTTACGACGTATCGTTTGAGCAAGAGACTGTACACGAGTTAATAGGATAGAAGGTCCAACATTATAACACTAGCTGTACCTGAGCGATGATCCCTGACAAAAGGAGTAATAAAAAAAGTTAAAATAGAAAATGACGACGTCTGCATTACACCGAAAACCGAAAATCCCCACGATACTACTACATCGTCGGCCTGTACTTATTCGCCAAGAGAAATGAGGGAGGATTTGAAAATTCTGGTGCAGTCTGGTACAGTTCACCGTAAACTTTAAAGTTTATGTGAAGTTTACGAGTTTGAAACTTTAAAGTTAAACATGTTTCCGAAAATGTAATTAAAATGTTTTATATTTATAAGATCTGTGCAACAATGTTTGTAGCGGACCATAGCAGGTCCGCTTTTCTTTTAACTCAACAAGCGTATGCATCACAGATAATTACAATCATTGGTTATTTATGGTAAAAGGACACTATCAGACAGTTGCTGGCCATCGTTTTTAAATGCACTTGCTAATCTTTGCTTTTGAAAACACTCAATCTTTGAACTTAAGCGAGTTCCCTATCTTCGCTTTGCTAACTGTAACACACGTTTGCTCATGCTACGTACGAAACGTTGACTGCTTTTGGTAGATCGATTGCAAATCGCTAGACAACTCAGAGCTACTACAACCCCCCCTCCCCCCGCACAACTGCATGTTTTTGGTCTTCGAAACAACGTAATGAACAAATGTCGGGAGGTAAGCTTTCGTTATATTTTAAGGTATGAAAATTTAGTGTTTATAAGCTATAAAGCCAGTGAATAACTGCAAACGGCAACACATGAGCACTATCTTTCATTTTAATAAAAAATCCGGAACTTTATTGAGTAGAAAGCTCGAATCGCCTTCTAAACGAAAATTCTTGGTGTTTTAAATATATGGAGTATCCCGGCAATTGCATATCAAAAAAGGAACGCTTAGGAAGTTAAAACAGGAAATGACTACATATACAGTACACAAAACATATGACGGCAAATAAGCGTTCACTACTATCATTATTGTCAACATAGTGCTTATACTGTAAAAATATATGTTAATAATCGCAAGATATAACGCCCTTGGAGCCCGCTATATTTTGTTTAAAGCAAAAATCACGAATTTAGCTTTAGTAGAACGCTGAAAATGCCTTCTTTGCGTTTTAAATACAAGGTGTAAGTAACCGTCTTCAATGACACGGGAAAGTATCTGCTGTCGCAGCACCGCCAGTTTGTTATAAAGAGTTCCGCTTAACGAAGTGTGTGGCCTCCTCGGCCAAGTGGCTTCATGCGATGGCCGGGACGCAATCGAACGCGCGCCCCCGACCGCCATGCGCGGTGTTCGCGCGCCGGGCCCGCACGCCGCTCTGCTGCGTATTGGGGAAACGCCCGGTTTTTTATTATTATTTTTTTTAATTCGCCCCGTCCCGCCTCACCCCGCCGCTCCGGGAGCGTTAGACGGGAAACATTTTTGCGTTGTTTTGTGAATGAAACATAAGATAATTTGCGAACATTTTAATTAACGAAAAAAGGTGTAATGAAATAATAAATTAAATACAGCTATTTGAGTCAAAAAGCACACAAGGGGCGACATGAATTGATTGCGGCTTTCAGAGGCTTGTTTGAAAATACCTGATGACACTGCCTTGACAAATGTGTGGAGGGGCGGCGCGCCGGTTACTGGACCTGTGTTTGCGGACACAATTAGGGAACGTGCGTAGCGCTGAAACAAAGCCTGCCCTTAATTCTGTCTCCTCATTCCTTCAAAGACAACTCGTGATACTACATAATGATGGCTCGGACGTTCTCCTAGTTTGTTTCATATATGTATTTATTTATTTATTTATTTATTTATTTATTTCGGTTTTTCCTCACTCGCTTCCAAGCTGCTACCTATCGGCGCCTAAAACAGATTGTCTCACATTTTCTCAGTTATTCGTTTCCCTAATAGTAAAATTAAACCTGATTTTAACAATATTATAGAACAGAACTTTTATTGATATTTTCATTGAATTTCATTGAAGTCGTTTTTGATAAAATGTTTCTGTGCTTCTGAAAATACACAATGTTGATCTCATTTTCGAGAAATTTCATGAGAAATCATTTCAAGCACTTCTACTTACTACTGTAATAATATATAAAAGGTGCTCGTGTTAATATTAACGATGTGGAAGATTTTAAAAAAATCATTAGTATAATTTTTTAAATGAAAGTAATACATAGAAATTGTTTTGATACGTTATTCAGTGAATTTGGGTCTATACGCAAAACATTTTTTTTAAATGAGCCGTTTGTAAAAATTTTTTTAATTGTCTTAATTGCAAGCAAAAATACGCAAAAACTAATTTAGAAAAAGTTTGGGTCCTCCTGTTTAGACAGGTACAGATTTCATAAAGGAACTAGTGATGCTACAACTACGCATGCTTTTGCGCTTTATTTCTAACATTTACAATTTAGCGAGTTCAACGAAAATGGTACTTCGCCATCTTTTAAGTTTCTTTTGCTCTATCCGCGAAAGAAAGTTAATGAAAAAAATTCGATCCGCTTTTGAGAATCTTCTTTTACTAATAACATCAACTTTATACAGAAATTACAAAACATTACAAGTTTTGTCACAAAAATTGTACCCGACCATACCTAAAGATTATTTTTACAACACTTAATTTGAATTTTGAAAGATGAAGTCTTTCATCAGTGTTGTACTTTTGCAATGTTAATTTTTAGCAGTTTTCGAAAATACATTGTGTTCCCCGAAAATGGGATCAGCATCGTTTTACTGAAAGGACGCTTATTGCGTAGGTCTCATTTTTGTTGAACTCTCTGTATTTTCGTAAATTGCGTTTTCGTAAATAGTTAGAAATAAGTCGTGATAGAATGTCCTGTTTAGCGCCACATGTTTTATTGGCTTTACGATTATTAGCTACGACCAACTTCTGCTTGTACTGTGCTAACAATTTATTTTGAGTGGTTAATAGGCTTAATATTTAGTATTCGCAATACTCTTGTTTTAAGGGCTTAGCGCAGCTAACTACAGGAACGATAAGCCTTTCTGAGCCATGGGCGACCTTTAAGGGTTTTCACATGCCGCCCTTCAATCAGCATAATCGAAACACGAGAGTTGTAGATGAAGCTTAGTACTCCCATTTGAAGCATTGTTGGGGGTAAAAATTATTTATAATTAAGAAAGTATTTTTCTTACGAGGGGGGCAGATAAGGAACTCAGTTGATAATTAACTCTCTAGGCCACCTAATGACCTTAATAACTGAAAAAATATCTGAAAGTGTTTAATGATTCAGACAAGTCTGTTATATTTTTAGAGTAGGAAATGATATGTTTGTACAAACGTAGAAGATATGCAGGTATGCTCTTCTCTGTTGGGTGGACATTTTCCTTTATTTTCTGTAAAAGTAGTAGTAATGTTAGTAATTGTAGTTAGTACACATATCAGGTATTGTAGTAATTGATTTGCTTCATAATCCTTCAAATTCGACTCCCCGGTGGTGTGCTTGAATCTCGTGAGTCCTTTAAAATATTCTTCACATAATTTTAAGATGCTTATTGGCAGTTGTACAAATTTTGCTTCCTTTGTCCATCTTTGAGCATTCCCCTTGCCTTGCGTTACTGTAGTGCGAGCTGATCTGTACTTAATTGCCGCATTATATTTTATTAACTTCCCGGAGCTAAAAATCGCTTAAACGCACTGCTGTGTGGCACGTGTTTTGGAAACCGAGCTTTTAAATCGGATTATGTATTTAACAGCAGTGTTCAAGCCCTGGCTCTTCATTCTCTTCCCCATACACAGTAACATGCCGCCTCTGGTTGGGTTTTTTCGGAAGCGCCGTGAGGGCTACTTAAAACGTCGCCTCGCCTCGCGACGGGGACGTGGCGTTCTCCCCGCTCCCATCCCCGCCGCTGCGGCGGCCGCCGCCGCTCAACTTACGTAATCTGTGGGTTTAAATTAGGAGAGTCCCCGCTCGGCTCCGCTCGTTTTTTCGCTTTTCGCGAACGCAACTTTCTTCGCTCCCACATTTAATTCGAGATAAGGTGACGGGCTTCATCTGGCGGTGGAACACTTCAGTTCCCTCGGGCAGAGGCGGCGCATTGAGAACCTTGCGAAGGTGCGCAGTGGTATTTTTTTTATTTTGGAATTTCGATTTAAACGTGCGTAAGTGATGGAGGCGAGTTGCGTCTCTCCATCTCTTCGGCACCTGTCCCCGTTCGTCGTCTGTCTCCGGCTAGCGCCGTGCGTGAACGCAGTCCTCCGACGTTCCGACGTCTTGTACGCAGCTGCCCGGTCTTCCACGGGAGGTTCCGGAACTCCCTACCCTTTCGCCTCCCCTTGCCACGCGGCGGACGCAACGGCCGTCGGTCATAGCGTTGCGACTTCCGGCCAGGATCTCTCTGCGGCTCTGCGTTGCATCCCACACCCCTGTACGTTTTCTTTTGAGTGTGTGTTCACAACGTTTAGTTGTGGGTACGTGTTGCAGTCTAATTTGATTGCATCCTTTTAATTGTGATTCGCATATTTGTGGGAGATATTTTAGAAATTGATTTTCTTGTTTCGGAAAACCAGCACATACTGACCAGTGAATATTTTGTGCACTTTTGTCTGTTTTCACTTTATGATGTTACGTCTAAAAAGGTAATTCAAGTTCGGAAAACACGCAGAAAATTACTCCAAAACAACTCGCCCTCGTGCAGATGTATGCAAAGTGCAATCGCCATGCGGACCTTCTCGGAGAGAAGGCCTATCCCCAAGCCAGCGAGGTTTTTGACAAATGGGACGAGTTCCGGATGTACAGTTCCAGCGCAGGGGCGGGTCCAGCCGATCATTTGGGGGGGGGTGATCGTAGATTTTGTTAAATAATGAACATATTTGCTATTATAATGTATATTATTTATGCACTGTAAATATAACGCTATTCAATATTACTGTTTAAATATTTTCAAAATTCGAACATATGATCGTAGATTTTGTTAAATAATGAACATATTTGCTATTATAATGTATATTATTTATGCACTGTAAATATAATGCTATTAAATATTACTGTTTAAATATTTTCAAAATTCGAACATAAATATTTAAACCAATTTTGCGAAATAAAGGAAGGTAAACAAAAACTTGGGTCTTAGGGGAGGGCATAGCCCCCATACCACCCCACCCACCCCCCGGATCCGCCTGTGAGACAGCGCCACATCCTTGGCAATGGGTGGCAAGAAATGTACAACCCGTTCGAGGACTTTCTTGGCCGTGTACGGGTCTCTTTTTCCCTGGCCCTTGTTTAGATTCGTTTTTGTTGGCAGCACTGCTTCCCATAATCTGTGCGTGTAAAAGTGGGGTAATGGGGTGGCCGCGACCCCGGCAGAGCAGATCAAAGGCACCGCTGGCGACGAGCGCCCTTTACCCAGTTGTAGACTGCTGCATATTCTTTTAAAAAATGGGAATTTGCTTTCAACAATGTCCACTTGATAGAATGTTTGACAACAGCAAAAAGAAATGAGAAATAAAAACATGTTACGGGATACTAAAATAATTTATCAATGTGCTCACTTTCATCATTGTAAACTTCTCTTACTGCTTCTATTTTTAAGTATTCCCCTGTCTGCAGCTTTCATTGTGTCCTCTATTGCAATGTATGAACGGCTTGGTTCTTGCAATGTATTGCAATGTATGAATGGTATGGAAGCAATGCAGAAAAATGTGTGCCAGCATGTCAATTAAATTAAATGTTTTTCCTTGCTGGATTGCACAAAATCTCTGATGGGCCTGATAAATTGCATGCTTATATTGTTCTTGTTTCGAACATTTTGACTATGTTTAGTTTGTGATATAACTGAAATATTTGTTTCTAGTATTTGTGTTAAGGTGATAATTCCGCTTTTTCGTGTAGGTTTCTTGCTGATCATTAAGGGGTAAATGATTCATAAAATTTATCATCGGGCCGTCCATGCATATATTTTCCATCATGCATTGTTTTTTACTGTTAACCTTTCTTCCCCTGCTTAATTTAAAGATAATTTACTTTCATCTTTAGAGTTTTAGCGCGGTTTTCCTTAACATTATTTGCCTGGGGGTGGGGTGTGCGGGAAAGGAACTTACTTCCACTGTACGTAATAGTCTACAAATGCTTTTTTTCTTTCTCCACGTTGCGCCCCAATTTGATTCGGTTTAGTATATCATATGTTTAAACGTATGTCTATCTACGCTGTTGTTTCCCAGTATGTTGTGAAATACTGTATTTCAAAAACAAAATTACGGACGATTTTTAGATTTTTTCTGAAAACTATGTAATCATCTGTTGCAAGTTAGTGCACCAATTGTGTTCTTGTGTTTATCACCAAAAAAACGGGATACTATCGTTAAATGAATGGCCATTTTGTTGCAATACTATCTCTTCCGTTTGTGCCTGGCCACGTGCTGGTTCGATTATGGGACACATGCCACTGATGATTCACTTACCAAATGGCATAACTACTAACAGCAAGGTCACCATGATACCTGCATTGGCGCGTGGTTGGAAAGTTCCTCACACGGTCAGTTTTTTCCTGCAGATAGTGACGTACAATTCAGTTATTCAGAAGAAATACTTGCTCTTTAGGAACTCTGAATTTCGTTAGAAGTGATATTCGTCTAGTGACCGTTTCAAAGTTGAAGTTTATTGATGAACTTTCAAATTGAAGAAAACACTGACGTAATTCTGTAGGATACACATATGCATTTATAAATTTGTTAGTAAAACTGAATTTGAGCATAGCTCTTCTACTAATCTGTATGGATCATTTAGAAAGTTTCTAAACCTTCATGGATATTTCCGCATTCAAATCTTTTTAACTTCCATGCGTGATGCATTCTATCTGCATAATGAAATAGCCAAGACAATCTTAGTGATTATTGGTCGCATCTTTATTTGGTTGTAGTTCATGTTACAGAGAACAGAGAATATGTTCTTTTTTGATCTAGAACTCGGTCGAATTGTTTTCTTTGCGAAATTTTGTGGTCCCTCCGTTCTCCCAATCCCACATTGAGAAGAGAGATGACCACTTGCGATGACTAACTGAGTTTCTAGTTTCACTGACTCACTTTTGTGCCAACTCGTGTTTACTATCTCTAAACTTGCAGTAACTGGGCGTGCGTGTAACGGTGTGTTGAACTGTGAATCACTCAAGAAATGATTCATCCCGAAGAACGTGGTGAAACTTTGTGCATAGCACACTTTTGGCATTTTCTGAAATTGTTACCAAAAGCATGGCTTGTTAATGGGGTTTGGGAGCACATACTAAACGCTTTGTAGAATTCCAATATCTCGTGCGATTTAATTAGCACTTAAGGTCATCATGAACCAAAATAATATTTCTTCTTTTCAACCGAAGGATTTCTAATGCTCCGGGATCTAACAATGATCTAATACATTAGTTAAAACAGAGCCGAATAATAGGGTCATTTGGTATTTTTCTTGCAAACAATAACTTGTATGAATAATAGTAATTAATAATAATAATTATTATTATTATTTATTATAATTATTATTATTGTCATCATTATCCCTCACATACACATTTCCTATTCCAGATGAGGACCCTTGCGTCGAATGGGAGGTCGATGGAGGAGAATAATTTGCTGAAGGGTCAGCGCTACTTTGGAACTGGGGCGACTATGTTTATTTGTGTAACGTTCGTTTTCATTGGTCTGCCCGCTCCACTGATCGATAATCTGTCTTTCCAGAAAGCCAGTTATTCAGCGCTGTTCAGGAATTGGCTTCCAAAGGCAGCGGAAATTCATTAAATTCTGATCCTAGTTAAAGAGTGGCTTGTGTATTTTATGTGTTCGCAAACATTTCTATTCGTGTAAGCTGCGTCGAATGTTGATAGTGCTCCGATGCCGCCTATTTCTCCCTCGTGAGTAGCGGATGGTATTCTAAAATAATCCTACGTACGGACTTGGCATTCCCAAACTTTTCAGAAACGTTTGGAATACCTCACTTACTCATTTTGTCGGTCATACTGGGGTGTAGTTGGTTCATTCTATAATTTTATTGCCTGTAGATTCCTTATTTTAATAATTATATCCTTCTCTTTACACCAATATCTAGTGCAGGGTTGTCCTCTTGCGGTCCGTGGGACGCAAGTGGACCGCGGTACCCACCCCCACGAAAAGTTATTTAAGTACCATGCATTAATGTAGGGCAAGAACATTTTGCGCCTAGTGAACGCGCCATGTTGGGGTCAATACACCCTTAATTTAAGATTTGTTTCTAGTAAATTTGGAAATTCAAAATCATTCCAATGTGTTTCACTGCGATATGCATGCTACGGCGTGATATCACGCATGGTTCCATTCACCCTCCCCAATTTCCAATCAGCCGGCAAGTGCCGAGATCAACAATACGGGAAAGTCAGCTGTGGTGTGCCCGAGTAATGCGAGTATGGCCGCAACCATATTAAAGGTTTTAGTTGTAGCCCTTAGGGCTTTGCGAGTTAGACATCCCTGGTCTAGTATGTTGAACTGTCATAGAAATGTTTCATTTGGCATTATCGGTGTCCACTCTGTTGAGGCGGGAGGGTTGAAATTGTGGCGGTAAAGGCCGTGTGCGAATGGCGCGGCAGCTGCGGAGGCGCGGGGCGGCCGCTGCGCCGGCCGAACGCGTTCCGCACGCCGCCCGATCGGGTCGGACCGGTTCCCAGCGGCGGCGGCGGCGGCGGCGGCGGCGCGGCGGCGGTATTGCCCGCGAGCCCAGGCGCTGCCCCGGCCGCGTTTGACCCGCGACCTCGCGACGCGACGCGACGCGAAGGGAAACGACGGCGCGGGGCGGCGGACGGCGCTGCCGCTGCCGCTGGCCTGGGAACACGCGCCCACCGCCGCACCACCGCCTCAAAATTCTCCCATTTACATAATTCAAACGCGCACTGTTACCAGCACTACCATCACCTTCATCAAGCTTCAAGCTAAGTGCCTGTTCCGAAGGGAACAGACGATCTTAATGTCCGCCGTTAATTAATTTCCCTATTGGTTCCTCATCCCGCTTAGTGCGACGAGAGGCAGACGTGTCCCTTCCATGTTGTCCTAGCACGGCTGGAACATTGTCACTCATAAAGGTAGAACTGCGAAGTTCAGTTCAAATATTGTTCAGAGGCAGCGAGCGCATAGGAAAAGAAAAATGCCAGATTTGCTTCCTGATCCGTAATCTCTTTTATTTTCTTACTTCCATAATTCCCTTTTACTCATTACTTCGTAAGAAGAAAAATTGTAATTGTGAGCCGTAAACCCTAATTACCGGGCTCTGGTAAAAGAAAAGTGGATAAATGTTGTTCCTAAATGTAGAAAATTCACTCTTATCGTAAAAATAATTTAAATGAAAGTAAAATCTCCGTTCAAGACGGTATGAAAAAATTTGTGACTTACAGGCGTTATTTTGAAATAAAAATTGTTTACTTTTGTACAGACTTATGGAAAAAATATCGCGGACATTTTTAGAAATAACAAACTCACAGGGCATTTTTAGAAATAATTGATTTAAAAAAATCTGCTGCGAAATTCATCGCAACCGGAAGAACTGGCTCGGCTTTTACTTATCCTGCACAAATCAGATATTGTCAGTACTACGAGTACAAGTGAAAACCGTCCTAAATTAACATTTTGAACCACACACAACCCCAGACTGTTTGCCTTGAATTCACTTTCGATGTGAACAATGTTGACTAGTATTCGACGTAGAAAGAAAGAAAAGTACGGGAGATGAAGTTAGCCTAACGTATTTTGGGTAACGCCAACTTATGAAAATGGAAAACGATGTGGGAGACTAAATTTAATAATAAATATTGTTTTTTAGAAAAACTATTCAATACGTATCTTTTTGATTTTTACAATTAATTTAAATGCTCCGTTCACGTTTACAAGCAGGTATCGTAATGTGTAATAAATAAGTTGTAATAAATTGTTGAGTATTTCACTAGCGACGTGGCGTCGAAATTTTTTACTTCTAAAATAACCATTTTGAGATTGCGATTGTTAGTAGAGTATACTCTTTCTAGTATTTGGAATTGAAATTTCATAGTGGTTTTGGTTTTGTTTATTATGATAATTACAAGAACAATTGTAACCATTGTTTACAAAGCAAATGTGTTAATAACCATGGAAAGGAAC
Source organism: Gryllus longicercus (assembly GCA_038098605.1). Lineage (NCBI taxonomy): Eukaryota > Metazoa > Arthropoda > Insecta > Orthoptera > Gryllidae > Gryllus > Gryllus longicercus. Next base: position 1,078,685 of record JAZDUA010000359.1, on the reverse strand, counting down.
TGGTGATTCTTTCAACGAACAGGAAACGCTTAACTCTTCGGTATTAAATGTATTCATTTGTTCATTTTCATACATCGTATGCTTATCTAATTGTTCAGAATATCAACTGTATGTATATTTGTGGTTAGAATATTGATCTTAATTGCAACCAATTGTATTACTTCGATGTGTATTTCCTGTGTCAGTTTCCTTTTACATTGCAATGTATTATATTGCTGTAAACAGTATTCTAAAATGTACCTGCATAATATTTTTTTTTCTTCTTATTTCAGGTAAGTGAGCTGAGTTGATTTTACGAGCGTCGGCAGAATTGTATGTGAGTAAAAAAAGCAATGCTTGATAATGCAAACTAGTTTTATAATTCCGGTGAGATCTGTCTGCTACTGGGTTTTTCCCCAACCAAATATCTCCCACTAGCGGGGCACCGCCCCAGGCGGGACAAGCTCTAAGATACCGACTCTCTCCCAAGAGTGTCTTCACAAGAGTGATAATGTAGTGCATATCAGTGTGTGGGTGAGGGATGAGCATAGGGCAAAGCAGAGGAAGAAAAGATCGCGCACGGTCCGTGGCTCGTTTGTTAGTATACTGCTTCGACATTCGCCTGACGTTGATCGAAGAAACCACGGAAAATAACCGGTCAGAGCAGCCGACCGCTACGATTCTCACCGACTCGAAAAACCACGAGATGTTCGCTCACAGCTGTGCGTTGATTCGTTTTATCTTCCCCGGGCGTCGCGAACGAGCTGCATCGGCGCTGCGTGTTTGTTTTGGCATTGCCGCGGGGCGGGGCGGGGCGGGGCTCCTCCGGAGGCCGCCGGAGGTCTCATTTACGCTCGAAGACGTTTTTACGCGACGGTCCTTGTGGCGCGGCTGAAATAAACGCCTCTGTTGGCGCGCTGCGGGAGGCGCGACCGCACGGACGCCGCGAAGCGGTGCGCAAGAAATGCTCTACCCGCGTAAACAAACTAGCGAAGGTTATTGAAAACCGAGATGGACATACTGGGTTTTAGAGACAATTTCATTAGCGTCTGTTCAAGTTCATGTCGGAACAACTTCACCCCGTTTCGGGAGCTGGTTGCTCACATCATGAGATAAAATGTGTTAAAATAGATGTAGTAATAAATAAATTGGCATGAAACTACTAAATATCAAATTAACCATTTAAAAATTGCTAATGCAACAACTATAAATGCACATGCAAATGCTGATTTTTCATTGTCTCTAAAATCCAATAAAAATGCCGCGTTTAAAATTTTCTCGTGTACTTGGGAAGCAAATACACTGAATACGACTCAAATTTAAAGCAAGGAATACAATAATAACTTATTAATTGTCAGATGACTTACATTGTTGAAAATATTCCGAAGTAATGTTGCCCTGAAATGCTGTAATAAAAAACGTTAAATACATAATTTGAAATGTAACTGAAAGACGTGTCTTGTGAACATGATGGTATTGAGTTGTTAATGAGAACATAACTAGTCATTTCTTCTTGATTTGAAAATAAATCTCTCTTTGCTCTTATGAACTTCGATATAGGTTTAAGTTCGAGTAAGTTTTTTATAAATTTTCTCTGCCAATAGATACACTGCCCGTAATTTAATATCGTTTCATCGTAACTTATTTAATATCAGAAACTTTTTACCTTTGATGTTAGTGTTTATGAATCGTTTAATGGGTAATATTGTGAATTTATAGTACTTGAGTTGAAACAAGTGCTCTACTTATATGCATTTGTTTTAATAACGAAGTTGATGCGACAAGTGTCATTAAGTTATTGCGTCGTATTAAACGGGTCATTTTAAACGGATGTCATTAATGTGATTAGACATGTAATTAAATTTCATTCTCCCGTGAGTGTGAAAATTAATTGTAGTTCTTACAAAGTAAGAAGAGTAGAACTACATTTCTCGAAAATGTAGTACCTTATTGTTAGAACAGAAATGGTGTTGAAATCACTTGCAATCTTAATCTTAATCTAATCTTAATCCTAATCTAACGAGCATCTTCAATAAAGAAACATCTTTTTTCTTTTATGCTAAGAACTTTAACACAAATTAACATTCTGGTTGGCTTATTTAATCAAAATTTGATTTTAGTGCTGCTTGGAACGCTGCTTCTCTTTATTCTCCGAAAACAAAATATGTTTATGGTCTTCGTGAACGTCGAAGATTTCATACGTAATACAAGTTGATAATGTTCCAAAAATACCGCCAGTAAAGCGCATTTTAATGCCAGTTGTTAACGTTCGAAACATATTTTTTAGGATTTGTGAGGGATGCAAACGTTCCCCTTGCGAAGTGTTGGATCTCCGAAGCAGCTCCCCTGGTGGCTGGTGGCGTGTTGCGATAATTCGCTTGGGTGTTGGTGGAGCCAGCCCTAAGCCATAACGATTCTCTGCAAACCGGGGGAACTGCATCTTCCTGGGCTTTGTCCCGGTGCAATTCCCTTTGTGTCTTTCCCTACTATGCCAACTGGAAAGAGTTCTAATTTTCATAATACCGGTCTGCATGAATGGTAGCGTGAGCTATTTTCGTCTAAATCGCCTTTGTCTCTTTTCTTTGCCTAATCGTTCTTTTTCTTTAGGTCTGAGGATTTTCTTTCTGTCGAATCCTAAGACTCTTTTTTCTTTTAATTGCTTATACTCTCGTCGTTTATTACTTTGTTTGCGAAGAAGATTGTCTTGCATCATATTTCCAATTATAAGTAAGTTATCTTAACCTTCCTTTGACTTCGTAATGTTAGTATAATTTTGTACATTATTTTAACAGCGAAGGCTTTCTATTTTGAGAATCGTAAATCGGACAAATATTTTAATTTCAGCAACGGACGGCAGGACAGATTCTTCAAAATCATGAAATGGTGATTGAGGATTGATTGATCAGTGAGCGATACCATCGTTACAGTGGTTTTTATTTCTTCTTAAACAATAAATAATTTTTCGTTATTTACTTGCAGCGGCTTACAAGACGGTAGCTCATTTTTCTTTAGAATTTGTTCACACTTGATTACTAGGTGAATCATTAATTACAATAGACTCACGAAATCTGAGAAAAACCTTAAAGGCTCTTTGGGAAACTAATTTTGTTCTTCTAAGAAAATGTGCTGATTTGATCCAAGGCTCCTTCTTAATAAATTATGAATTGTTTAATTTTAAATTTAAAGTTGCAATTTACCTCTTCTTTACGATCCTCATGAAAAGAACACCTGCTATCCGGTTTCGTCGGATACTCGTGAGACCTCGTACTGTCTGCCTGTGATGAAGGTGACGATCTGCAGTCAATTCTACTTCAGCTTTTGGGTAAATGGCTACCATCTCGACGAGGGTTTTCGTCAAGTTTTCCTCCAATTCACCAAATGCTAATACGGCTCTAGTTTTGCTTCTAAATAAATGTTTAGGCTTTTTATGTATTTTTATAGCTCTTTTAGTTGTGGTAGGAGTTGGGTCGGGGGTGCATATTGTTCTTTTGCTAACAATAATATAAAATCAAATCTGAAGTTCCTGGACCGTTGTGAAAACATTTGCTCTTACTCGGGAACGAAATTTTCTGGTGTTGGCGTAACCACTCATGCTTTTTGGGACCTTTATTGACGACCCAACGTAAAGTAGAATATTGGTTAGGGATTATGAAGCTGTTGGTTAGGGGTTGTGAAGTTGTTTATCGATAAATAAATAAAACAGTAAATATGTAATGTGCGGTGTGCGAGACGGCGTGCAGCCTGCATCCTCCTCCGAGGTGTTGCGGGCGGGTGGGCGCGCCCCGTGCAAGCCCCGCGCAGCACCGCCCCTGCTCCGACACCTGGCCTGCCCTGGATGACTTCGTGTTCCGAACTCGCTTCTAAATTGCTTCTTAGAAACCAGAAAATTTGCCCACGAGTTCAAACAATTGTCATCAGTAGAGTCCAGAAATATATGTACTATGAAAGGGCAAAATATAGGCATAAATAAGTAAAGAAAATGATAAGAAAATTGAAAAAAATATGTAAAATCTGATTTGTTAGATCAAAGTTCAGTAAAAAGAACACTTTTCGTACACTTATTCTGCACATCTACCATTATAAAATAGTTTGAAAAAAAATGTTAACAATTGTTGGCTGACTGTTTTTCTTCGAAGTGCGTGGCTTCACGTGGAATTTCTTTACCAATGTCTAATATTAATATTCTCAGATTCTTCGACATGCTATATATCAATTATATTCATTGACGATCTTGAAACGAACTGAATCGCTCGTGAGAACTCTCCCTAACAAGACCCATCCGGGACATCATCTGCCAGCATTCCTGAAGACGCTCCGCAGAACGTTGCTCAATTGTTAGCAACCTGTCCAAATCCCAGGCGCGTTCGCCGAGAGTGCACTGGGAGCGAAGAGTCGGTGCAGCAGCGCAGCGCAGTGCAGGGCAGAGCAGGGCAGGCGGAGGCCGGGCCGCCGGCGCCCCATGCGTCGCCGCTCCTACCCCTTCCCCTGAGGGATCGGGCCCTTCCCTCGCCCTTCCCTTCGCAGGGCGCGGGCTCCCTGGCTCTGCTCAGCCGCCCCGCGCTGCAGCCATTTTGAGGAGGGCAACACTGGAAGATAATGCGATTGCCCAAATACGCTCATAATTTGTCGCTTTTCACTTTTGTTCAGCTCACTTCAAAGGCGGACAGACTAACTGGTGTATATTAATTAGGAATAGTGCATTAACACTACGTAATTCATATTAAATCAATTTTATTTCAGATAACGTTTCAACGAAAACATTTATTATTAATGAAGTAAAATATTTATTATCACACACGTTCCATAAATGGAAGCATATTATATTTCCCACACATTTGCCCCTTGCACTTCGGAAAGGTTATTAATATGGGAAATCACGCTACATGGACTCCACGTGCTGGATGTAAGAAAGCGTATTATACCTACGTGCGACATGAAGGTCATGGATGGCGTGAGAACTGCACAGCAGTGTTGTAACATTCTGGTTTTGCGCGTGGGAAGCGAGTTGTGTGGGTATGATATAATCCTAAGAGAACAGGGCCCGGGTCTCTGCCACCAGGAAAGCAAATGAGTTATATTTGTATTGAGAGTAATAATGAAAGCGCTTTTGGGAAGGCGCAGGAAAGGAAAGAGGAGTGTGGTATCGATAAAATGCCTGGACGTCGGTGGCGGTGCAGTGGGCACATGAAGGTGTAGGGCACGAAACCGTTCTCGCGGTGCGCGGCGAGGGAAGGGAGCGGGCGCATCGCCTCGCAAGGTAGAGAGAGGGTGCGCCCGCGGGCGGGCGGGCGGACCGGTCGCCCGGGCGGGCGAGGGTCGGTGGGCCAGGTGCTGGGCCGCCGCCCCCGGCCGGGCGGGCGGGCGGGCAGGCGGGCCGGCCGGCCCCCATGGTGCGGGCGCCCGCCTCGTGGCTCGTCTCGTCAGTCGAGCGCCGACCGCGGCACTGCCAACTGCTCCCAGGACCCCTGCTCGGCTGCGGCGACGGCGCGGCGCGGCGCGGCACGGCACGGCACACACACGAGACAGAGAGGGCAAGATAGCGCAGCCGAGCGCTCCCGACGCCGCCCGACGCGACTCGACTCGACGCCCCTCGCGGCGCCCTCGGCCCTCGCGCGCAGTGCCGCCGGCGGCCCCGTCCCGTCCCGTCCCGTCCCTCACCCGTCCTCAGCAGCCGCGCCGCGCCGCCAGCCGACCCCGTCCGTGCCTTGCGTGTGAGAGTGCAGTGTGTTTTTCGTTGTGTGGAGTGGTGTGGCGTCGTCAATACAAGGATTACCCGACCGCAGATGGAGAGCTCGTAGCCAGCGCCTCGCCTTGACGGACGGAGCCGCGGGTAAGCTTACGCGCCGCGCCGCGCCGCGCTGCGTCGGCGCGACGCCGCCACCTACACCTTTGCGCCTCCCCGCCCCCGCCCACGTGCGCGCTGATGCGCCGCGCCGCCAGCGCACACGCGTTTGCACGTTCGCCGCACCGCGCCAGGAGAAATTTACGCCTGGGTGGATTCTTTATCGGCGTCCGGGCGCGCATAATCGCTTGCGACTGGTTTCCCCTCCCTCGCCGTGCGGGGAGATGCGCCCGGGGAGGGGAGGGGAACGGCGCGCGGGCGGTAGTGGGTGAACGTTTGGCGGCGGCCTTGGCTGCGGCAACGGAGCTCTGAGGTCGTCGCCGCCGCCGCTGCCGTCTGCGTGGGGCGGTGGGCGCGCACACTGGGCCGCAGCGCCCGATCAGGGTGCAGACCTCCGCATACCCAACAGTTTCCACAATAATGGAACCAGCAGTCACTATCAGGGAGAGAGTTGTGCGCTTTTCGTTATTATGTACATTGGGGGATTGTAAAAACAGGAAAATTGTAATCCTATTGATGAACATTGACAACGAAATTCTTTGTGTTTCTTTGTATGTATGTCTTTGTGTGCTCTTATATAAAAATGAAGGAAATGTAAAACCTGGAGAAAGAGTTGAAGGCCGGGTCATCGATACGATCCTTTTTCTTCTTTCCTTGGACTCGCGTGCGCGTTCTTTGGGCCCACTGGGGCGCGCCCGCCCGCCAGCAGCCAGCCATCCGGGCGGGCAGGCATCCGTGCGCGGCAGCGGCGGTCGGATGGGATGGGGTGAGACGGGATGGGAGGGACGGGACACGGACCCTTGGCGCGGCGCGGCGCGGCGCGGCGCGGCGCGGCGCGGCGCACTGCCTGCCCTCCCGAACGCAACTGCGGATGCTCCCGGCGGAAAAGGCCGGAGACGCCCGACGGGCCCCGCCCCGCACCACGCGGCGCTGCGGAGCGGAGCGGAGTGGAGGAGGCCATGCGTCCCACGATCCAAGAGCCTAAGGGCAAATCGCCCACGGTACAATGAGGAACGTTCAGGAAGAAAAGGTGTAGATATAACCAGCATTGTAGGAGTCACCAGGGAAATTATTCTCGTGTTAGTTGTGTGTTCCCATAGTCTTGCGAACGCACATGGCAGAAGTCGCAGCTGCTCAATTTACGTAACGATTACGGCCTACCGAGACCATTACAGCAGTGAAACAGTAATGAACCTGTCGGTCGGAAGTACATAGTGTGCCGAAGTGGTTCTCGTCGTCTTTCTTGCCAATGCCTGTGTGCCAGGTAAACGCACTCATAAAATGAAGGAATGGTTGGAGAAAATGGATAGACGTCGTCTGCTCTACATCGAAACTTGTCGAATGAAAGTGTTTCCTCTTCACAGTAAATGTATGAGTGACTTTCCATTCGTCGCCTGAAAAAAGATTTTTTTTTTGTTCTTTCACTGGTTGCTTTTTCAAATGACATCCCCGTCGTAACCTGTGTAAAATGTAATTTGAAAGTAAAACTTGGACACAGTAGGTAGATTTTAATGAAACAAAAACATTCAGTACATTTGAAATTAATTTTTTAGTGTGAAAATTCACTGCATTATATTTTACGTTAAGTATTAGAAAATGAGAGTTTAACTGATGGGATACTACAAAAGGGTTAAACAAAAGAGAACATAAACTTCCACTAAAGAAAGGGAGAACAAATGAAAAACATTGCAGCGTATTTTTGTTAGGTGCTATATCATTGTGTGACTGATTAAAGTTCAGTTTTGTGTGTGCGTGTGTGTAAATGTATGAGCCCACCTTTAACCTTCGATAGTGTGTCACGCTACTTTGTTGTGCGTTTCTTTATCCCTCTGAAATTCCAGTAAGTTGAGTGGAGATAATAAAAAGTGAATTCTCCACGTAAAATTTGGGTCTCTTGTAATACGATTTGAATCTAACGATTAAGAATAGGAAACGATACAAATGCTCCAAAGTTATCTTTCATTCAGTCAAGTTCTTAGAGGTTACGAATCGTAGGTGACAATTTGTTGGTGGTTTTTTAATGTGCAAAACGTCTACTATTAAGTTTTAAAACACCTTCAGCAAACGCGTAGAAGTGTGGAGCGAATCCTATACGCGTAGTGCGGTCTGAGCAGAAGAAAGAAGGCGATCAAACAGGGCCTTTGGTACGCGTGGTCTCCGCCTGTGGAGCCAGCAGCAAACGCAGCGCTGCGCGGCTAGAACTCGCTTCCCCCACCCGCACCCCGTCTCCTGCCGCCGCCGCCGCCGCCGCCGCCGCCGCCGCCGCCGCCGCCGCCGCGCTTCTTCCGCTTGGCGGCGCGGCGCGGGGGCAGACTCGCTCCCCGAATACCTGCGCGCCCGCCCGCTCGCCCGGCAGCCCATGCGGCCGGCCGTGCGCCTGCGCGGCTATGCACCTCGCGAGCGGGCGGGCGGGCCGTGGTTCGTGACCCGGCCTCGTGACCAGTTCCGCCGCCGCGCGACCTTGGGGTCACGGAGGCGAGGACCGCGCCGCGTTACGTAACGCCCCCGCCCACGCCGCCGCGCGTTTCCGCTCCTCCCAGCACTTGCAACACTTAATTTCTCGTTACTTGTGTTGTAGAATTGTTTTTCTATAATACAAGAAATGTCCGAAAACTTAAATGTGTGCGAGTGTAGACATTTTTGTAATAAGTGGAGATAGTTACAAAATGTGTTCCTTGGGTTTGCATTTTCGCGTTGCGTACTCAAATTTATTTGAAACAATTTCTACTCGTGCTAACTGAGTTCAGGTAATAGAAAAACAACATAGTTTACGTTAGCCAGTGTGTTTTTCTTCTAGCTATCTTATTCTCGTTATAAAATGTTCCCTTAAAATTGTAATGCTGCTTCTGATCTCTTCCTAAAATAAAAATTTGATTCTTTTATTCAAGTCATAGGCGTGCACATTCTGAAATCACAGGAGATCCAACTACACGTTTGCGCTCCCTTTTCGATTGAACTGTTTTATTTAGTAATAAATGAATAAAATTCATTACATGGACAAGGGCATTATAATTTTAATGATTTAATAGATGTATAATAAAAATAATAATGGTAAATAATATACTTTAGTATACCATATTATACTATTTTATTTTTCACATGGTTGTCACATGACTTGCTGTGCATATTTCTCAAATGTGTCACAATTTCCCAAATTGTCAGGACTAAAAAGGGAAAAATCATAAGTTGATCAGATTTACAGATATATATTTTTCTAGCTAATTTTCAGGGGAGCCGCCGCCTTATTAATTCACCCGCCCCCATGCACACGCCTACGTTCAAGAGGTACAAAAACAATTCCTGGCGAGTTGAAGTGCCAGTATTAATTTATCACCGAAGATTCTTCGCGTTTCATTCCCCTTTAGAAGCAGTGGCCGCAATTCGCAATACTGTTGTGTATTTCTCCTGAATCGTTGGTATCTAAGACAAAGCCAGTATTCGAAGGTCGGGTTTACGCCCGTCGGGAAGTTGTGTCCTTGACTTCGAGGAAGGCGTCGCGGCGATTTGGAAAGCGAGTGAAGTGATGAATGAAAAGGGAACCAAACTCGAACTTTCCTGTTACCAAACAAGGTGAACACTACTACTACTACTTCCTCGTCATTAAATCTTCGATCACATCGACTGAAGAACGCCATTCAACGAGCGTGTACCTCCGGAGTTGACCTGCGCAAATAAAAGTAATGCTCGTTTTAAATATTTTAAAACTAATATCTCTTTCTTTGTGGGGATTTGTTTACACTCAGTGACTATTTATGAACACTTCTTTGAATCGCATGTTCGTACTTTCCTTCAGTTTTCCTGAAGTATGGGGAAAGTCTTTGAAAGCGAAATGTGGAAACCCCTCTATGAATGCCTTTGTGAGAAAGTGGTGTAGTGCAAAATAGATTCTAGAAAAGAGTTGCGTGTGGTTGTGTGCGTGTTATGTTGAAGCAATGAAACTCCAATTTTTAAATTGTTATTAAATGCGGCATCTTGATGAATGATTCCTGTTGAATTCATCGCCTACGCTGACTATTGATAAACCAAACTGTCTATGGTGTATACAAAGTTTTTGTTTCGTTCAGAGTCATTTTGTGTTGCTTGTGCTAAGATTAAGATGCTGATCCGGCTAATACTTTCTTCGGACGGGTTATGTTAAACTGAATACATACTAGATTATACAAAACTGAATGATGTGCGAAAATTCCTTTTTTCATCGTTGACTCATGAACTTAAGTACATTATTAATACTTTTGAAAAGCATGCATACTTCTGACGAAAGTGTTACGCGATTAGTAAACGGAGTTCAAATTGTAAACCTTTTAAGCAAAATAATGGTGTTGCTCTCTTTGAGTTTCAAAATTGCTGTGATTAGCATAAGACTTTAGTTAATTAACATATCGATTTATTGCAATCATCACATGCACCTGCAAGCATGTTTGTGTGTGGAGATAGTGAAATTTTGAGTATTGTTCGAGCAGTATATTGTTCCACTAATTAACTTCACCAACGGTGAATTTTTTGCGGTCTCAAAAAACAGAGAATACACAAGTTAACTTTTTAAAACATGGACTGTTTGGAATGTGTTGTTTTATAAATGTTTCTATTCATTGCGCGCCAATGACAATGTCGTTTTCCATGTACGCGCAACTACAGTAGAAACCCTCTTATCCGAACCCCGCAAATCCGAAATTTCCGATAATCCGAAGAAAAGTGGGGATGGATGAAAAATAAAATGAGTATTTGTTATGTAAAGGGAGGTTTTTGTAATAACTGTAGAACTGAACAACCAACGATTAAAACAAGTCGAAATGACACTTTTATTGCATTAGTAACTACGGATTTTATCACATGTTTATGTAGTAGCAATTTTCACTCAGGGGAACGTTCAGTAATATTTTGCTGCAAGGAACCGATGAGGCTTGATAATGCGATCCCTAAGCAACGTTGCATTGTGTCTGTTAATCGACAGATGTATTTGTATGTGTACGGTATGTGCTTCCCACGGAACTCCCGAATTAGTTTGTAATACCGGGGTTCTGTGTTCTTTTCTTGTTTGCGCCTGAAAATTCCTTTAATTTGCGCTATAGAACCGGCGCCCGATGGCGAATGGTGTAGGTGTTCGGCTTGTGGAGCCGCCCGGGAGCGCCGCGAGCCGCATGCAAATTGGGTGCGCGAAGGCGCGTGCGGTGGCGGGCCGGGCGGGGCGGGGCGGACTGGTTGCGCAAGCGGGCGGGCGGGTCTGCGGGCCCGGGGTCGGAAACCAGGCGCGCTCCTCTCGACTCGTCTCGTCGACGGTGAAACCGGCACTGTCTCCGCCGGGCGGGCGGACGGGAGGGCGCTCTTGCTGGCCCAGTCGCCGCCCGCGGGCGTGGGAATGTGGGGCGGCGCGCGTTATCGCCCAGATGCGCTGCGCTGGTCTGCGCTGCACGTGGCTCCGGTTCCAGCGCCGAGCGTTACGGCATGCTCTGCGCGGGCGAACGTGCTCTTGGTGTGCACGTGGGATCACCTTTGTTCTCGACACAATGCGGCAAAATATATAAATGCTTGTAGTTCGTTTCATGTTATGAGACTGATGATGACGTTAGGACTTGTGCACATGTGCCGATGATGTAATAGAGGACTATCATGTGCTCGTGTGAACAACAAAGGTTTATGTGAATAGTGTTGTTATTTCTATTTGCTTATTTTACGTTATGTAAGTTTTGTGCGCTGAAATATCTTATAGTGATTGAATTTGTTGTGCGTTTTCTACACATCACGAAATATGCGTGCGTACTCGAATTCTTTTATTATTGTACGGGGTACCATGCCATCCCAAGAATTAAGTTTTTTTCGTATGACCAAAAGTTCAAGTGTAATGTTTATAAGCGATACCCAGTGTATACCTGTACGAAATATTAAAATTCTAAATTTTCGCGATACACCACTCGGTAGTCCTTCCGGAAGGGTGCGTTCGTGCGTTGCGTTTGTACAGATCTTTGTAAATTCCATGAAAGTGGGCCCCTTCAGTAAATCGTGACTAGGACACGACGTTCGGGCACTCAGCGAGTCACCCTTCGGAAATGAGTCTGGAAACGTCTTCCTCCTGGTCGCATGCGCCAGCTTTCACACATTAATGCTACTACTGTCCGGAAGTCAGATTACGTTACCAAGAATGAAAGGACTCTTATCTAGTTTTTTGTGTCACGTTGTAATGTGAACTGTGTCAAAGGGTGTATCGTGATCGTGGAATGGAAGTCTGTTTCCAATTCCTTAAAATCGAATTCTCCTTGTGTTTGCATATGTGTGAATTGCTGCGTAGAAGTGGTTGTAACTAGTAGAAGGGAAATAATTACTGTCGTTCTTTCAATTATTCAACTCTGGAACCAAATATGCAAAGAGAACTGTGAAAATACTTTTAGTTCGAAGTACATAATATATCACTTCAGTTTTATGCTAACAAATTAGTAATTTCGCGAGTTGTTCGTAATTTTTTTTTTTTTACTTCTGCATAGCAGCGTTTAATTGAAACGAAGTACACTTTACAGTGACACACTCTCATCCCATGATCTGCGTGGTTCTGTATTCTGTGAAAATGCATCTAACAACCGAGGATTTCTTAGTCAGCAGTTTTACGTGGTTGTAGCAACATTTCCCCTGGAAGAACTATTTTTTTTACATATAGTAAAATAATACATGACTTATTGTATTTAGTAGTTTTCATACATATTTTTTAAATAATATCAACGTGGTGACACAACACAATATTTTATGTTATCACCAATATGACTTACTAGGAAAATTAAAAATTGGAATACGTTCTTTCTTTACTTGACTAAATTACATTTCTTTGTGTGACATTTCAAGTTTGAAACACTCCACTTCAACTGTCTTAATCAGTGTGCAATAAGTCGCTTACCCTTCATTCCTTGCAATTTTTGCACTACACTCATCGCAGTTGCAATGAAATGGTAAAAAATCTCTTTGCAAAAGCCCCCGGTCTGACTTGGTTGTGTGGGCTTGGACGGTGCTTTAATTCACTGGCGATGAAATGCATGGGCAGTTAATTCTCGTGGGATGATGTGCTGGAGCTGCCCTATAAGCAGATGGAGGTGGGAGCCAGATGAGGCACCAACTTATGCCCCACACACGCGCCAGTCCTTTAGAATCCTTCCTCAACGGCATAGTTTTTTTTATTCTAGTCAGTAACCAAGAAACAGGAATTTCCTAGTTTTTGAAGCTAGTTAATTTCCAATTTCCTCACGAGATTTGTGCAAAGAGTTGGATGCCTTTGTTGCTGTGGTAAAATCAGATAAAAAACGTTTATTACTAAAAGGAGGAAATTTCTGTTTTTATGTACGTAATTCAAATATTTGAGGAGGTTTGTGATGTTTTTTAATCCTTGTCAGTTTGGGATGACAAACAGATTCAATTGCGAACTACGATGTATTAAGGAATCAGTGTTGCTGTGACGTTCTTTTCTGATTGTGAATCATGTTACAAACGTAACCCACAATTCTATACGATTGAAGCCAAGGATCGGTTTTTCCTTTGTGGCGGAGAAAGAACTTGGCTACGTACTTGGAGCTCCCTGCGCATGCGCGGCCGCGGGCTTGCTGCGGGTCGCCCCTACGGCTCTTGTCACTGCTCTGTAGTTGGACGGGCCTTCTTCTCACTGCGAGCGGCTTGCGAATGATGAATTGCAAAAAGAATGCATTTTTAAAAAGCTTGTGTGACTGCGCCTGTAAGTGAAAGAAAAATCGGTAAAAAGTGCCGATATGTTGACAGACGGATGCCAGAAACATTAATATCAGGTACTTGAGATTGCAGCGCGCAGTTACATGGAACTGTCTCAGCCTCTTTCTCGCACGTTAGTTCTCTCAAATTACCCTCCTTATCCAACAGCACCAGTGTTGCCGTTTTATGAAGAACGATTAAAAATTCGGAATTTTTGAAACTGACGCATTTGTGTGGTTGACTTTTCAGAAAGCAACCATTAGCAAAAAATTCTTCAAATTGACAAACATTATAAATGATGATAATAATATTCCAAATATTCACAAACGTTTGCTTTTCACCCTCATTGATACTTACCACATAACGTCTGTTGAACAGAATATCATATAGCAATGAAATGTTTGTGCTTGTTTCTTTAGGTTATGGGCATACTGTCTACAAACTTTAGATGAATAGGAGTAGTAATTACGAATATAAAGAATTAAATTTGAATTTCGTAGCCTACATAGGTTTTCAGTAATGAAACATATGAAAAGTCAGCATGCGATAATTTTTTTTTCTCTTCGGGTTAAGCTGTAGGGTACAAGGCAGAAAATCTTCGAAGAGAGCTCGAAATTACTCTTGAAATTGGTTGGAAGTCTGTATGCCGCTCTGCTTTCTTCATAGTTTGGCATTTGTGTGGGTCACAAGTGGGCGCCGCGCGGCGCTACCTGCCTGGGCAGCCGTTGGAATTTCGTTTTAATAACATGGTTGTCTACGGACGCAGGGTCGAAACGTTTTTGTTAAGAAGTGGCCGGGGTGTTATTTTTCCTTCTGAAACGATTTTCTAACGTCCACGCCAAATTACGATGTACAAAAACTACTAATTTTCTGTTATGGTGCATGATTTATATTCGTGTAGTATCTATTTCGTATATTCTGCGTATGATTGACAAACTAGTTCTGGTCCAGAGATGAGAAACGCTAGATAGCCTTAATTGTTGTCTTATATATCTTATGAAAATTGTTGTTTTTTTACTGAAATATTGAATTATTCAAACTGATAATAAAGACATCAATGATAGGCGAAAGAGTATGTGCATAAACAGACTGACATGGCGAAACCGGGAAATAGTTTTAAATGCTTTCGAACATACTTTTAAACAACCGAAACTAAAGCAGTGCAATGAAAGGAGCATCTCGAAATTGCTGTATTATACAGATACATATTTATATAATTTGGAAAGGACAATGAATTGGACTCTGCTGTCGAACGGTATGTGTCATACTGTAGATCATGATCATTTCTTAGCGATTATCACAGCGGTCTCCTCTACGTATATAATTGTCGCATACTTTTGTTGTTTCTATTGGTATTTGGCTGAGTGCAAACATTATGCATTCCTGAATAATTTGTATCTGTGAGGTACGCAGCACTTACGAAACTTTTACTCTTCTCCTTAATCTGTGTAAACTCATTGCTAATAAAAGTGTTAATAATTGAAACCATGATCTCTTGATCAGCACGAGACGTATCTCATTACAAGAGAAAATAATGTTTCCCGTCGTTGACTTCTACGCCGTAGCTCTTCTGGTCTACCATCGCAAATTAGTGTGAAGGAAGAAATATCACCACTTACTTGCGATTAACGTAAACTCAGAACATAGTTTTCGTAAAATGCCATAATATTTCATAAATATGAATGCATTTTAATTATTGGGTCAATTGAGTGATAAAATGTTTAGATTTTACAATGTTCAATCGCATGCTTGCCTTGCACCGCATAGTGGAACTGGCAGCAATTTTGGCCGTTTAGGCCTTAAAGCCGTCTAAGATTGGGACGCTGTTCAGTTTTCTTGTACTATGTACTAATGAAAGATGTGAGAAGGCAGGCCAAAAGTGTCATTTGGATGAGCAGCCGGGCCGTCGATTTGCCCTCGGCTGCTGCCAGATTGACTCCATCCAGAAGGGATTGTGAGCGGAGAGCGCCCGTGGCCGGAGAGCCCAGCCGAAAGCGAACGCGGTATAGGTGGCTGCGCGCCGGCGGAGCGCCTGGCCTGCGCCTAGTTACCAGGTTCGAGGTCGTTGCGCCCGCGATTGCGAAGCCGTGGTTGGATCGCCGCTGCGCGCCTCCTGCGCGGTTTTGTTTTTCTGCGGCCGCCGCCGCCTCTGCCTCTCAGCTGGAGCCGCGGCCGACGCACGTGGTCGCTGACCCGTCCAGCCTCCATCGCCGGCTCCTCGGCTGCTGCGGGCAACTTCGTGGATGCTTTTGCCCCGCACCTCTCCGTATGGTTGGCAGACTGGAGTGTGACGAAACTGGGCTAGCCGTTGTTTGTTGTCGCCGACTTTCCCGCGAATGTTTAAATTCCGCCGGGGAGCGGGTATCGTGATGACCGTTTGAAGATGGAGGAATTACATGCTGCTTCAAGTTTAGATGGAAGGTTCGTGATCGTGAAATGGAAGCGTTGCTTTGGGGGTGAATGGTCGCAGTGCCGGACTGGAGGCTGTCAGTGTTGAAGAACTTCGGGGTTTGGGGGAATAGAATTAATATCGCGAGTTAGAATTAATTGTCTCTTAACAACTTTCGGAGTACCGCGACGGGTTTATTGCCGAATAGGAGGGTTCCGAGTGTACTTGACAAGTACTTCTAACTCGGTTGAAGGAAGGGGCTTCATCCAAAGCGGAAGTACTTAATGAGCAATTCCTTGGGCGCGTTCGTCTCGTCTCTCCCCGAGGAACGCCGGGTGAACAATGGGTGTCATGTGACCTCCTTAGCCGTTGTGCTCGCCTCACTTGAGATATACTGCAAGGGAGCGCACGGCGCGGCGCTACACGTAGGAGCCATTAGGCGAAGTGTTGCTCCGGCGATATGCGACGCCGCGCTCGCGCCGGCCGAGTGCTTCTCGGCTGTTCGCCGCCGGGCAGGTGATCCGTTTACAACGCATTCGCCCTCGAAGAAAACTGCGCATAACGCTATGGTTTCCTGCGCATTCAGCTACATACAGTGCTGCCATTTTGAAACATGTCGAATAGTTTCGGGCTTGGAATATAGTGTAGGGACGGTAGTATTTAGTAGGGGTGGCGAGTAGTTTTCAGACTTGGCTAGAATGTTTTATTGCAATGGAGGCCTTTGATATGCTTTACGTTCATGTATTGCGGGAGTGTAAAGACATTGGGTCGCAGCGGGGAAATTAAAATTGTACTCGTTTGCAAAAATTTAAATTACAAGACTAGAATGCTCAGCAAATGCTTGCCTCTTTATGTATGTAAATGTAGCATGTTGGGTTTGGTTCCTTAGCCGTTCGCACACAGCACGAAAAGATGCAACGAAACCTCCCATCAAAAATTAAACGAAATCACGAGAGTTCGCGATTTGCCGTAGGTGCGGAGGGATTCGACATTGCAACCTCGCCTTTCACCAAGTGGACCCAAAGGAATTCCATAAGCAGTGGTGTGCAATGGAACTGTAATTTTCAGTCGGGCGCTAAAGGACGCCCGTAGTGCAAGAGAGTGAATAGCGCCGTTGCGACGCTATTCCTCTGCCAGCGCGTAGGGCGCCAATGAAAGGTCCCGACATTGGAGAGGAAGAGAAGGAGAGGGAGAGAGAGAGAGGTGGGAAGAAAGAGCGGCGCTGCGCGCAGCGTGGAGAGGAAGAAACGGGACCGCGGGGGGGGGGAGAGGCGCGGAACAAAGAGAGGGGGAGAGGACGGGTGGGGGCGCGGCGGAAGAGCAGGTTTGTTGGCGTGAGGGGAGCGAGGAGGGGAAGGGAGGGCAGGCGGGCGGGCGGGCGGGCCGTCTCGTCGCGCGCTCCCCCGGGAACGGAGAAAGTGCGCCCGCGCCCCCTCGGCCCTGCGCTCAAAATGCTCCTCGGTTCACCTCCATCCCATACAAATCTTTTCACTTCCAGCCTGGTGTAACGCCGCCCCGACGTCAAAATACCGGTCTTCCCCAAAAAATTCTCTGGAACCCCTTCTTAGTACGTAAGCAGGAATAATCTACACAATGATATATACTTTGAACCAATCCTCATATATACGTACATCAGAAATATATATCATGCTTTTGTTTTAAAAATTTCCCAGAGTTTCCGACTCCTCCCGCTGCATTGTACGCCCTGTCCGACCCGCGGAACGTCTCAGCGAGTCCCTTTTCGCGACTTTCCGTTCACGTCCGGGGTGTAGTTGACAGATGATACCGCAAACAATGGTCCTCATTAACTTATCAATAGTTATCAACTCTTTAGTTCTCAGCTCTACAATTCTAATGTTCTAGAGTAAATGGATTTGCTATCCTGTTTTATTTCCTAATATAATGAAATACCCATTACTTACGATAATTTTAAGTTCACTTGATTGGATATTTATTACAAACATTAAATAATGCGTGACTGTTCTAGCAGTACTGATATTTTGATCGAGAAAAACTGGTGTTATGGATTCGTATAAACATTTTTGTTCTGTTGGACGAATGAAAGCATTTATTTCTTAAGGATTCGTTAAAACGCTGTCTTATGAAATTCATAAAATACGAGAGTGCAATGAAAACAGCTCGACTACTTTATAAATTATAAATTAAGTTTTTCGAATTAGCGTGTAAAGTGCCGACTCCAGAAAGTACTTGATATTAGTGATCATTGGAAATGTTGGCTGCATCAAACAAATCAGTGATGATGAAGACGACTCTGAACGGGAATGTGGGCAGAACTGGCGAGCTATCACAGCCCAGTTTTTAATGATTAGTCACTAAATATTTGCATGACTCATCGTACTGTCTCATAGCTTATTTCTTGGGCAAGTGTGCAACTCGATGCTCAGAAGTTAACTTTGTGCAGGAAATTGTATGTCTGATACTTTGTCGCTTGTGTTGGCAAAGTTCTTTAAGAATATATTACATAATGCAGAAGAAATACACGAGACATAATATGTTGCCCAGTGTACTGGGCGTGTGGAAAATGATCGATAGATTGTTTACAAATGTACTGGTCAATTCTTATGACCTGTTCTCTTTTTTATCTATCAACCTGTTTTCTTTTCAATGTTGTTTGCTATTTGTAGCGATTCAATACCCCAGAATACAGTTACAGTTGTTAGGCAAAAATATGTACGAGTATTTTCGAATGCCGCTGTGGTATGTAGTTATTCGTGTTAGTGAGGGGACTTTCATGCTATGTTCATTTTTGTTTTATTCTTCTGAATGCGTAAACTATTATTTTCAGCGAGGACATAGAAAAGGCTATTACAAACTTGGGAGAGATTCAACGGCCATTTGGTGTTAATTATTGCATTGGAAAAAGACGTCGCAGTGTAAGATGCATTTGCATGTTTGAGGTGAACAAAATTTACACGCCAATTCGCGGAATGTTTTACTTGAATCGCGGTTTCAATTCTTGGCCGACTGGTGCACTTCGTATGCATGTGATTGTGATTGCCATTTCCATTTGCATTGCCTCGCTTACACTCTCTTGGAGATCTTCCAACAATGCAGTTTAGGTCGGTGATGCTCATATCTAGTGTGAATTCAAAGCAAGTAAAGTTCGCTTATAATATTTTACTCTCGCCATATTCCATCTGATAGCCAATTTTTTCTTTAATCGTTTCAATAACTTAATTTTAAAGGGCACGCTGTTCAGACGAACTTCACGTGAATGCGGCATATGGCGAAAGAATATATGTTGAATATCACCCTCTACGGTTCTTCGTAAGAGTTGGAACAACACGATGGGTGGGTGCATGTGCGCGTATTGCAAAGGTAGTCTCTGAGCGTCAAACAAGTAATGCCGGAGTAATAAATTTGAAGTTGCTGGATTAACTGTTTGTAAGGTTGGGCTACCACCTAAAATATATTCAAAGAAATAACATGACACGTTTCGCAGTATTACTGGAACCTCATTCAACATTTAATGGATAAATAAAACAATACCATTTTCGTCTTGTGGAAGAGGACATTGCGCGCTCAGAGGCGTACCTGAGAGAACAGTGGTTTGTTCCTTTGGTTGCTGTCCTTGTTTCTGACAGTTCCTTAATTTCACTTACCCTATCTCCAGTCCAATGTATAAACCCGTTTCGGTTTAATTGAATTAGCGCTTGCTTTTGAATTTGTTGCTATTCGATGCATGTATTGGAATAAAGGATGAAATGTGCGTTCACGCGTCACGCAGGAAACTCGCGCCCCTCCTCTTAACGTATCGGGTTGAACCCGCGAATTTACAGGAGAAAAGAAATAACGTTAGTGCCCTGGCGGTGTACGACAGACAGAACTAGGATAGAAAAGAATTTACTAAACATAATTTATATCCAAATATCACGTTTCGACTTCCATTGTTTATATTTGATCGCTAAAACGAAAATCAAACCTATTGTTATGTATAAAGGGTCATAAGCGTACTGTATAAACCGGTTAATGATCATGTCCGCCTCTCTGCTTTCGAAATCATTTGGACATCGGTGCGTACTGCTTAGAGAAAGAAAAGCATTTATGTACCTCCTATCAATCCAAATGAGTGTGTTATGATTGTATAACAATATTCTTATAAATGAAGTATCTAAACGCCGCCTAAAGGGAGTATCTTGCAGAATTAAATCATTTACAAATAAAGTTTTGGTACGATAGGTCTCCCCTCTCCCTCGGGTCGCAGGTGACTTTCCGTGGAGTTTCCCCGCGCGAGTGCCGGTGCGGGCCGCTTGCCGGAGCACCATCTCGCAGGAGCGGCGCGGCGCGGCGCGGTGCGGTGCGGCTGGCGGGCAGGCGCGCTGGCGGCGGCGGCGGCGGCGGTGGCTCGCGCGCGCGGTCAATGGACCTCGCCGCCCCGCCAAGGTCAGCCGCGTGCGAGCAGGGACCTCTAGCAGCCGCCGCCGCCGCCGCCGCCGCCGCAGCAGCAGCACACCACGTGACGCCCCGCCGCAGAGGTTGTCTGTCCGTCCACGCCTCCGCCGCTCCGCTCCCCGCTCCAGCGCCCCTCCCCCCCGCCCCCCACATCGGCCGTCTGCGGCGCGCTGCCCCCGCACGCCGCTCCGTCCGGCCGCCGCACCGCGCCGCGCTCGTCCGCGCTTTGTTCGCGTTTTCTTGCGCGCCGCGCTCGCGCCGTCGAGTGGAGAGCCTTGTGGGACTCCGCGTGTTCTGATAGAGGGCCCGAGAGGCTAGCAGGTTGCCTCTGGAGCAGCTCGGCTCGCTCCGGAAGTCGACGTTTTGGGCGAAATAAGCAACCACACTCTGCCGGCGATGTACACAGCTGATTTGTTTGTGGCGCTTATACAGATGGCCTTGTGTTCACTGGAGGTGAATATTCCCTGCTGGATGAACTGCTTTACCGTGGAAAACAAATAGTCGTATTAGAGCCAGTACATCTGAAATCGGTAGGCAATTTCGTGACTGTGACTGATGCCCTGGGCCTGGGACGCGGATGCATTGGCCGGCATGTCTTCCTCCCCCGAGGGCGGAAGCGCACGAAAGCCCGGCTGAAAACGGTGCCGCGGGGTGGAGAGGCCGACTGAGCTCGTTCTCATGACTGGGCGGCGGGACGCGCCCGAACCACGAGTCGATGCCCGGTGCCCCACGCGTGCGTGGAAGGGCTGGGCCGTCGCAGCTAACAGTATATCTCCCCCGACTCCCGTTGGCCGCTCGCGCGCGCGCCTCACGCATTTGCACATAATCACGGGCATCCGCCCGGCTGGAACAATTGAGTGGCGGCGTCTGGCGGACGTCATCTGGGGATGCGCCACTGCAACATCCTCTGCCAACAGAAACAGATCGCCCCACTACAACTGCTGCGCTGATGCCGCTCAGCTGTGAGCTACAAGTGAAGGAGGTCTTCTTACTCCAACCTGTCTCGTGGCGTTTTCTTGGAGTGGTAGAGCTACATTCAATTTCGCACTTACGATTTGTTCTCTTTGGCAATCAATTCTGCAGATCATATGCAGATTAGCGTTTTGTATGATGTTTCTTCTATTAAGGAAATATCTTGAAAACCTAATAAATCAGTTCGTTCAAAGTTGCTTTCTTGAAACACGGCTCACAAACGTTTTCCGCGGTTGTACGCTACCGCGGTTGTATAAAAATCAGCAACATGACGAAGGTTCAACTTTTGTTAGGTTTGCAGTTGCACAACACCGTCGTTTGTATACTAAAAGACTCGTATGAAAAATTGATCTTCCTTTATTTGATGTGTAAGGTGCGCATTTATATCTACTAATAGGCATGGAAATATGCGTAGGAATGTGACGTTGACCCACTGAAATTTTCAGCATCCTTTCTTCTTGCAATACGTCTCTAATAATAGTTTTTGTGGAAATGCAAATATCTGTTCCTTTTTTCTCCAAAACCCAATCTAACAAATCTTTTTCAGCATGCGGCCACTGAGATTTATTCTCATGAAAATTGCGTTTTTCTTTCTTGCGTGAGAGCGTGAGTTTTTCCTTATTTTTACGCCAATCTCGTATAGTTTTCATTCTTTCATTTTTTCGTTCAATAGAGCATAAACGCTTTAAAACATCGTTGCAGGTTTCATTTTCGGCGACTTCTCTGTATTTTAGAAAGCTGAGAAAATTGCAAAACTATAATTTAGCGGTGATACTGGTGGTATATGGGGAAATTAAGAGGCGTGCTGACCCCAAGAACATTAATAAATCTCAAAGACGATAATATTTGTTTGCTTGTCTGAAACACTTGTTCCGTTTCATGTGTTACACTATTCTGTAGTCATTACAAATAATGCGAGAAAGTAAAGAGTGATGCTGTAGTTTTACCTGGAATACGTATTTTGTTGGCCTGTGTTTAATGGCATTCCATGGAGCACCTGGGCCTGGGATGTGGAGTGGCCCCTGGGGGCGAACGCTCGGCTTGGCGCGAGGCGTAGAAGGCGGTTGTCGGGTTTCGCGCTTTCAGATGGGGAATCACGAGTTATTTGCTCTGAGCAGGTGCCCACAACACGTGTTTCTTCTGCGTCGAAATAAACGCCATTGCATTAGGCGCACATAAAAGCTGATTAATATTTATTAGGTATGCTGAAGTTACCACTTGCGTTCATCACGGCACTGATTCAAGATAAAGGATTTGTGCAATGAAAAATGCTTAATGTAATATAAATCATGTCTTACTGTTTATTCTTAAAACTGTCTTGTGCGTAAACTTACTGTAGCATTATTTGTCGTGAATTTATTATGAATATTAAAAATTCCTACATTGTCATATTCCGTTTAGTATAAACGTGATTACTAGCCAGCATGAGTTCAAATTGACGTTTTAATTTAACAGGGATAATAGAGATAGGCGCCGATACGCTCAATGAACCTTAGATTATATTGTACCCTCGACGGCTGACATTACAACATATGAGCGAAGAAATCGAATAGGCTACTCAGGAATTATGTGGTGAACATTTGCTGCATCTCGTAAATATTGTTTGAAGTACCATTAAAATGATATTAAAATCGATGTAATCAGCGAAATTCTTTCGTGTGTAGTGTAGTGTAGTGTAGTGTGTGTCCGTGGCAGGCCCGGTGGCGCCGTTTGGGGCAGGGCCCTCGCCTCGAGGCGCAGCTGCCCCGGCATCTGTTTCTGCGCTCGAGAGCTCAGAACCACGCCGACCACGGAAGATCACGCATGCGATGGCGTTTAAACGAGCTGGCGAAACTGCCCTTTTATTCACTTCTTTGGGTGGGAAGAAGCTGTCTGTGTGATTAATCTGTCTGGAAAAAGGAGTTTCTCATTTGATAATTTTGTATACTATGATAATATGAGCCTCTAAATCCTTAAAAGCGATCTACCTAAGATGTGTTTCGCTGGCTAATAGTGCTAAACACATAATTTCATGGCGTTGCTTAGCTTGTGAGTCTGAGCGTGCCTCTCTTTCGAAAACTTCTTTACTTTCTGCTATCATTCGGCATCAAGGTCGGGAAGTCGAGGAACAGAACTCGAGGCGTATCACTAGGTACCTAACATGGAAGCGGCGAACCATCGAGAAGCTCTTCATGTGTACAGAACCGCGATGGGCTTGCATCATTAGCCGGCTTGTGAATCAAGGAGTGTTTTTGTCATCTGCCGACCGACACATCCTGTCATGTCGGAATAAAATATGCGCGCTAAGAAGTCGGCGGGGAAGCTAGTCTTCGGAAGGTCTCCAGAGCGGTGGTGAAGCCGCGACCTTTTGCGCAAGCAGAGGCAAGAACGAGCGGAGCATGACGAGCGCTGATTGGCGTGAGAGTTGGTCCCTGCGCATCCCGCGTCTCCGTCTCCTTATCGGGCGCTGCACTCGCTCACTCACACAGCGCCGCCGCCTCTCCAGGTTCGCGAGGGTTTTCTTCGTTCGGGATTACACGTGCCACTCGCAGCTGCGGGGGTGCGTGACAAAATAAAGTCGGTTGGCAGCGGCAGGGATTTTTCCGAGTGGCGATCTCCAAATGTAGTTAAGACAATGAACATAAAATATATTGATTGAATAGCGAAAAACCTACACGACGTTTTGATTCTTTGGTCTCCATAGACCTGGCTTGTAGTCACGGTGGAATTTTGGAGACAATTATGTCGTTTCGTAATAAAACATATGGGAATAGCGCAAATTTAGAAATTGTGAAGAATAGCAACTACACTGAAACGCAGTGCCGATTGCATTGTACCCAAACTCTCATGTGCAAAAAAGGCAGATTTTCAGTAGTTGAGTTAATGCTATACGCTGAAATGGAGGATGCTCATTTAGGTGTGTCCTGTGTGCTGTGCTGTCAGCTTCATTGCGATGCGCGATCAGAATTTTCTTGTTGCTGTGAAGAGAGAGAGCGGGAGTTGCCACATGGTAGAGTTAACTCCCTTCGGCTTCTTCTCCTTGAGGGAAGCCAACTTAGCGCCGCGACTTGCGACTTTGAGATTAAACCGAGGATTTATTGTTGTACAGAAACGTTTTCATTTCGTTATTTTTGCTCTCTCGCTATGTAGTAGAGAGAAAATTATACAATGCTGCGAGGATAGTGGATACATTCAGATGCTAAATTTAGAAACAAAATACTCTAACACGTCGTGTAGCCAGAAGCCATGTTTCGTGGGTCCTTGATACCGAAAAATCGAATGACGGCTAAACGTCTGTCTGACCGTCCGTCCGTCCGTCCGTCCGTCCGTCCACTCTTCCGTGAACAATGTTAGCGGCTAAATTATTCATCCAATTTTCTCCAAAATTGATATTCACTTATCGCGGCCTCTAAATTTGAAATCGATATTTAATTTTGGAGGGTACTTTACTAGAAGCCCCTCGGACATTTTCAAAATTTTCGAAAAAATGGCTTCATCTTTGATTTAAATTTGTTGTTGAATGGTGTGAAGAACGTGTAAGAGTATGGGGCAGGTCTCACGTTCGTTGAAAACCCTGATTTTTACGAAAATCGCAAAAGTTCGAAATTGTTTCGGCGTCTTTCTACCACAATTATGATAAGAGATTTTTCTTTTAATGAAATCTATTCCTTAGTAATAAATTTTAATATTGGGTCATGTAGAATTTTTTTAAAATTTGAGTTCTTTTCGCGTTATTTTGCTTTGGAAATACGAGCGAGAAAATACGTGCTGTATTAGCCCCACTCGTTTCCTTGAGGGGATAGATAGTGCCTGCCTTGCCCTTCCAGGATTGGACTGCTGGCGCTTGCAAAAGACGCAAACGTCGGTCTGCGTGCGTCCAGATCGTCCTGCGAAGCGCCGCAGTCGATTCAGCGCGCTGTACAAAGCGGCCCATCAATGGCCCCACGAGGCTCTATAATTAAGAGCTGAAGAAATGGAGTTTACCTTGACAGGGGCGACCGAAGGCCGAATATAGCCACCGGAATAGTACTCGGCGAGGGCGGACGCGAGGATTTCCATTTGCAATGAGCCCCACAAAAACTGGAAGGACGTACGCAAGGGCAGCGGACGCGATTATTAGCTAACGGGCGAATTGTCCGTATGCTGGCGTTTCACCACGTTTATAGTCCACACCATTCGCCTTGTGAATTGTGACATTCGGGGCTTTGCATGACGAATGTGCTTGTAGATCAATTTTGAGCTGTACTCGAGGATACGTAACTACTCGGTTCACACCAGATGGAGATCCAATAAGTAAAATTTGTTTCACGTAGTAATCTTGGCGTAACTGAAAATCATTGTAACGTAGGCCGGCATCATTACAACTCTATGATCATACTCATTGGATATCTCTTTATGGAATTTAGAAGCGTAACATCAATATCCGGTCTTGATTTTACCATCAGTGCATTGCTGCCATCTCAGCCGCAACTTGTCACATGTGCATTCTCGCCGGTTGATTGCCCTGCTTGACATAGCGCCCCCAATCCCTGCATCAGCCGGCTGCATATCTATTGTGAGTGTCGCAACGCGCGCGTTACATCTGTTCCACCCGCCCCGCCCCGCCCCGCCCGCCCCCCCCCCCTCTCCGACGGACCGCCCGCGTCCCGGCGGCCCTTTTTGCCGTCGAGCGTCCGGCCCGCAGCGATGGCGTGCGCAACTTGTTCGTGTATGTGTCCGTTTAAAATGTGAATATTTAATTGACCTTGAAGGCTGCTTTTTGTTTTACCTATTCGGTTGAGGAGGAAGCAATGAACTGGAGGAGAGGCCGAAGTCCTCCTCTTCGCGAGTTTTCTGGAAAAGCAGCGGCGGCGGCAGCGGCTCCTCCGAAAAGAGCGGGCGCTCGCGTGCTCCGGCGGCCGCCGCCGCCGCCGCCGCCGCCGCCTCCGGTGCTGCGTCTTTGTCAGGGGCCCGCGCGGGGTTGAGCGCGCGGCTGCCGGCTGCCGCACACCTCACGGCCTCAGATGACATCGCTCGAGTTTCGTGGTCATGATCCGAATCCGAGTCTCTGTGGAGATCTGCCAATTTCCTGCTTTCAGAAATCATTTACATGTACTTTCTGTAGTACTACCATCATTCAGAACCACCTCTTACATGTCTACGAAAACAATAATTACAACCTCTTAACTCGTAAGTATCGTCTTCCCCCGGTCACTGTATTAGACACGTATGAAGTTTTTGGCGTAACCACCATGTCCGATCGTTCTCTCTCGACTGGTGCGAAATCGCCATTGAGTTGCTCTTGAATGCAGACCGACGTGTGCATTACCTCTGTTGCGCGTTGCTGGGAGTTCTTGCCGCCGGAGGGAGCCACTGCGCTTGCGTAGACCACAGCGTCTGCGGCGACGTGCTCTTGCATCGACATTTTGCTCACTATTACTCCGTTTCGAGATGAAAGGCGTAGGAATAATTGCAGACAGTCCGTGAATTGGAATCTTCCTCGCTTCGACAACTGAGCTCTTGACATGTTAGAAAGTGAACGATGTGCATTATGCTTTAATGAACAGACTCGATCCGTCTTGACGAATGGGGGAATCTCCAAAGGGCAAACGAGAATATAAGTCCCGTTTCCAACTTGGGAAAATGGGCATTTGCGTCGTCTATGGCCGTGCGAGTGCGCCCGTGTAACTCCCCAATAAAATAAATCTCTAACAGCCTTAATGCCATCTCCTTCACATTTGTAGTTCATCAGTTTTTTTCTCGCAGAAATACATGTTGCACTCGAATCAATTAAGTCAGCCGAAATAGGGTGCATTGTATTGGAGTTTTACGATGGGTGTTGCGAATAGAAGTGTCATGGGTGGTGTATAATGGGCATATTTATTACGCGACGCTTAGACCCACAAGGGCTTCAATGGCGTGTTCGTGGCGTCGGAGAAATCGACGAACTTCTCGGAACTTGTTCTTTTCTTAGCCCAGCGTTCTTCTGGAAAATGTTAGAGCCGCTTGCAGCAAGTTGGTTATAAAGTTGCCAGAGTTCGCAGCTCTTCATGCACCCAAAAAATAGTTGTCGAGAACTTGTAGCAGAGAGCCAAGTAACTTTTCTTGTTAGCCTAGTGGCCTTCGCTAGTGGATTCGTTGCTCTGCCACGCCCGTGGAGGTTTGGAGCAGAAAAGGACACGGCACAGTGTAATTTCCGGCTCAGATGTTAAACGCGCGCATACGCGTCTTCGCGGGTACACCTCGTTTTCAACGTAACCGATAAGTTAACGAAGCCGGAGTGGTAAAGCTAGTTACTTTGCTCTTAAATAAATCCACAAATTTTAATTTTTAGAATTCACTAAGGTCTTTCATACAATTTTTATGCTCACAAACTACCACGAAACGTGATAACATTAATTTTCGCTATGAATGCTGCCAGAAAAAAATGAAATTGGAATAAGCGAACCCAGTGCAAAATTAGGACTATTTAAATCACCTTACCGAGACACTCGCGAAAAACAGAGGCCAGACGAAATGCTCTTTCAGTGCACTCGGGCGCCAGTCGCCCATAATAAGATTTCTGAGTTTCTCCCAAAAGCTGCTCTTCTCTGCGCGCATAAAACATTTCTTCCTTCCGAGACGAGAATGGAAGAACGTGGAGGGGAGCGTATTTTTTCTTAAGGCGAATCTGGTATCTTTCTCGACTATGCAATACATTTTCTTTACTTCTTGTGTAGCGAGTGCTACATGTAGTGGATGCACAAGCAAAGCCCTGACGTAATTGAACAACATTTGATGAATCTATTTGCAGCTGGTTTACGTCTTCAAGAAGAAGGAAACGGATAGACGTTTTCGTCGTGACCCGCTGATTTGATTGTTTCTTTTCATACATGTGCCACGTGAAACGCAGCCCTTCGTGAGCGACTTGACTGGAGACTTCCAGAGTCCTGAAAACTACGTCATGGCGAGGTGCATTGGTTTGAATCGCAGCGGGGCGTGGGCAGAGGCCACGTGCGGCAGCGAATGCTCTCCGATTTCGTGATTCGCTTGTTCCGTCGCAGGGCGGGGACTTCGGGGCTGTTCCTTACCCGCGCTTAATATCGAACGAGGGGTCGCTGGCGGGCACCAGGACTTGCACCAACCCCCCTTCCCGTCGCCACCGATGTATTTGCCGACTACGGAATCCGTTAGGCCCTGGTTTTGCATACAAATTGAGGGGAAGGCGCGGGACGCAGAATTCGGAAAGGATCGGGGGGCGAATAAATTGAATCCGCGCGGCGCATTCGGCCGCTGGCGGGCGCGGCTGGGGCCCGAGAACGCACTTCGGATCCGGAGAGCCCTCTTCCACGACTTCGCCGCTTTGCCCCGGAGAATCAGGGGCGTCGCTGTGCCGCGTCTTCGCTCGCAGACAACCTAATCAATCGCTTATTTGTGGATCCTTATGGATGCAGGAGATTTACGTATCATTCAATTGCCCCCTGGTCGTTAACTTTTGTACCCTGACTCGACGTTATTGAGATCTCATTCCAGTGGCCTTGATATGCGTATTTTGATTTCTATTACGCCAGCTCTATCAGGAGAGTTGTTGTGACCCCAGAAATGACCCTCGCAGATAGCAGTTCTATAACTGCCATTTGGTAGTCGCATGTCGCGGCTGCGAGTGTGTGAGACGTAAAATATCGGATCGGAGGGGGCGAACTAAGACCCGGGCGACCCTTCTTTTCTACGCCTGCGTTCACGCTAAGCGACGACCGTGGACGTGGATTTTTAATGCAAAAGCCGGGAGAGCGCTGTTTACGGGTCCTCGGCAACATTTTCTATTAGCTATACACATTAAAAAAAATAGTTTTAAAATCTTTGCACATTCTCAGTGTTGTTGAGGAAGACAAAGAAAAAGGTGGCAAGACGAATTGTTTGCGAAATAACTAATTTATGGGGCCACAAAGTTAGAGCCTGTGGAAAGTGAAAAGAATTGACAAAAGAAATTCTTGAAAAAAACAAATTTGCAACTAGATATATCTAATAATGTAATTAGCATAATGTAAAAAGCATGGTAACTAATACATTTTAAGACGAGTCAGTGTGAATCATTCTAATGTATTTAACGAACTATTATTTCACAGTTAAAATAGTGCTCACAGATTTCGTTAAGAAGTAGTAGGCTATATATATCCATATAATAGAATGGCAAATGTTAAGTAGGAAAAAAAACAATTAAACTTCGCCAGGCTTTAGCTCACGTGGTAAGTACTTTTGTGAGCCACCCTACCAGAGAGTGAGAGGCTTTTGCCGTGGATAGGGATGTTCAGTCACTACTAATAGTAATGGTGTTGGGCTCCGCATCGCGCGTCTTGGGTGGCGCGGGCGCCGCGAAGATGGCGGCCGCCTTCATTAGGCGACTTCCCGCGGTCCTTTGCGCCGCGCCGCCCGCCCGCCCGCTCGCCCGCCAGCGACACGCACGTGCCGCCATGCGGAGCGGCGGCCCACGCAGGTGCCGCCCCCGCCCCACCCCCACCCCGCCCCCGCCCCCGCCCGTGCGCGCTCCCGCAGGAACCGGTTGCCTCGCGCCGCCAGCTACGGCGTGCCATACACGAGCCAGCGGACGAGCGTTCTCGACTATTCACACGCGCCCGCGTTTGGGGAAAGAAGTACTGACAAATAGGCTTTTATTCTAAAGGGTGTTGGTCATGATGTGTGAAATAGTTTTCGTGTCTTGAGCAAGTGTAATTGTTTTGATCAAGCGCGATGCTAGCTTAGGCTAGCGTGAGGCAATGGGGCGCGCGGCGGGGAGTCGAGGCGCGCAGGTGGTCGGCCGGGTCTCCGTGCGTGCCTGCGGTGCGGCGCGGTGCGGTGCGGCGCGGTGCGGCGCGGTGCGGCGCGGCGCGGCGCGGCGCGGCGCGGCGCGGCGACCCCGGCCAGGGCCCCGCGCGCCCACGGACAAAGAGCCCCGCGTCGTCCCGCGTCGCCGCGTGGCTCCTCGCACCCGATACGCGATATCCGCGATCGTCGCCCCGCCCCGCTCCGCCCCGCCCCGCCCCGGACCACCGCCCTCCCCCTCCCGCGTCTATTTATGTAGCCGCGTTGTATGTAGTCACTGACCAGCGGTCGTAATATTTATTACGCGACTCTCGGAACGCTGTAAAAGCTGCTTGTAAGAAAGAAGCGAGTGCCCCCTCCCCCGCTCTCTCTCTCTCTCTCTCTCTTTCTCTCGCGTACTCGCGTCGCCCGGCCGCTCTTTTGCTCGGCTGTTTTATATTCTCTTACGCCGTAACTTATGCCCTGCCCCCTCCCTCGTCCGCCGCCTCTTTCTCCCTCTCTCTCACTGTCGCTCTCGAGCGCGGCGACTCGCTCGCGCGGGTTGCCGGGGCGCGGCCGTGACGTAGGCGCTCTCTTTCTCCCGTCCGGCGCGCGGCGCGGCGCGGCGTGCCTGACCATACCCAACAGTCCGCGCGGCCCGCCCCGGCCCCGGCCCCTGCCCGGCTCCGCTCCGCTCGGCTCCCCCACCGCCGACCGTCTTGGCTCGCGCGTCTGCCCGTCGCGTCGCGTCGCGCCTTCGCACTGCGCGCGCCGTCTCGGCAGCGGCGCCCGCCGCCCGCCCGCCGTCGCCCGTCCGCCCTCGCGAGCGCTGCTTTGCCGGGCGTCGTCGCTCCTGGCCGGCTGCGGTGGACGGCCTGGGCGTCGCCGGGCACTGGCGCTGGTGGCCGGTAAGCGGAGCCGAGGAGAGGAGAAGTGCCGTGCCCGCGGGACAAAGGCTCGGGCTCGGCACCGCCTTTGTCTGCTGGCGGAGGCGTTGTCCCTCCGCACGCAGCGATGGCGGTAAGACAACGCGCTGCGCTGCGCAGGGGGGAGCGTTGCAATGGGTTTGCGCTGCTCGTGCACCGCGCCATCGACGTGTGCCTGGCCGCCACCTGCCGCCCCCCCCCCTCCCGTCCGCGCCGCTCATGTGTGGCGACATGTCCCCCGCATAGATCGGGTTTCCACTTCTTTATTTCTCGCAGCGCTAGAATGTTCGTGCGCCTGTCGAGTGCTGCTGATGTTGCGTTTCTTCTAGACGTCTCGCTAGCCACAAGGCCGGCTTGCTGCCCACTCTGCGCATCGAGTGTGTCTAAGATGTGTTGCGTTACCGTTCGCTTTGTACATTTTATTGCCCCGTCTTGCGTTCACAAAGCCTTCAGCGAGAGACTCCGTTACACAGCGTATTCACATGAAGAATGAGGCCACACTTCGCAGTGAATATGGTGATTATACCGTGAGCCCGATGCAAAAACAGTGCTGTTGTTTTTCTGGCTTTGCAGCATTGGGGGAATGGGATTCCTTTGTGTTTACAAATGATGAGGGCAGTAGTTCACTCGAATGCAGTTCTTTCCCGCACTATTTGCAGCGCGAGATGCACGTTTCTTTTACTTTAAACACTAAGCGCTTTTGGTCTATGTGGGAAAGAGGTGCTTGCCACTCAGTGTACCCTTAAGCTTCTCCCCACATGTGATGTCGTTCCATTTAACGTGAACTCTTTGCAACATGTTTCACACCTTCGGGCTCTTTCATGTTTCATATCATTTGTAAAATGTAATAAATTTCTTTCTACAAAAACCTTCAATGCTACTTTTTGGGGTACTTTACCGTGTTTGAGCAATGTGTTGGAAAACGTTGGGAAGTAATGAAGCTAAATATTCCCACACTCTTTGTTCAACATCAAGAGCCCGTACTTTGTCGAATTGAAGTTCTTTCGCTTACGTTCTCGTATGTTGATCAACTAGTATGTTAAATTTTCTCGAGAGTTATCGAGGCGATTGGATATGCCTTTATTAATCAGTGAGTTGTGCGGAAATGTCGATTTGAAGAGTCCGCACATTGATTTAGAAAAATACTTGCATCAGTTCTATACTATTTGGCATTTGCTCTTGCAAGAAAATAAGGCAGATAATATATCCTGGAGGTGTGAAATAGAGTGATTGCTCGATTTTTTATGAATGTGTGCCATTAAAAAGGTTTAAAGTCTATTTATAATAAACTTACTAACCCCACGTAACGTAAAAGCAGATTATTTTGTCCGAGTAGTTGCAAGCTGCTTGGTCCAAACTTAAGGTATTATTATACCTACATTGAAGGTTTGCAAGTGGAGAGCACTTGTGGAATCACAATCTATTCGAGCCGGAAGCATTCATTTTGCAGCCCATAGTCATGAGTATATATATTTTTTTGTGAGATAAACGTAATTCCACAAAATTAATATGTTTTACATTACTTCAATCATAATTAAATGGGTATATGTGTAATAGTTTGTGTAATATGACGCGTGTTTTACTTAATAAGATATTTTGGTGGTGCAATCGCTTGGGTGGCTGATACAGCGTACGCTCTCCAAAATGCGTAAACCGTGTAGTTGTATGTACCTGTGCATCATATACTACGCCTAGTTTGATGATTTTCATCGTATTTGCGTTCCGAAGACGTTTGAACGCTCGGCGGAAGACGCCGAAATACCTCGAAAGAGCTCTTTCTCTTGGAAACGACGCTCCACGAAGTAGACTCACGACCGTGCGATTTGAACTGCGGACGTTTTGCTACGACTATCTTTGCTGCTTGCGCGCTACAGTCGTGCTCAACTCTGTTGAGAGGGTGATAGGGGGGTGGCTGAGGGCGCGCTGTTTCCTGCAACCCGTGCCTCGTTAGCGAAAGGTAATTATCGTCAGATGAGAGAAACCGCGAAATACGAAGTGTACGATGTGATAATTGGGGATCAGTGGGTTCTATAGTTCGTACGATCGACGTGAATGAAAATGATTTTATTGAGTACTTTTCTGCCGAGTTATTTCGTGATCGGAGTACTAGGGCCTGTACTAACGCTTTTTAAACAGCAAGATGGATGCAACAGCGATGAGAGTGGTGGCAGACAAAATCGTTAAAGCATGATGATACGAAGCAGGATTGCAAGGCAGAGCCTGCCGCGAAACATTTTTGTCCTCCAGAAATTTCACACGGAGCAACAATGTTTGAACCTTACTCTCAATGGTGCAAGGTGGGTGGTGTAGCTACTATACCGCTGGTCGTGCCAAGGGAAATGGTTGCAAATCGTCACGGCCCAGTTTCCTGATAGCGCTGATGCGAAACGAAACTTAGAACAAACCCACGAAATGTGTGTTCCAAGGGTTTCATCAAAAGCAGTCAATTAAGAATAGCATGCAAGGAAGTGAAGTCTTCGAAGGGAAACGATGTTGAAAACGCAATGGTGACGTAGCCCGTTCTCCGTTTCCTCTCGATCTTCATGTCGTGTAGACACTCCTTTTGTTGGGCGCGAGGCGAGGCAAGGGCAGGCGGTGCCGGAGTAACCTTGGCGCGGCGCGGCTCTGCTCTGCTCGGCTCGCGCGCTCCGTTTAAATGGCCGTGCGGCGCCCAGCCTCCGTCCGGCAGCCGGAGCGGCGGCCTTTTAACGTTGCCGTCCGCGTCACGGCTTAAATGCCCGCGCCGCCTCGCCTGCCACCGCAGCCAAGTACATAGCCGCTTTGGACGTACACACCGCGCCCTCCCAATATCCACGCAGTCAGCCGTGTTGAATGCGCAAGTCAAGAAACCTGTTGTTCACCGACCTCTTCGCAGGATATAAGCAAGGCCTTTTTCTTCAAACAATTTGTTTGCTAACAATATGTGATCAATGTGTTAATGTAAGTCTGAACTGAAGTCTTGTGTAAAACCATCCCTTTACACGAACTGTGCACCCTACACATAGGGGACGTCGTTCACTCGCCCTAGTTCAACGCTGCAAACAACTACAGCCAATACAATCGTTTATCTATGTAGGAGAACATGGTTCTGTGGAAGCGAACTGATGGAATTCAACGTTCATAATTTTTGATTGCCAAAGATTCTACAATCAATAAAGCTTCAATCTCAATTCTTATGAACTCACCACATATGATTATGTATTTAGAAATTAGTGTACTGTGATAATTCTGCGTTGCTAAAACCTGCACGAATATAGGGATATGTTGGCGTCCATGCGTTAAAAACTAAAATCGCTGCCCATGTTGCGGTTTGCCACACTCATTATTACAAATTCTGTATTAATAGGGGAGCTCGAAGACGTGCCTCAAATAATAATCGCCAAACTGCCTGGGCGCAGCCCTGGTGCAGGTACGACAGCCGCTGTCTCCGCTGCCGTTTTGTATAACCAGTTACCATCCGTTACCACAGTAGCGCCCCTTGCTCCCGCGGTTCTTGCCCTGCCTCCGCGCCCCTCGTATCCTGGCCGCCTCGCCCCGTCCCACTCCACCCCATCCCACCCCTGCCCCGCCAATCCCAGCCCTGCCACGCCACGGCACGCCCCTCCCCGCCACGAGGTTGCGGTGTGCTTGGCGCAGGGGGAAGGCAACGAGATGGTCTTCGTATTGCGAGCCGCGACTGCCAAAACAAAGACGAAATTTTCAGTTGCCGAATTGTATGTGACAGCCGAAATGTCCACATCATTGAAAGATAGTATTCTTGACAATTTATTCATTCGTAGCTCAGACATTGCTTTTATCACGTGTCGATTCTTGTGAGATAGATTTCACATTTAGAGCTAAATTACTTTGCACATCCTGCCCGGTCACACACAATTTAACTCTCGCCATACCTATTACATTCGATAATGACCTAAATCACTCTTTTCCATTGTTCTTTTTGTTTATACACGACCATTCAAAAATCCATATGCTATTTTTAGCCTTTTTAAAATCTTCCATTTTTGTAGTCTCTTGCAGAACTTTGCAATATCCCCAATGAGATGAATGTTCCATTTCCAATTTTCATTCTTCATTTTCTGAGTGAAAACAAAGTAACTTCATTAAAAATTGAGTGTTTCGTGTGTCATATTTTAATACGATTTTTCAATTTAATCATATACATGTAATAATTGGCACACAAATTCATCTTTTAAGTTACTGATGCAATGATAATTTTTAAAACTTAATTGTGCAGCAGTGAAAACCGTAATTTTACAACAACTCTTTCCCCGGTGTTAACTACTTTGACAGTTGTGGCAGACCTTCTCTTTAAGTAGTTTCAGGATGGCCCATTGCAGAGGAACTTCGATATTTTTATTCCCCGTTCATTTGTGTGCGTCGCCTGTTGCGTGTTGTGCACCGCTGGGCGGACGTGGCCCGCCATGACGGGGAGGGAATAGCTAGTTCTCAGTAGCAATGCGCGGTTAACGAGGACAACTCGTGTTTTAAATTGAAATGTATTAGCCCTCGCGCCGTGCGAATCATATCTAGACAATCGATAACCGTTGACTCATTACCCAGCCGAGCGCTTCTTACAGGCAGCGGAAACGTTGGTAGGGTGCGGGTGGGGTGGGGGAGGTGGAGGACTGGGAGCGATGTATCTCACGGGTTTCGGCATACCGCCATTTGGCGCGGCTTAACAGGGCGATCGAACCAATGGGGTCACCGTCGGGTTAGGCCTTTGCGTGGCGGTTTAGCTCAGAAGGTCAGTACAGACAGCGGAGTGAAAATGTAGAACGCA
Source organism: Gryllus longicercus (assembly GCA_038098605.1). NCBI lineage: Eukaryota > Metazoa > Arthropoda > Insecta > Orthoptera > Gryllidae > Gryllus > Gryllus longicercus. The sequence goes on along the minus strand of JAZDUA010000359.1, from coordinate 1,042,950 downwards.
TGACTTCGGCGTTGACATCACTGCGTTCGATGGTCTAGGAACGGCCGTTTTGTCCTAAGATTATCACCCAGAGATCCTGGTCGAATAGAACTTGAGAACTGCGAAGGCTGTGAACACGCGCTTGCGTTCTGCAGCCCCTCGCCTCCCATTGATCAGCGCAGCGTTTAATTGGATCCCACAGCGCAAGTTGTTGCCGCTGCCCGAGCTGCTTCAATGGGGCCAATTCTTTATTGCCGAAGTGCGTTGCATCGCTGACCCTATATATTGCATTCGCGATTCCCCAACCTCATACATTACTGCGGAAACCAGAACGAGGACACTTATTTTGTGACGCAGCGTTTTCTTTGTAGCACGACCGAGCGCTTTTATAATCATAGTCGGGAGCAGTCGCCAACGAAAACTCGGGATCCTTTTGTGGCGCTTTGTGTTCCGTTGGAAGCAGCAACGCCAATGCAAACGTTGTGTATATTAAACTCCGAAGCTCTTGTTTATGAAATACTTCTGGCGCGTCTCAATAATTAACTTGCAACAGTTATTTCATTTGCAAGTCATTCAAGACGTTCAACTAGATTATATCAATATTTTGTTCAACATTTATCTCCTTTTGATTTATGAGAAATAAAAATCATTGTAGATAAATGTTCGTTGTAAAATGACTACATTTTGAAAGTTCTACAATCTACACACATGGAAAAAATCTGTATCAAAACTATTACAGATACTCATTTCTTCAAATTGTCTACGTGATCGTTCTCACTGCGCAATACTATTTTATGAAATATTTCGTAACTCTCACAACCAAACTCTTCTGAACATGTGGCGTTATGAAAAACATACGTGAAAGTTCAGAGAAATACAGCAGCAAAGTAATGGACTTGACGCAGAAATACACATTTTCCTCCAGCGTGCAACTGAGTTAGTCAAACCAGTTACTTCTGCAAACTATTGAAATGTGTACTACGATAACCCTTATCTCTCTGTTGACACTTCGTGCTTAGAGCCAGTGCATCGTATGTCAGAAAAAAAAATATCTTTTCTCCCTTGCAATCGTGGTTTTTGTATTAATGGGAAGAGAGTTCTCGTATTTTTTTTTCTATCACGTTCTCGTCACGGATTGATAACGGTTGATTTAGAATACATTAAACGTTGTGCTCTAAGGGGAGAAACGAGAAGTGAATATTTTTACAAGTGTAAACGAGAACAGTGAATGTCCTATGCATGTTAAAAAGTGAAAACTAACTACAAATCTAATGAAGGAAATTCTGAAAACAATTTTTTCTTAGTTAAGAACTTGGCATCTTGATGCGATCTCGAGGTATCCTTAGTCGGCGATGATTATCAAATCGATACAGATTTTTCTCGCCAGGCGAAGCCATGTGTGTACTTCTGATGCACAAGTTACGCTTGTTAGAGTAGCAAAAAAAAGGGGGCGTGGCCTGGCAGCGTAATTTTGAGATTTACACACGTGGCAGTCATCGGGTTAAGAGCAGCGCCACCCAGTGAGTGGCCGCAGAAGCGAACGCAGGGGCGCCTGGCAGCGGCTTGCTGGCGCTAGTTGCAGTTTCGCCGCAGCCGTTTCTTCCTACGCGGCGTGGCGCGCCCCCGAGTTTATTCTGAAAACGTTGAACCGAGGACTGGCGGCGTAAATCACGGCTGGAAATCCAGAACGGCGGCGCGGCGCTGGCGGGGTCTCTCCGCGTTATTTACGCTCCGTGTTTACGCGTGCGCGGCGCGCCACGCCGGGCGACCGTCCGCCGCACGTGGCGCTCGGCGCGGACGGCGACAAATGAGTGCCGCCTCGCGTCCGGCCTTTCCTGGCAGTTCGACGGCCTCCAGGTGCCTTTTTTTTACGCACGAGCTCACTAAGCCCCGCGCGAGGAATTGAAGGAAAAATATTGCTTGGTAAAAGGTAATAGATGTCTGCGCAATAGTACATAACATTAATAACAACCATAACACGACTTTGTAGGTGTTTTTTAGTTGTGTACATTATCATTGGTTGGATGCGCTGGTAGTTCTCCATCGGTTGATACGCCCGTCCCGTCGTGCATCTCCACCGGTTGAAACGACCAGTAGACTACCCTGTGGGTACGAAGAACCACGCCAGTGGCTTCGTGTGTGCCGTTGGCTCCCGCGTCCTTTGCGGGCTAATAGGCGCCCGCGAATGAGCTACGAACACGTTTCTTAGGAACTTGGCGACTTTTCACCAAGCATTCCATGTAGAAATTCATTTCGCATTTGCCAGTGTGCCAATAACGGTAGCTGTAGTGTGGTCAGAGAAGCTAATGGGACAAAATAACAAGGCAAAGAAGTTTCTCTGTGAATGATGTGATATCTGCAGGCAGTCTCGTAAAAGAATAAAGGACGTGACACTAATGTCCACTCTGAAGAAGGGCATCGCATTAAATTCATTTCTGTAACAGGGTTATCGATGCATAGTCTCTCGAAATTAAGAACAAAATCGGTCATATGCGGACTATAATGAAGCCTTCGCAACGTTTGTCACCATTATAGTATCACGTACCGTTTTTAGAAATATGGGTCATCGCAACGTCTAATATTTATCCCACTTTTCCGTATGCATCTTTGTAAGGGCCAACGTTTGCCTGTGCATTACGAAACAGTCGGTAAGACGAATTGCCAGCAGCTTTAGCGTATGATGAGACGTACAAATTCGGGCGATGACACGGCTTGTTACAACGTTGCCCTCGACGCATGGAGCGATTGATTTTCGACGAAGTTGTTGCTTTGCGATAATTCGCCTGTGGCGACATAACTGATAATAGTCCAAGCTTTCCTGATTCTACTACTAAAGAATAAAAGATTGGAGAACTTGCACTTTTCTTATATTTCAGTAAACTATTAGTTGCCCTCTCTGCAACACATACGGAATGAGTGTGTCGTCTGTTTTTCTAAGGTGTGTTCCGAATCAAAGAAATGGCCGCACGGTGTTGTATAGTCTGTCGCTGAGGGGAAAGGATCGGTTTCCCGTCCCGCGTCGTTCTTCCACGGATCTTAATTCAACTCGGCGCGTGGAGTTTTGTGGGCTGGCGCGCGATTGCGATCGGATTCTCAGGCGAGTTGAGGCCGCCGCCGCGGGCCTGCTGGGCGCGTGCGCCGCGCACAAAGCGCCTTCGTCGCGCCGGGGGCGCTGCGCTACAATAAATTAATTTCCTGCGACGTTTTCCAGCGCCGCCGCGGCGGGTGTCGGGCGCAGGGCCTGGCAGGGCCGTCCACTCCCTCGCGCGCGCCGCGCCGCGCCGCGCCTTTGTCCGCATAGCGAGAGGGGGGGAGCGACGCGCCCTCTAGGGGGAAGCCGAGCCGCGAGCGAAGGCTTCCCCTGGGCCGCGGGACCTGCTCGGCGCCAAGCGCTCGCTTGAGCGATGTGTGCGCGTTTATTGGCGTCGACGGGAGGACGTGACACGACCGAGCTTCGTAATGGCGGTGGCTGGTCACTGGAGTCGGCCGGCTTGGAACATGGACTGGGATTTCGGCTGCAGCTCCGGAAAGAAACGACGTGCTTTGTTTCCAACCGGCACTCATTAAGTTTGTTTATAAGTTAAGTTTATTTATTGTCTTTGGAGAAATCTAGAAGTTGAGTATTGAACTCCAATGACTCATATCATCAGTGTGTCAGCAGGGTCAAATTATCCGGAAGGACGATTGAAAGGATATGGGTTAGATGAGTGGAAAATCATCTCCAATGTAACGCATGCACCAAACAATATTAGAGGGACGCGTCCCCCGCCTTCGGCCGTAATGCCCAAGCAAATCTTGCAAATTGCGAATGATATGGTGTCTCCGCAAGCAGTTTGAAGTTGTCCTAAATTCCATCTGTTTATTTGCCGTATTTCTGTGCTGAAAGATTTGGATCTGTCCGTCCATTCTGAAGCGTGCTTGCGTATTAGCGGGACCTCCCTGTAGCCCTTTGGCGCGCACTCGCTGCTGCTGCCAGGGCGACAAGTGGCGCTGCGCCTGTAGCAGCTGCCGCCGAGGCGAGGTTAGGCGAGGCGAGGGACGTCGTGCATAAATTAGCGGAGACGCGGCGCGTCGACGCGGGTGGCCGCCCTGGAGCCTGGGGCCGCCCCTGTCAGTCCGCTCGCCTCTCCGTGTACGCGCGCTGCCAGGAGGAGGAGGAGGAGAGGCTGGACTCTAATTTAGGAGCAAACCTTTTGCTTCGCGCCCTCGTGCACCCAGATTTTCTTGGTACGCATACTGTTTAGGGTCGTAACTTTATGTCGAGGTACAGAGAGAGATGGCTCAGGCCATCAACTAATGTCACTACAGTCCCTCTGACTCGGAGGTCCTAGGTTCGAGTTCCGACGGTGGCAGGATTTTCGACACTGGCTGTCTAGCTTAATTCAGTTGTTGTCTGGAGGATAATTCCAGAGGCCGGCTGCTCTGATCGGCAGTTTTCCGTGCGTTTAACGGTAGGCGAATGTCGGAGCAGTACCCTAACAAATGAGCCACGGACCGCGCGCGATATTTCCTTCCTCTTCCTTGTCCTATTCTTTCCCCTTACACACACGCACGCACTTACATGCACGGCACTACCACTATGCCAGGAGACCGGTCGGGAGATTAGAGCTTGTCCCAGGTGGGGCGGTGCCCCGCTGGAGGGAGATACCTGATTGGGGAAAACCCCGCTTGCCGACGGTAGGTCGGTGCCGGGTCTCGTCATCCAGCAGAGGTAGACCACAGCCACGTCACGAGCAAAATACATGCTCTGCACTTACCGGACTAATGACAATAATTGAGGCGCCGGAATCACTAATAATCAATAAATGATGTCGAGAGACAAACTGAAAATTATTTTTATTCCACCGAGAGTTGAGAGAAAAACGACGAGTATTGAAATAAAAACCAAAGGTTCGTGGTTTTGGTGTAACCCAGTTTTCTGTTTAAATTATGCTTTTTGTGTAGATCAAGTTTCCTGTTAAAATATGATTTTTGGTAAAATTCAGGTTTTGTCCATGGTTTATTACATAGCGATTCAAACCAGCGAACCCTGAAGGTAGCAGCCAGTACATTGCTTTTCAGATGTTTTTAATAAAGTAACAACGGCGATGAATGTATATTTTTTCTTTATAAAATGCATTATAGTTCTTTTCTTTCGAAGGAATAGCTGAATTACGTAATTTCTAAAATGGAGTCATAAAGGATGCGGTTAATTTTATTTGTATGTGTAAGGAAGAAATTAATGAGTCCCAAAATGGAGTGGTTCAGCCCACACAAACGACAATAGCACTTTCAATTTGATTCCATGTAGATTTTACAATGGTTTGGTTACGCACATCAGTTAATAATGCCATCACGATAGTACTCGTCGGACTCTTAGATTGGCGATAAGTCTCAATTAACCATTGACGGAGGTGGCAAGCGAGGCAGGGGAAAGTGCTAATGAAGAAAGGCGGAGCAAAAAGCGGCATTGCGCGGTCACGAAAACACTCATTGGAGGTCGGCAGCTCTCGGCGATTTCCGCCCGCCCCTTGGCTGGGGGCTTTACGACGCGCGTAAAACTTTGACTGCCGCTGCGACGCGTGGGTGCGCTCACTTGCCGCCCCCGACACTTCAACTGTCGCCAGCCGTCTCCTTCTCCCTTGCAGTGGAATGCTATTTGTGACCTGCTTCTCTTTCCTTGCCCATAGGCCTCTATAGTTAGCCCATTCGTAATATACTCTCTCCCTCATTTCTTTCTCACCTCTTCTCTCTATACTTTATTTTTTGTTTCTCCCGGACTTCCCGACCGGATTTGAATCCCGATAGTTCCCCTGTTGTCCACGTGTGAAGTGTATGGATACACAAAGCGGTTTCGCACCATTTCATTGCTCCGAGGGGGTGGGGGGCGAAGAGCAGATTTTCTCCCTTGCATTTCCCCGTAGCTCTCTGTGACGAAAAAAACTGGCAGACTAGTCGCATATCGAACGTGAATATTAATGTCACTCGTACTAATGCAGAAATAATAAGTTTATCGAAACGTTCGGTTTTAGCATACAGATGTCATTTTCACGGAAATAGCTTGGAAAGTAGAGTTTTTCTCAAAGTTATTAGAAATGTCTTCTCGGTTACATTCTCTCGGTTTTGTCTTCTTTGATTATGAAAAATGTCGGAGTTGCGTCACCGAAAATAACGCTAAGCACTGTCGAAAAGTAAAAATGTCGTAAATTCCGTGGTGGCAGCGGCGACCTTGTGATACTCCATAATGATTAAGGTGTAAAGAGATCAAAAATATCAAATAACTTTAAAAGTCGTGTGGTTGATATCACTTTACATCAAACATTTACAATCAAACATTTTTTATATATACATTTTCAGGTATGTGTCCATTTATCTTTCCCTCCTTCCAGTTAGGAACTGAGCCGTCTGGACAATTTTATTTCAAGGGCACTGTTCTGTTTGCCGTTATTTGAATTTCATGACCGCATTTTTGATCTTTAAATGCAGTAGTAGCTAGTTGACGAGCCACGACATATCTGTAGATATGAGTACAGTGTTTTTTTTTAACCATTTATTAGCGGCCGCCGGGCGTTCGACGGCTGGCAGCTCTCAATAGTTGGGGAATCTGCCCGGAGTGAAGCACGGGCGCCTCGTTGGGAGTCGTGGCGAGTGACCGGGGGCGCGTGCGTGCGTGCGTGATGTCGCGTGACGGCGCTTCGTGCCCGACTTACCCCTCGGAGCCGGGGCGCGGGCGATATCGCACGGGGAGATACCCGGTCAGCGCCCTTTTCCGCCCGCTGTCCCTCCCACGCGCGCTGCGCTATTTTGCCTTTGCCTTATACGGTTTAACCTGGCAGTTGTAATGGCTCACAATAACCGGCTATTGAAATAACATTTTAATTTAACACTATTATTACGTAATAATTTAGTCATCAGTTTCTCTTTGTTTCTTGTAATTCAATGTGTATGTTACTAGTGTGTCTGCATCTTCGTACGTATTCTTGGTAATCGCCTGAAACTTTTAATGAACTCGTTTTGTTCTTTATAGTTTATGTTCGTGTCAAATTAACGTTTTGTGCGGATTAGTTTCTGCATTTCATTCTGATTGATTGCCTTTCATAATTGTCAAAACCGTGCACACTGCGTGTTAGATGCTTTGAAGGAGCTATCAGTGACAGGCGGTCGGTTTAAAGTGAAAGTTATATCGAGCTTACTTGTATCGTGCGCGGCAGTAGGTCGGGGCGTTCACTCGTTCGTCATTGCTATCGGCCGTCTGCAGCTAGGTTCAGAGGAGGCGTACGCCTTGCACATTGGCCCTGCACGATAGGGAATTTTGGTAAGAGCAGTGCAGGAGATGAAGTCTGTGCCTGTGCTCCGTGGCTGCGTCTGAGGGCGGAGCGAGCGGGCGCTCTGGCGCGGAGGCATCGTTGCGTTGACCCAGCGGGAATGCGGCAGGCGCTGCGAGGGGCGGGGCGGGGCGGGGCGGGGCGGGGCGACGCGACGCGGCGTCGCCGCCCTTTATTTTGGGCCGCAGGCGGCGCGGCGCTTCCGCAGCCACCTCTCGCCGCACACACTGCCCGTCCCGGTGCTGCATGGGATCAGGGGCAGCTGTTGAGATTATCTCTTCTTTGCTCCTGTTCTTCCATAGACGGAAGTTACGTGACCTATCTAGATGGCTTCCACGGTACTTAGGGCGCATCATGATGGATTTTCTTGGAGGATATAATCAGTGTAGTTTCCCGTTGCTTTCCCTCCTGGGCATTATTGTTGTTGTTGTTATTATTATTATTATTATTATTATTATTATTATTATTTATTATTAATGAATTATAGGATGATTGTGAGAGATCACCATGGGGTTTTTGAACCATCCCAGCATTAGCCTTACCGAAGGAAACCACGAATAACACTAGACTGGATGGCCGGCCCAGGGATCGAACGGATAAAGGAAGTGTCTATTCCCGACGTGTCCGGCAGTGGTGCAACCAAGATTTCTCATATAGGTTTGGCTCTGGTGTGTCCAACTGACGTGCCGTATTCTTATCCAGGCTTCAATTGAAATACTTTTCTCGATTATTTAAATGATAAAATTGATGATAGATATATTTCATATTTTTTCAACAGAGCAAACCAAACGTTGACTGTAATACAGTGCTCCAAAAATGTTAGTCCTCAGAGGTTTACTATATCAGCTAACCTCTAAATTTAATAGTTTTTTTAGCTCTCATTGGGGTTATTATTTCAGAGATGCGATAAAATATCCAATCTTGAGAATTCAAAATTGCAATATTTTCGTGTCTTCGCGCCTTATTCTACATTGCCCACAGTCATTAAATACCGCTGTGCAGTCTTAACGCCATTCAATTCTTTAACCGGAGTGATTTCGTTCTTTTAGTATTTTGTCAAATCCTTCCTCTGCTCTGGGAAACCCTTTCATTGCAGTCATAATGATTTAGCTAGGTTCGATTTCAATAGGTTTTGAACTTGTCAGCAACGGTGAAGTCTACAGGCAGGCAGAACTTCAGCTGACAGCCTGAAGGCAGGCCTAAGCTGAAACAATGCTGTTTGTAGAACGGTTCCCTAAATCCGTTTCTTTTGCCATAAAGTTTACAAAGATAACTCTAGAGGCGCCCTCGTCTTCCCTCTACCTTAGTGTTTTATGAATTCACGGTTCTGTGACAGTTTTTTCTTGGATTTTTATGCTCACTTCAATCGACGTGTAGTTCACTATTACCGCATCTTCCTAGTGCTTCTTGGTGAAGAAGTATGCGAATCGGGACAAATATCTTGTGTTTTCTATCCGTTAAGTCTCTATATCCGACTTAACTGCAGCCAGAGTCGTATTAATTTAGTGGGGCTTGTGGGTCCTTCAACTGCCGAGGTGCATGAATGGTTTGTATTGAGTGGGATAATCAGGTGTATGACGATGCAGGAATGGTGGGATTAGAGGCCGCCGTTAGTCCTGTCCATAGTTCTCATGGATTGGCCAGGGATTGGCTGGGAGCCTTGCGCCCCGCTCCCTTTCTCAGCTTATGGTAAAGTGCATCGTTGAACCCTCTGCCAGGAAAGTACGTACAGTTCGTGTTATGGATTTGCGTCTTGCACTAACAACAGAATCTTTGTGTTCACGATGTGCAGCCCTCGTGCAGGTTCCACATTAACGTTCCAGTCGCGTCCTCTAGGATACCTCGGGGCTCCCCTCCCGCCGCCTCCGTCGCGCGCTCCCGAGAAGATCCTCGCCGGCCGGTTTCCCGGGAGTCCCCCCCGTCCCGCTCAGGCGGAGGAGGTCGTTGCATCTGCTGCGCCTGTCGTTCTTTCTCTTTCTCCGTCTCCCTCTCCGTTCGCCGGATGTTAATGCCCGTTGCTGCGGCCGGGAGGTGCCCCGAGGGTGCAGTCGGGAGTCGAACGCGCAACCGCCGCCGCCAGTTCACTGCGCGGGTTTGCACTTCACTACCGCTACACGAAGTCATTTTGTACGAATTTCGTAGGCAGTCCAGTATTGCTGTTTATACGTGGATTCATTTAGAGGTGCGTTTGAAGTAAATCAGGTGGAGACGGTTTCATCCAATCAACAACTTTGAACGTAGCTATAACGACTTTTAAGCTCCCGATTGGATGAAGCCGTGAACAGCTGATTTACTTCAAACGCACCTCTAAATAAATCCAATAATATTAGCTGACGCATTGGTTGAGGTATTCATTGTAATAGCAACATTAGTGATTGTTTTATTTCTTCTTTAGCGTCAATCAGTTTAAGGCACTTCTTGTACTAGCCGTGTTTGCTTCTTGATCATTGTTTTCCAGTATTGTCAGTGGCGGCCGCTGAGTCGCGAATTAGAAGGTGGGGCATGTGTCTCCGGGCAATCGCATTCGTTTTGGCTCTTCAGAATATTTCTTGTACGAGGGCAGACTATTGCATGCAGAGTACGGCATATTTACATGCAACGCATTTTTAATCCATATCTAAGACAGCTTGTACGGTGCTAACTGGAGAAACAATGTGCTCATGAAAATGGGTTAAAACTATTGCAAGAAGCAAAAGTAATTTATGAAATGAGATAAATGAGACAAATGAGACGGTATTCTTAGCTTAGTTAATAGGCATGGTCTCTGTCGAAGCACACTCTGATAGCAACACGCTGTCCCCACCAAACTTCCAGTACACCCTCTTTTCCTCTGCTTCCATTGCCTGTGCACCAGCTACGGACGGCAACGCAATAGTCCGCGATGCTGTCCATTCTAAAACACATTGATTATTCGCATAAGCCGGCACATGGAATTAAATTCGCCCTCAAAACTTGCGCTCGTAGTATGCGCAAATTCGAGTCGATGTAGTGGAAGTTGAATACGTTCTGCAACTTCGCCCGAAACTTCTGGGGGAAGGTGCCGCCGCAGAGTCCTTAACGAGCAGCCGCCGCCGAGTATTTTCTGCTTGAAGTTCTTTGTTGTTTTCAATAATTTGATGGCGATGCACAGCGAGGTTATCTCAATGGACTGGATGAAGTTTTGAAAAGTCAGTGATTCAGGGTCGATTGCCGAATATGCACCGGGAACTGATCGGAATCAACAGAATCAAGATTTCAATGATTGCAAAAAAGGCTTATTAATTGTTTTCGAATATAGTTATAAAAGATCTAGTAATACATTTTTGGGGTTCACAGTTCTTTTGGAATTACATATCATTCACATTAATGAAAATATAAAATTTATTAGAATATGATGTTTCTAAAACCTTGCTTATATTTGAAAAGTTGAAAATGTCAATAGTAAAAAATTATAAAATGATAATCTAATAAACAATTTTTTAAAATATTTTGTTAATATTATTGTACTAATTGTTAATTTTGTCATTTATGGACAGGTATTTGTTATATTATGTTGTATGCTTGAAAACTTTGAAGAATCAATTATGCACACCATTCTTTTAAAAAGGGTTGAAAGAAAATGATAGGAAATCCTTAATGTAGAGTAGCACCTCAATTGTTCTGGAAAATAACGTGCCATTCACTATTAGGAATAAGTTTCTTCTTCTTTTAATACTCCACACATTTTGCGACTCGAAGCAACAAAGAAGCTAACTAATGAATTAGCAAACTTCGTCTTTTCGCAACAAAATCTGAAGTTTATCCTTGTTATTGCGTGTGGAGGAGTTTAATCTTTTGAAGTGTAGTAAAAAGACTTACAAAGCTGGAGATTGTCCTTGGGTGATTTAAGCCTTCCCGGAGCTGGTTTTACTGTGTGAATTGAAACCTCTCTTACTTTTGGACGAGGTATGAAAAACTGGGCATGTGATGTAGCCGAGAATGTATCAAGTGCTGCCTTTTCGCAATGCAGATTTTCTGAGTCTTGCCAAGTAAGATTCTAGGAACATGTGCTTGTACGCTGCTTTGATCTACAATGAGACGTATTGAATTTTTGTGCTAAGGACATCACTATTGGTGACATTGTAATAAAGGAATTTTCTTTCAAACGATATGATCCATGTGTGCACTTCCACAGAATGGCAATAATTTTTCAAGAAACGTTTGTGCCGGTCGATGCAATTGGGGATAACTTATTCGAAAAGAATGTTGTTACGGTAAATTGTTGCATTGGTTTGTTGACATTCCTAGTGTTGACAAAACCTTCCCAAAAAAGTAACCCTTTTTCGATTGCGAACCTTTCATTTGGTAGTGCCCAATGAAAAATGGCATGATGCGCGTGGTGAATACGACGACGTGGGAGTAGCGCCATGAGACGTCCGTCTGCTGTGGCCGAGTGGGGTGGGCGCCAAGCGGCGAGTGGGGTGGGCGAGCGGGCGTGGGAACTCGCGGCCGCTCGCAGCGCCGGGCAGCACCGCGTCGCGCCGCGTTGCGCCGACGCGCTCGGAATGCCGGATCCTCCGCCCCACCTCGCCCCGCCTACGATACACGCGCCGCGCCGCGCCCGCCCGCTCACCACCCGACATTTTTCCGATTCTCGTTTTTTAAGCGGACGTAAACCTAGTTCCCGACTCGTCTTCTCCCCTCCCGACCCGTCCTCTCCGCGCGTTTTCCCGCCCCTTCGCCCCGTCGCCCCATGCAAATAGCGTTCAAGGCCTCTTCCCCACCCGACGCTGCCGTAACGATTGGATAACCCCGTTAGTTCAGTTTGCCACCGCGCGGCGCAGCACCGTCCGGTCCGCTGCGTGCGCCTCGCTCCACGCCGCGCCGCGCCGCGAGGTGCATCGTCGCTCTCTCTTTCTTTCTCTCGCTCGCTCACGAGCGCGCGTGCCGCTTCTTCTGTTGGGAGGCGAGGAGCGCAGCGGCGGTGACTAGGCGGGCTAGGAAGAAAAAGATGCGTAGTTCAAAGACCCGACAATGCGTGCGACCTTCCCTAGAGTTTGTTGACCGTAGAACGCGAGCCCGTAAAGTGCAAGTCTCCAGGCTTCTCTTCTTAGGCACTGGCATTTTTCTTGCACGACGCGTAGGGCTCAGCCCAAACGAATTGAAAATGGGGCGTGTGGGAGTGTTTGTTTTGGAACAGATTTCGTTTGCCCGCTACTTAAACCAATAGTTCAGTGACTGCACGAACTTTCTCGTTTGAAAATGCAAGAATATTCTTTCTTAAAAACAATATCTTGAATTGTGTGGAAAATAAACACGATCACAGGTAAATGAAACGTCAAATCAATGGGAGTCTAAAGCAATAAGAACGAGAAAACCCAATATCTGGTTAGAAGTAAATCATCGAAGGGAAGAGGATTCATGAAGAGAGGAATTTGTGGAAAGTTTGTGTGGTTGAATATTCCCGTCGAGAAAAGTATAACTTTCGAGGGAAAGGCGACGGCATATTTCCGACATCCCGGCGGGAAATTCCTACATCAAGAGGGCTGCGCAGTTCAAGGATGGGGTATGAACTCATCGCTCTGCCCTAAGGAGGGGAGTGGGGCCATGATGAGACAATAGGGTGAGGCACTGGTCGCGCGTCCGACCGGAACTGGCGGCAAGAAGCCGCGGAAACGATGGTGCAGAGCAGTCGGATCTCGAACACAAGAACCGCCGGTCTACGAATCTTTCGTCGCGGACTCGTTACTGCGAGCAGGCCATCATAGCCGGTGCCTCTGCTTGAAAATCCCGAGAGCATATTTTGTAGCACAATGTCAAGCACATGTCGCAAGACGTCGTTCGTGGGCCTCGCCGCTGTCTTCCACATCCACTTCCGTTACGTTCCACGAGCTACTTGACGCTTCCCTCGAACCTCAAATTGCAACGTGTCATCACGCTGGCGCTTTTATAATGCTTCACATATCAGAGCGCCTTTTCACTTTCATTGCATCATTTTGAGTCTGGGGTCCTTTTGAGTTGAACTGTGTGAAAATAAACTGGAAGTTATATAAAAAATAGATCTTTTATTTCTTTATGTGCACTATTGTCTCATGAACTTTATCAAGTACCATTTGTACGGATAGGCGACCTACAGTTTTTAATTAAGCATTGCATTGGATATTGTCCAGATGGCATGCGAGCGTCGGTGCTGCCTTCAAAATTTTAACCATAATGCGACGTGAATTACACTTAATATTAGTGTGTATACTTGTTTAATGTTAGGGGAAGTTTAGGAGGGTGAATTTTTGAAAAGTTCTATTGGGCATGGGAGGCAGGTATTAATTATGTTCAAGTCGGATAATATTGACGTATTTGTCTGTAAGTCGACGATGATCAACTGAGTTTATCAACGATTTTAAAACCAACAAAACAAGACACAGTCGTTTTGTATTTGACGATTTTAAATTACAATTAGGTAATCTGAAGAAAGGGCAGACCTTATGACTCGAATCTCGCCACTCAGTAAAGGCATTATTATTGTTATTATTAGTATTATATTGTTGTTGATGGTGTTAGTAAATGATGTTGTTTGTGTGTTGCAGTGGTGTCGCAGTCCTAAGTTGCACCGACTGCTCGGCGTCGTCCAGCAGCGGCACAAGTGACATCACCGACCCTGGGTCCCCGTACAGCACCACCTCCACCCACTCGTCGCACTCAGAGAGCGGCGACGACGCGGCCGCCCCCAGCCCCACCCCCGGGCCCGGCCCCGACCCCGGTCCCGGCCCCGCCCCCGGGGGCGTTGGCGGCGAGGAGCGCGCGGGCGCGGCCGCGGCGGCGGCGGAGGAGCCTCTTGCTCCGGGCCACGGGCCCTCCCCCGCTCCCAACCCAGCCGCCGTCGTGGTCCTGCAGCCCTTCTTCATGGCGCCCAACGTGCCCTCCGACCAGCGCGACGACGCGCTGCACTGCTGGGCGTGGGGCGGCGCCGAGCGCGGCCCGCCGCCGCCGCCGCCCTCCCCCCTGACACCCGTCACTGCCAGCAACGTCATTGCCAACATGAACCCAAAGTCCTTGAAGCGACAAACTGCCATAGTGAACCATAAGACTGCAGCGGCCAACAAGGCTTCTCCCGCCACGTCCCCCAGCAGCAAGAGGCTTAAGCTGGACCACAGTCCATCCCCTAAGACAGGGCTCTCCAACAACAACAACAACAATAACAACAACAATGCGAAGAGTAGTACTAGTCTGTGTGCGGCACTGCGGCACCAGCCGCAGAGGTGTTGCAGCGTGCTCCACAACCAGCCGAAGGCGCAGTGCCCGAAGCTTGGCAAGGGGGACGGGAAGGGGCGGTCTTTGGGAGGGGCCATCTTACAGACTGACGCGGCCGCGCACGCCAAGTTGCAGCAACAGGGCAAAATCACCGAGTATTTCAAGACTCAGATGAAGCCGATGAACGGTGCGAAAAAAGACTTAGCTGCTAAAACGGGCTCTTCAGAGTTTCGGAGCCCCGTGAGTCAGATGGTATGCAGGAAGAGTGCATCTGATGTTAAGACTGACAGAAATTCTTCAGGGGGATTGGACAAATACTTCAATATTAACTCAGGGACACAACCAGCTACCACAATTCCCCTTTTGAAGGTGCCAGAAGTAAAGGATTTAGTTGGGTCGAACTTGCCTCTTGCTACTTCTGTTCAGACTCTCTCATGGAATAGTAAGTGTGATGTTACAGACTGTAATAGCAGGTCTACAAAAACTGCTCAGAAAGTAAATGAAAAGATCAATCTCGCTGCAAGTACTCCTGCACATAAAGAGCTGCCTGCCCCAGCGACAACATTGAAAATTCCAGAGGTGAAGAAGAATGGATTAGTCTCGCCATCTTTGTCGTCCCAGAAATTGACTTCTTTACTGTTGCCTCCCCCTTCTACACAAAATGACTCATCTTCTCCATCCACTTTTTCACCTAATCTTCCTGAGAGTACATCTTGTACAAGTCAACTAGTTACACCAGAAGTGAGTGAGGTTGTGTGCAATGTACCAAAGCCTGATTCCATGGAAGAAACTGATGTATTGTTAGAAAAGGAAGTTCTGGCAAGCTCCACACCTGCTGGCAAAGCGTCCTCTATTCTGGAAGACTCTGCAGTATCTACTTCAGGAGATCAGAGTGAATCTGTTGCGTCCATCGCTAGTGATAGTGGTTTGTCAGTTTCGGTGTCTTCTTCTAGCCCAGCTCCCTCTTCTCTCCCTTCTCCCATCCTATCTGTGCCAAGGACTATTCGTTTTCCTGCGATAGATTGCAGCCAATCAAATGTGTCTAAGAGTGCGACAATCGATCAGTCTGACAGTACAACTTGCCGATGGTCTGAATGCAATTCACATTTTGAATCAAGCACAATTCTTCTGGAACATTTGCAGGTATGTGGACTTTCATTCAGTGCGGCTCATGTCATTTGATCGTTTTTGATTTTATCCTATTTTTTCTTATATACTTTTGAATATATGCACTTCTCAGTAGCATTTGAACTTACACAATGTTAATTAATTTATTAATTCAAGGTAAGATTCACTAATTGTTCATAAATAACTGTAGGTAGTATGTGTCTAATTTCTTATATGATGATACTATATGTATAATGATACGTATTCTTTGTATTTAAATTGAACCATAATATATAAACGTTCTTTTAAGAACATTGCATTGTTGAAAAGTAACACATAGTTCTTTTTAACTAGTAATGTCTTAGTGACTACTTGTTTTCTCTTGATTGTTATTAGGCAAAGCATGTTAACACACAAGGAATGTGTGAGACTTTCGTGTGCCTGTGGGTTGGCTGTAAGGTGTATGCTCGGACGTCATGCTCTCGCTCATGGCTGGAACGACATGTTTTAAGTCATGGAGGGAACAAACCATTCAGGTGTATTGTGGATGGCTGTGGACAACGGTTCAGTTCACAGGTGAGTTTGAGACATGGAAGTACATTAGTTTATTTTCTGTTTTGACACATTGTAATTTGGCCATATACTTCCAGACCACTTTGGAGCGACATGTGAATAGTCATTTCAACCAGACAGAAGGAGGTAGCAGCAGTGCAAGCACCCGTCGGAGTGTGGAGAATTCTACCAACAAAATGTTCCGGCGCAACGGCAAGAGGCTGCGTCTCCGTCGGCAACCTTGGTCAGGTAGGGATATCTGTTCTGACAAAGTCCAGCCATTTTTTCTTTTTTTTTTTTTTCAGCTTCTCTAGAGGTTTTTCATGCTGACACGTAAATCAAGACAAAATTCTTCATTCCAAGTAATTCAATTTCTAAGAAAATACTTAAATTTCGATAAACGTTATTTCATTAATATTCTTGAAAGTCTGATCATCATTTTTCTTTTTGAGACGGTCAATAGAATTTAATATCTTTGGTAGAAAATGTCACAGAAATGCATTACAGGTGAGAATTAAGGTTAACTTACTAATAATTAATATAAGTGGGAAATCAATATTATACCTAGATTTTAATGGTGCAAAACTTTATAATTCTCTAAGATCAGTCTAAGGGCCACAATTCCTTCTAAACAGGTACAATTTTCTCTATTTTATATTTATTAATTCCTCTCTTTTGTGAAAGTTGTTTATGATTTACAGTGTTTTAACACATTACGGAAAGAAATTATGAAGTCTCTTTCTTCACTTTGGATCTCATTTATTTACATAATTTAAATCTCAAAAGTTATGATAAAATGACTACAGTTTTGAAAACATTGTAAATTTGAATAGTATGAATTTGGTGTAGTAGTAATTCCATGGAACTGCATGCTAAACCTACTAATTTAATATTATGAAGACCTGCATTTCCAAATCCAAGAATACGCTTAACAGAGTCCTGTGACTTGTGTTATTGCTAGTGAAGCTAACATCAAGTCTTGGTAGTACTTGTCAGCGTGAGACACTCTGGAGAGAAAACTCAGTAATAGAGTATCATTTTCATTTTTATCATGCTTTCCAAATATTGGCAAGGTCTAGGTAGTAATTTCAACCTCAAGAGTTGTCCTTAGCATACAACACTACCCAGAGGTGCAGTGCAGGGTTAGTGTAGATGATGTGCAATTTGCATGTAGCATTTCACAATGCTACTAAGCTTTGTTAAGTTTTTCATTCGACACATCTCAAACTAGCTTCATTTCCCTGCCCGTAGTCCTTGTGAATCCTTTTCACTTTCCAGCAAATTGTAAGTTCATTGATGAATGTGAATTCTTTTTTACATTCATTTATGTGAACTGGTATGAAAGTCAATGCCAGTAATGTAATACTTAATTTCATGTGTATAAGAAGTTGAAAGTTACGCTAACCTATTGCAAACACTTCTAGCCCCTGGGTATTCGGAAGAAAGACCCCCCCCATAATAAGTTGGTGATGTGCAGAAGGGAATGTGGCTAACAGTATACTCCAGCTGTTTTAACCCCCAACAAATCTTTGCTTTTGTAGAGTAGGGTGGATATTAAAATCTCAATACTCTATTATGAATCTATCTGGGTATTCTTCAATTTCTGAAGCACATTTCTGCTTAAATTAATGGACCTTTGGAGAATAATAATATTATTACTGGTATTCCTGCTTGTAAAGAACTTGCTTTGTTTTCTTGGGCCTTTTTATTTTTTCCTGAAAAGAAATGGAATAGGAAATAGTTTATATTTTTTATGGAATAGGAAATAGGTTTGTAGATGTTTTAATGCCATACTTTCTTCAAGTAGGACTTAAATTATTATGAATATGCACATATATTAGTATGTGCATATGTGCCAGTATGCAAATTTAATCTTTTAATAATTTGATCAGAATACTTACTATTGCAAATTTTCTGGTCTTGAAAAGGAAGCTAATGCTTCAACACAAGTTCAATTGTTTGGTGTTTGTATCCTAATCTATCCCATCCAATGTCCTGAATATTTCATAGGATATTGTGTGGGTTTATGTGGGGGCAAGCTTGGGAGTATATGTATTAATATACCTTACTGCCACAGATTCCCAAGCAGCTTGGAAATGAAGATTTTTTTTAACATGTGTAACTATTTATTGGTGTGAGTCGAGTTGACATTAAGTGCTTCAAGAGAATGTACTGTTCACACCAGATTTGCTTTTATTTGGGGTGGCATGTTGGTGGTGACACAGAAAGGGAGAGAGAAACAAATAAATAAACAATGCAAAAAGTCTATAAAAAGTTTTAAAGGTTCATACTATGAGTTGTTTATGTAAAAGTTTAGTATTTAAAGCATAAAAAAAATCTTCTTTATATTCTTTAATAATGCCAATTATAGCACTTTCAAACACATGAATGTAAGATATTACGATTGACACTGTCACCACTAATGTGGAAACCTACATTTGCATCACTGGCACTCCGAGAAGATGGTTCTGTCTCTTCATTACAATACTGTCAATAATGTCCAAAGTACTCTTGGTCTAATTTCTAATGCACTCTTTTTATTGGTCTGGTTCCAGCATAGGTCGTTGATTTTGCCATAGCAGGATGTACAACATGATGTGGTAAGATTGTTCCACGATCACTTTGAATTGGCATCTTAAGTTTGCAGTTCACTTGCTGCCAGGGAGGTGATTAGCTCTGAAACTGAGATAGCTCAATTGACTGTTGAAGGGTACAACCTGTTATTTGGATTATGTTGTTCAACATGATGTGCGAAAACAAGAGACTTGGCTGTACCAATACTTCTTAGAATTTGATGATTCTTCCCTGGCTATCCTGAAATACTTGGAATCCTAGACCAGTTTGATCTTATTACTTTTATTTGTTTATTTTCAAAGGGTGTTGACTATTCAATTTTTAAGACATTTTTTCAATGATAATCTTAAGTTGTCCCATAAATTAAATTTTAAAATATCATCATAAATCCACTGTGGAGGGGTGACCTAAATAACTTTTTATTTCTCTATTCAGTATTATATTAATGTTCAATGTTTTAGGAAATTTTCATTGATGTCCCATTCATTTAGATTTCAGCTACACTTCTTTAAGTTTCTAGTATTGACAATTTTAGTTCTGTCCTTCTCTAAACCTTTCATATATATCCTCTATTTCTTCTATACTGAGAAGTATTGGCATATCCATGCTGGAACAAGTGACCTTTTTTCGAGACCATGTGAAGTGTTGTGTAAGTGACTTGAAAACAACTGCAAATCACCAAGATTTTGCCAGTGCATCAGTATCCTTCCCCAAAGTAGTGAAACTGAATCCTGTTGAAGAACCTAGGAAGGAAAGAAGTCCTGACGGAAGAAGATAATTTAATAATTGTGTTGCTTCCTATTATTTTTATACTTTTTTTAAAATTTTTTTTATTAAAGTCTCTTCTATTCATCAGTCATTGTACGTATTGTAGAATATTAAGAAAACTCTCTTTGAACAATTCTACAAATATTTGAACATGCTAATTGTGAAGTGTACTTTAAAATATCGTAAGTACTTAATAGTGGATTCTTTCTATAAAAAAAAAAAAGGAAAAAAAAATTGGATTTATAACATTGGCAAGAACATTGGCTGTATTCAGTGAACTCACTAAATTGGTAGGATTTAATTGTTTTCATGAAAATTTCATCTTCAAGAATACTTCCTGGACCAAAAAACATTTTGTAAATTAACAAACAATTATACTGCGAATCAAAGACTTCTGATTTGACTCTTTCATCAGAATTTAGTGCAGATATAATAGTTACATAAAAATTCAGTTTGATAATTCTGAAGATGAAGATAAGATTAGATTCCACTAGATATTTTTGCAAATGTGTTATTTCATTAGAATGAAGCGCAAAAGTTTCCTTGATTTTACCGACCACATTTAATATTTTCTCCTTGAGGCATTTCTCTTATATATTAATGTTTTATTTCAGCTCGCATGTTTGATTACTTCGATTCTGGGATAATGGAGGGGCTGCAGCATCGCCTGATGAATATGACTGAGAAGAGGACCTTGGGAGATGTAGCGTCAGCACCCGGGAACACTATTTCTTTGCACAGCAAGGTATGTACTTAAATTAATAATAGTCACTCCACATGCTCATGTGTGATGTAGCAAGTGAATTTGAAATACTCTGGAAAAAAATATTTATTTACATTTTCTTGTATAGGTGATGGCTCGTCGTGTAGAACCTTCAGGGAAAACAAAAGTACTACTGAGATGGTATCCTGAAGACATGTAAGTCATTTTTGTATCTTTTAATTGCACATTTGGATGTTTTTAAAGGAAGAGAACTTCATTTCTACAATGATAAATAATTCACTATGTCAATAATTCCACAAATAATTTAAAAAATAATGGTTTAATATATTTCTTAAGATTTTATTGGATTGGGATTGAAGGAGATTACATGTGTAATCAGTAGACATTATTGGATATGTATGTTGTTATTATTAGTATTACTATTATCTTTTTTTTTTTTTTTTTTTTTTAGTGTGGATGATGAATGGGTACTGGAAACAGATGTGCGGCGAACACAAACAGTTCCCATCAGTCAACTGACTTCCTCAGCAGTTGATCCAATTCACAGTGTCCTCTTCTCAAGTGCTAGTAGCAGCAACAACAGCAACAGCAGCAGCTCAGTTAGTATCAATGTCACCACTGACAGCAGTCCAGGCTGTAGTAGTAGCAGCTGTAGTAGCACTACCACTACCAGGCGAAGGCCACGAAAAGCGGGCAAGCCAGCATCATGATGCTTGCCATCCTGTTCTTCTTAGTTTATCATTTGAGCTTATAATTGAAAGCATTTAGGGTCCCTCAAGAGTATTTCATAGATGTGTGAACCCTTGTTGAAGAGGAAATATTTTCTTTTGAAAACTGTGTTTTAGCTTTTTATGCACAAATGCAGCATCAATTGAGTATTCTCTTCTATAAATGTGATTCTCTGTATCAAGGGAATGAAACTGTATGTGAACATGCCACATGCACCTAGTTGCACATGGTGCTTTCATAATTCCCTTTAGTGTCTTTATGTGCACTATGCATACTGAATTGTAAAACGGGTAAAAATTTCAGGCTCTGGGACCTACTAGACTTTCCTTGTAAGCTCATTATAAAAGATTAGGTTGTATTCCTTCCCTGTCTCTGGCAAGACATATTATAGAGGGGATCACTGTGATGTACATTTATTGTTCATTACAATTGGCTATAAATTGAAAATCCTATTAAATTTAAATGCCTTGGTATGATTTTGGTAACTCTTGCTTAGGAGTGATTGCTAGAGTGAACTAATGATTTCAAAATTGATATCAATTTTGTGCTCTTGTATGACCACAATTTTATCTGTGTCTAGATTTCATAGAAAACACATTTTTATAACATCACTTGATAACATCTCAATAAGACTTCTTGCTGGAGGCAGTAGTGAGTCCTGAGGCTTTCGATGCTAACATGCACAATGACTAAGAATTCTGCCAAAACTGTTGCTTACTAGATGTGTTTGGTTGTTGATTATTTGTAAAGGGATAAAGAAAGTACAACACTATATAAAATGGTGTCAGAAACCTAATTTCCTTATGATAATGTGCCTGTAATCTCATTTGTGATGCAAAATCGTGCAAGCAATATATGTGTTTGTGTGGGGAATTTATGCAGAATTCTTTGTTATGGTGTTAGAAAAATAAGCGCATCAAGAAAAGAAGAGTGCAGAAGCTCAAGAACTGCTGGAAATTCCAGTGTCAAAAGTATGATCTCTTAAAACACTAAAAGAAATATCAAGTTAATTTTTAGTTTTTTTTTCTTTTAAGGGGGAGTAGAGTTGGTTCTAGACTGTGCCCTACAGAAGTCCAGATCATTTTAATGGATTCTGATACCAAAGTAAATGAATAATGTGCTGACACTAGACACGAGAATTTGTGAAAGAAATTGAGTGGAAGACCTGGTTTATAGCTATGTTGGAAATTGTTTGCAGCCGCAAAATAGAATAATACTAATATGGTCGTGAACTCCAAATGCTTGCATTGTGTCATTTTTATTTAAGAGAGAATTTTCCAAAATTCCAAAATGGTATTCTTTCCTGATGGCTGCTTCTTGTCTCTACACATCTATTATGACATTAATAATGTAATATGAAGACAGTCTATTTTGAATGAAGTAATTTATAGAAGTTATTTTATCAGTCTTGTACATTCTCCTCATTCAAGGATTTTGTATTGTCTGATAAGAAACTTATTACTTACCGTTTGTATATTTTCCACATTCAGTGCTTATGCATCTTGTGGAAGAGGTGGGGATGAATGATAATAGGAAAGAAATGAGAAATGAAGATTATATTTATGTACATGATGAGAAAACAAGAATATATATATATATGTTGCATTTCATTTCCTTCAAGACACCTCTGCTAATAAGCGGCATGAAGATGGAGTCAAGATATTTGCTGTTCATTCCCATTTCATGGAATCCAAAGATGATAAACTGTGTATAAAACTAGAACAAGGATTGTGCTTTTGAACTTGTAAGGTTATTTTGAATGTGTAACGTGTACATAGTTGGACAGGGTCAAGTTAGTTAGCAAGTAGTATTCTGTAGTGGCTCTCTTGTTGTGAAAAGAACCTTGAATATGAGTAAGTAGTTGAGAAAAAGAGAGAAAATGCCCAACTTAAAGAGATGGATGCTGATGTATTCCCCCTTTTCCCTGTTTTTCTCTTGCTCTACCTTCTTTTCAAGGAAAATACAACCAGCTGAACTGTCACACTGCCAAATGTGAATGCATTGTATATACAGATGTAAGTGAATATTTCTCTTTTCTCTTTCATTCTCTGCTCCGTTTGTTTCGGGTGCAAGTGTGGATAGCACGGCACTGGTCAGTGGATGCAGCGTGATGGAAGGAATGTCAGTCTCTTCTTGAGTTAGGACTATAATGTCACGTATCATTGATCATAGCATAGTGTGTGTAGTTCAAATGCATATTTATTATAATCATCTCATAGCTGAAACAGAGTGTTACTTGCCCTTCCCTTTCCATTCCCAAAATACACTCCTACAAAAACTCACGTGCTGTTTTATCTAGTAATTCAGACTGTTATTTCTGTTAAACACCTGACCACTCTGGAAGCAAAGTAATATTCTGTTTCTAGAATCAAGCATATTGAATACTTTATTTATGTATAAATGATATAAGTGATGACAAGAAAAAGATGAAAGTCTTAAAAAAATTTATAGGTTTTTTTGTAGTGACACTTTTTTAAAAATGAATGGTACTGTGTGTATGTGTTGAATACGTGAGCCAAGAAAACAACTAACCTTTAATTTATAGTTAGTATGTTAAATAGAAATTGTGAAATGCAAAACTGAATTTTAACAAAACTTATCACTGCCAAAAAGCTGCCACGCTACTTTCCAGGTGTGCTTGTGTTTGACATGGGCAATGGATTTCACAACTGCAAAAGAATTTTCTTGTTTTCTTATGAAGCAAATCCACTGCCAAAATTTAAAGGAATGATCATTACTGTTGAAAGTTTCATTGTGTTATGATATTTTTGAAGTCGTTACATTTCTGTGTGTTCATGTTTATGTAATTTATATAATGTATTGTGTACCCCCCCCCCCCCCCCCCCTTATTGGTTGCTCCTTTTGTTATCTTGACTGTGCCATAGTGTATTTTTTGTAACTTAAACCATTGTATGTGGTTGTTGACTGCTACTTTGGGTTTTTCCTTCAACTCTTTTATATCACCAGATTGAAGCAATTTTGACCTGGTATGTAGAATTGAATCCACTGGCTGAGTAAAACTCTCAGATCTTTGGTTAGTGTTCTGAAATGTGTAGGGTGGAGAAACATAAAAAAGTGTGAGATGACTTTGATATTAGCAATGCTAGAACCACTTCAAAAATGCAGAATGTTCATTTACATAAAAATTATCTATGTAACATTGTCAATTATTTAGGAATAACTGGTAGCCAAAGTTGAAGTGTGAAATTTAAATTAATTCAGTTCCGGTTATTTACTTCTAGAAACTTACTTCATTGATTTTGTGAAATGTGCATTAAAGTGTAGCTGGTATCAGGTACAGTTGGATCCTATAAATAGCACTAAATTACAGTGCTTTGTATAGTAACCTCTGGCTCGAGCACTTATCAATACACTTGATCTCGCATTGTAGTTTGTTTTAAGTTCTTTTGTATGTTTAACTAGTGGTGCACTAAAAGTTTTGAACTGTGTTTGTGACAGATCATATTATATTTCTCTTTATATTGTATTTAATGTCAGAACATGGTCAATTGTCAACCACTGCTGTTTTTGTGTTCAGTAACTAATAGCTCACATCTATTTATTATTATACATATTAGCAAGTGTTTGAACTGTTCTTTCCTATTTTATTATATTATATTTTCATTCTTTCCTACTTTCTATTGAACTACATTGTAGTGAGTGTTCCACACTCGTTATATTTTTCTTGCATGATAGTTGTTGACAATTTTTCGCTAAAAGTTATTACATTTGTTTTAAGTCTTACAAAAATGAATATGCATTAATGGATAAATGAAGTTTCGTTTGAGATTACATGGAGCACTCACACAAAAAATAACTTAATAATTGTCCTCCTATTTTCATATATCTGGCTCCCTCGTTTTGTTGAAATTTGATTTCTGTTCCGTAAGATTGTATTGATGGCTGTGATTTACACCTGTTTCTTGAGAAGGAAATGAGCCTTATTTCCCTTATTTAACTGTTGATGAATCCTCTATCATTGTATATATTTTTTAACTTGGAATAGAAAGTAAAGTAAAGTTTTTTCACTAATTTAATTTGCATTTAGAAAGCAACATTTAAAATGTACAGGTCCGTAATGTTTCTTGTCTTAAATTACTTTATTTAATTTCCTTGGGTTTCATATTTTGCTTAGTTTTTTCAGCTTGCTTGAAGGATTTGCTACAAGCACAGTTCAGAATACAGAACAGTTCAGAGCAGAGAGCTTTGCTGATAATTGTGTGAATGCCTTTTTTTTAAACAAAATTATGACTTTGCCAAATTTTTCAATAAGAAGTATAATTATTCATTATCTGCTTGTGTATATCAATGCTTTGTGAATTCTAATAAATTCATAAATATTTTAAGTAAACTTTTCTAATGGAGTTGAAACTTTGGGTTCATCATTATCAGAAAAGTGTCTCTGTTGCTTTTGAGGCTAGTCAGATTTGTAGAGCAAGTGAGGATTTTCCAACTGGAATACCATATCAATGAAGAAACTGCTGTTATTGAAGCAACATGCACAAAACTTAAAATTGTCTTTTTTAAATTTTCAAATTTATGTCCCTTATATTCAGTTTTTTAGTGCTAATGAACTGTACGAACAGTTGCTTCAAACTTAAAAGTATTATGTTAATAAATATTTCACAGAAACTTTTCTTCGTATTATTTACTGGGATATCAGGATGATTTTACTACAAAAGTTTACTTCTTTGTTATATTCTAATTCTTTCTAGCTTTGTGAATCTGTTCAATGATGCTTTCCTCATCTTGCTCTGTCTTAATTTTTCAGTTCATTTCACGTCGTATGACCCTCTATGCACTATATTTACATTAACGTTCTCTTCTTGAATTGGAAAATAATATTAAAAGCATTTTGAATGGTACTTATATGCAGTGTGTGTTTGAAAAACAAATTTGAAATATTGAAAGAACGAACGTTGACAGTTAGATGCTTTTTTCTATTAATTTGCTTTTATGATGATGGTTTTATATGCCAGTGTTAATGTGTGTCATGAAACTAAAGTTATTGCAAAAAGGGGAAAAAAATCAAGTTTTATTCTCAGCTTGATAAGTGAAGAGAGGACTAGAACACACTATTTTACTTTGCAAGAAAGTAGAAAGTAAGCTGTGAAAAGTAATTATATGAATAAAGTTCAAATTACAAGAAGATAAGATAATAAAGTGTTAGTTTTGTTTTAGTCTGAATTTCATTCCTTGTGCTCTTATGAAGAAATAGTATTGATGATGTAATTTTTTGTAAATATAATATACATCAGTTTTATTTTACAAGCAAAATCTGTGTTTGCCATTGAATGTCATTAAACCTAAATACCAACACATTTTTATATTTCCCCCCCTTTTTTCTCTCTCTCTAAAACAATTATTTTTAAAATTTGATTTTGGTAATTTTGTTTCCAAGTTCTTTAGTTATATATCTTGTTGAATTGTTTCTAATATGTAAAAATATATTTTACATATTAGCACAAAGAAGTTCTGGAGAAATTTGAGGGGTGTGTATTCCTGATTCTTTTCAAAATATACAACGGAGGCAGGCTGAGGGGGTGGTATATAGTTGTCAAGATTTCTCTTTCTTCCTTTTTTTTTTCTCTTTCTTTCTCTCTCGTTTTTTCTCTTTTTAGTTTGATTTTGAAATTCCTGAATAGTGTTTTATTGTTAATTGCCTTATTTCAGACTAATTTTTTCTTGCCCAATGACCATTGGGCTTACCCAAAGACCATCTTGCACATCTTTGTTTATCTGCTCTTGTGCCTTTGAAAATAAAATGTCAGAGTGACTTGATCTACACAGAACATACATATTAAGAAAATACCCTCAAGTTTGTGTGAGGTATGATGTGTAAAACATGTTTTTAAACATATCCCAAAATAGCCACATTGCCCCAATTTATTAGAACTTTCTCTTTGGTTTAAAATTCATAGTTCAGTTTTTATGTGAAGGGTACAGAAATAATATAGCTTGCTATTTTCAAGAAATAATTGAGAAAAGGCATAAGACTGCTTCGTAACCATTTGTGAAATATGTGATAACATTTTAGACGAGTTAAAACTCTTCTGAAATAAATGTCAGTGCTTTCTGGTTTTCAAATGAGTAATTGGTGAATTTCCACAGATTCTCACATGATATAATTGTATTGTACATTTGTATTATAACACGTTAGTTTAAATTAATGAAAATATAAATTATTATAGAAATGTGTAAAAAGATTATATATAAATATATACATATATGTGCCACATTCCATTGCTGTTTCATTAAGACATCAGAAAAAATACGTATGAAATTTTGAACTCAAAAGATTTGAGTGCTAATGAAATATATGAATCGTCTGTTACCAATAAGCTTAAACAAGAGATTTGTAGGTTTAAATTCTTATTTTTTGTTTTTAATTATCACGTGTTAGAAAACTTGGTTTTATGGTTGAAGGTTCATCTGCAGAATATTTAATAATTCAAATGTGGAGTTACTGGCATGATTATTTACAAAAAATACTTGTAAAAGTTGTTGAAGTCTGTTTCCAATCAAACTACAATGTATATATATATAAGCTGTGAAAGAGAGCCATGGAAGTTGCATCAATGTAGGAAGTTTCTTCCTTTTCATAACATTTGATCTCCTTGATTCCTAATTGATGTGTAATGCAAGATCATTTAATTTAGCTTAATGCATGTTGCAGTAGTATTTGAATGAAAACTGGAAAGCCTGACATCACAGTCTATTTAAGATAGTTAAAGAGATAAAAGAACATTACATGTGTAAAGCCAACTCTAAATATATGAATGTGAATATGGAAATGATATCCCAAATGTTCATTCTTAGGTGACATGTCAGTTGTATACAGGACCAGAGGGGAAACTATAGTGCCAATGACCTTGTGATTTGTTGTAGTTTCTCAAATGACTGCTAAAGTGAGTCAACCATTGTTTTGCAACAGTGGCTGAACATGTAGTTTGATAGAGTAATTTTCATCAATTGTAGTAGAACTACACTATAATATTTTGAGGGTTACAACAATGCCAAAAATTTGAAAGATTTATTTATGCATTGCATTTATTGTCAATCCAGCAACTTTTAGTTTGATACATTTTAAAATAGGTTTTTTTTCCCCTCTTATTTTTCACACAAAATACCCAGCCAGGGACTGTATACATGTACTGGAGTTACTTTTAACATAAGTTTTTCATAAAATACCAAGTGTGAGGAACTATGATTTTCAGGCATAATTATTTACCATACCTAAATAGTTTCTGTATTTTGTCATAAATTTATTCCTTAAGTCAGAAAAAGCCTATGTGAATTTTGCTTACTTGAATAGCTTTTTGAGATTCTAATTGCAGTTAACAGACAATAGTTACATTTTTTCTTGATAAATTATGGCAAATCTAAATTTTATTTTGAAACACATTTATAAATTGCAAGATTACTCTTCTTGAAACATATTTCCCATAGACTAGCTTTATTTTCTTCAAGTGACTCTTCTCATCTTCACTTCTGGCTTCAAATCAATTTGTTTGTGTTTGTTATATTAATTCATTTGGTGAAGATTAAAAATAAATTGCTTTTAAAAAATATTGCTCAATCTTTTAAACAAAGATATCACAATTTTTGCTTATTTTGAAATTTGGAACAAGAGTATTGCATATGCTTCCTTTTAAAAATTAACATGTGTAACTTATTGGAAATGAGACGTAACCTATTTTAGGTGTAGTTTACTGCATTGTTGACAATACTATTTCGTAGACACTGTATTTGATGAATATTAAAGAGAATGATTGGCTCATCTTGAAACAAAATTTCTGGCATTTTTAAAAAAAAAATTCTTATGGGTTCACATCTCCACATTTTGTGTTCATTCTTTGATTTCAATCTCTCTACACCATGCGCTTAGTAGTAGAAAAATCATTTGGCATTTTCCTGAGGGTCAATAATGCCCCAAAAAATCTTTTAAACTATTTTGATTTTATGAGGTGAGAACATGTTAAGTGAGTGTATGAGATAATTTCTTTAATAAATTGTTCATTTTTTAAGAACTAGGTATTAAATTGTTTTTTGTATATGACTATTGAACTTGAGCAAAGTTGGTCTTGGTTGTTGAAGGAAAAGCAGCTACCTCAGTTCAAATGATAAACAGCAGGTTCCTTTATTTGAACCTTTCACCATTTTATTTGTTATTTTTAATTTGATACAGTTCCATGGCTGAAGCTTGTACTTTTAAATACCATTGTAACATATGTGTTCATATTCAGACTTTAGTTATAAACTTGGTGTAGAAGTAGTGGTAATACTTACAGATAAGTTTGATGTTAATTTGTGTGAATAAGAAATTAAATTTAAATTTTGTTCTGTGTGAATGCTGTTGAAATATCCATGTATGAATGTTCCCATCTGTTATTTAAAGAAATATAAATATGTAATAATTCATTGTGTAAAATATTTCTTTCAAGAAATTACCTTGACACATACTTTTATACAAGAGCAAGATAATGAGTCAATAGGCAAGTGGAGCTTATTGTGTTATTAAAAGTTAGAGATATTCATGTTAATGAAATACAGTAATGTTTGCATTATGTATTACTCTCAAATTCTCTGACTTAAAGAAAAGTAGAAAACCACTTCAGGAAAATATTTACATTACTCCCCAATGTACACTGTGGAAAAACACAGTAATAGTTAGAAACAATATACTTTTTAACCTGTACAAAGGGATACTCAATTATTTGGTCAAACTGATATATTTTTCCACAAGACATGTGTAATTAGTGATTCCTCTTTTAAGGAGCCAGGTGCATTTTATAGATTAAACTGTAGATATTTTGAACAACGGCTGATTGTAATAATGGTCTTTATGACCTGAAAATGCATTGACGCTTCCCATTTTGCATTATTCTAGTACTAGTTCTCCCTTCTACTTTTTGAGAAATTGTCAAGGACCTCGGTGAGTTCATCATGTAAAAGAATAAGTGACAAATCAAGGATGTGTTTGATACTAGCTGAGAGAATGCAAATGATCTCAGAAAACCAGAAGTGTTTTCAGCTAGAAAACTTGCCTATTGAAGTGCAGAAGGACCCAAATTAAAAGATTAAAAAACAAGTGGGGCATTTAAAAGATATGAAAAGGTAAAACAAAAAACACTCCAATCCTTTTTTGTAAAAAAGTAAGTAAAATCCATAAATGAAAATATTTTTCTATAGTTTATAATTAAGTTTACAGTGCTGGAAATACTTGAAACCCATTACTTTTGTCTTATTATCAAAATGCATTTTTCATTATTATAATATTACATATTGTAATTTAATAAAATTTTAACTTCCCGTCACTGTTCTGTAGTTTTGTTTGTAAAAATTGTACGTTTTGAATGTCTCGGTTCAATTTCCTTCTTTCACAATTTTACTGATTATTTTAAATTTCTGCTAGATTCTTGAATATCTAGAGTTGCCCATTATTTTCCTGGCTGATAATTTTTACTTTTTTTACAAGACACATTGTATTAATAGTGAAAAATGCTTTTAACCTAGTTTGATTCATTTTCTGAGGCGTATGTGAAAACAGATTCCTACAATTCTTTACTTAGTGGATTAATTAATTCATTACTTAATTTAATTAGTTTAGATTCTGAACATTACATGGCCTTATTACCCTTAATTGTTTTTTGATCCTTTTAACACATATATTCTGAGTGTACTCATAATATTTAGGCATAGCGATTAGAGATACCTGCAGCAATAACGTTATATGATTGTTTCATTAAATTTTGGTCTAGAATGATTTGATCAATGGCTGACCATTTAGCACTCTTGTAAATTCAAATGATAATGATATTATAATTGACTAATTCTACCATACTGTCTTCAAAATGTTCTTTGTTATAATGTTCTTCAAATACCTTTATTTGATTCTTGAATTAACATATGTATAGGATCTACCCTGTTTGTTCTCTTAGCATACTTCCATTAGAAGCATTATTTTTTGCTTCCTGGAATGGATTTTAAAATGACTGTACTCAAAATCTGTTTCTTAAAGCCAATGCTAAGATATACATACTAGAAGTAAGTCAAATGGTTCATCAAGCACAACAGTAAAGTCTTGTTTTTTATTTCCTCAACATTGAGCATTTTGGTGCAATATGTTCAATTTGTTTCATATGTTACCTGAGCCATGTTCATCTCTAAAAATCTAACAACCTTGGACTCTGCTTCCTCTTTCTGCTAGAAGGGTGGATAATTGTTGATCCTTCAAACACTACATTATCCTTCTTTTCCATTTGCTTCACGTTGTTCAACTGCCACAAGACTTCAAAAATCCACTAAATTTGAAATTGTTGTAAGTGCTTTTTAGTTTTTGTACATGCCCTGTGCATGGCTATCACCAATCACAAGTATTTTGCTCAAGTTTGATTTCCTGGAGGAATTCTTCTCTTTCTTACTTAGTGTATTAAATTTATTTTGCACTTCAATATTGGCATATTCTTCTTTGAGTATCCACTAGTGTTTTTTCCATGTATAATATAAATTTGTTAATAATCACAGGGATTTCTTGCTTTTCTAATTTGTCTATTGGTTTTGATTTTCCCTTGCCTCTTGTATATGTCACTTAGTCCCTTCCTTGTCATTGTATGTCAATTTGAACCTCCAAGAATACATCATTTCTGAAGAATATGTACAAGAACATATTCAAGACTATGTACAACTAGTATAATTTCTCTGAAAGACTAAACTTCTTGCACCTTTTGATATTCCTCCATTATTTCAACACAACATTCACACTTTTCTGCTCTCGTTTCATTACCGATTATACTAAATGCAGGAGCAATAGTATCTGTACTGGTAGCTATCTTGGTTAGTATATGCTTAAATTTAAATGAACTGTATAGTTTACCAATGGATGTTTGATTAATCGTTTATATTAATTTTAGCAAACGGCTAACATTCTGGCTGAAAAACAGGAGCAAAAATGTGATGAGATAGGAGTATGTGGAATAGGACACAAATGAATTATTACACTGTAAGTCCACTTTATGAGACAATCAAAATGCAGAAACATCCAGATAAAATTCAGTCAAAATCCAGTTGTAGAATTCACAAAATTAATTAAAATACATATTAAAATTTTTTATTATTGATGAATTAATTTATCATTAAACTAATTATTTCAAACCACTTATATTAAACAGGATATAACTCTAGGATTCTAGAAGTACTTCAGAGAGCCTTTGGTAGAAACATGTTGGGAGAAGATTATTAGAGTATCAGAATCAACATCAAATCTATTTTGAGTTTATACAGATCAAAATTGTTGTACAAAATCCTACGAAAAATATAATTTGTAAAAGACTGCTTGATTCAGTGTTGTATATTTTGAAGGAAAATTTGTTCCCCTTTAAATTCTAATTTAATACTCTTTCTAATTCATATCTTGAGAAGCTACATTCAGATAATTCAGAAAAAGAAATTAAACCATTTCTAAACAAATCTGAAATTCCATTATCAAACAATAACACATACCAAAAGCGTCATTCACAGTATTGAACATACAATACCTGACACTTTTGTAGTCACAACTTACTCGTTTGAACTACCGTCACCATACTTTAGTTTCAATGGAAACTCGTGCAGTGCTTTGAGTAATGGAAAGTGGTAATGGTTATTGACGGTCGTAAAGCATTTGATTACTATACGAGATCGGAAAATTGCCAAATGAAGCCGTTAGACTGAGTATGGTAACCAATCGAGTATTGTAATAAGATGTTACGACGAGAATATCATACGTGTAAAATTTCGTCCTTCATTTAGTATTCACAATTTTTCTCCCAAAAGTGGCGACTGTTCTCAACAAGGAGAACAATTGAAAAACATTTTGTGTACCTTTTCGACATGAGTGAGTATAGATCTGATTCGGAAATGGAAATAGAAGCAAATGCAGCTACTATAGAAATATTGATACTCGACAAATCAAGAAAGAAATATGAGCGTGCGTATTTAATGTTTAAAGATTGGTGTGAAAAAATGTCCATTCCATATCGGAAAAAGTTTTGATTGCTTACGTTTCTGACAAGTCAGAGAAAGAGAAACAAAGTGGTGTGTGGATCCACTCCTCTACGTTGAGTACAGTATCAATGACAATATTGATATAAGTAAGTTTACTCAGTTCCGTATTAGCGTATTTAAAGAGGAAAAGTGAATGATAAAAGACAGTTTCAAAAGGAGAGTGACAAAGTTCTCCCCCATACATCACATACAGTTTTTACTATTGACTAAATAAGTATGCAATTACTTTACCTGTCTAGGTAAGGTATTAGTAAAGTACTTCATCACGATACTGATTATAATAGCATAATGTTTTGACTTTACCTAACCAGTGGATAAATAAAATTAAAGTTATTGCTGATGAAGTCTACGAAGACTATAGAAAATTGCTGATCACATTGGTAACACAAAATAGAGGGAAAATTTATGGTACTACAACATAACTCACTTTCTCTGTAGTGTATGTTACAATCATTTAAAATTATGGGAATTTGATTAAAAGATATGCACAATAAATAGGATCCCGCATATTATCTTTAATGTGATTAAAGCATGACTCATTGAGCCATGGAAACACTTCCAATTTCTGACATGTTTAAGGAAAGGAATGTTTGTCTGCATAGTATACCAGGAATAATTTCTATTCACTATTATCAACATTCATTGCCATGAAAAACACGTACGTATATCAAGACAATAATCACAAAATTCGGACCAAACAAAAAGCAGAGAAGTTTTAGTAGCAGGGAAAAAGTAAGGAATTTTTCATTCATCAATAGAACTGAACGTGATTGGAATAGTTTGCCGGCAACAATTTTCAAAACTATTCGCTGTTATCTTTCGCAATGTTCGTTGTTTTAGAAATACGTCAGAATTAGTTTAGTACCAATAAAGTAATGAACGTTACAATTTCACCGGGAGTTAAAACTTTAGCAACTTGAGTCATGCAGTTTTGTGAACGGCGTCGACATGTAATGGAACGTAGGGCATTCCAGTGAAGTATAATGGTATGCAGTGCTGTGAATCGCCGTATGGTGTAGGACTGTAGGCAATTGCTGTCCCATGCTTTACTATTAAGTTGATCATATCATTATTAATTGGCGGTTGGTGCCCCCAACGAACTGGATATCGCAGCTTCATCGAATACGGAAGTCTAATTTCCAACATTCAGAAGACTAATATATAATAAAACATAAGCAATTCATGTAAAGTACTTAAAACTAAGTTTAATAAAAGTATGCATTGAAACATTTACTTACATTATTTTATGCGTAGTGTACTTATCAGGTATCACTAGCATAACAAAGTGAGTGCGGGTTCAACCGCAAAACTTTTATCCGTGTCCCCTTGATATATATATATATATATATATATATATATATATATATATATATATATATATATATATATATTGTGGCGTTATGGGATTGTGCGACCCCATAACACCACCGTCTGGTATGTATGAACACCCACAGGCAGCGAGGATAGCAGGCGCGGAAATCAGAGGTGCTTAAACGCGCAGCCTGGTATCTGTTGCCCGTACTAAACGAAGGCGAACTAGCGAGCAACGTTTTCCTTGTGAAGGGTTAAGAGAGGGGAAGCAGCCCCACCACGGAGAATTTCCCCAGGCAATGGACGATAAATACGCGAACCCGCAAGCGGAAGCTCTCTTTTCTTGCCAACACCCGCCGAGTAAGCTGCATTTTGATTACCGATCGCCGAGCCAGTAGCATTTTGATCACCTCTCGCCGAGTCACAGTCGTTAAACATTAGTTTAGATATTGTTTGCCGCTGCAACGACTACTAGGTAGGAGTATTCGGCGTCGAACAGACGTTCTAGTCAGTCGTCCGCGAGATAGTGCAGATTAAGTAAAGTAGTTCTTCAATTAACGATACGGTAAAAGTTACCCGTTGTGAGAGAAGAATTGAAAGCTGGTGTAGCAAAGTAGAAGTAGCAACGAGCGAGGAACTTGCACGAGTATTCGGCGAAGTGCAAGGGACATTTTCGCAACGTGGGCGTAGTCAGAGGCGCCGGTAGCAGACGAGGAGGAAGAAGAAACCGAGGACTCAGACGCACGAGGGAGAAGACGGATCGACTAGGAAGAAGAACGGAAGAGGACGCAAGAAGACAGCGTAGACAGGTAGACAGTAGAGACGAATCCTGTCTCTTACGACGCAGAAGCTGGGACCGAGCGACGTCGACGCAGAGACCAGCGCACGACCATCAAGGCCAAAAGTGGGAAGTCCACGAGGTAACGGCTCGGGCACGGAAAATAGGTCAAGTTCACGTCGGCAGGGATAAACCAGTATAGGAAAGTGTTAAGAAATTGAGGACACGGGTGGCAACAAATTGCAGTATTGTAGAAGGAGACTTTTGATGCGCTATTGCCTGCCTAAAACATTCTATTTGGGACATTTATTATTCTGCTATTTTCAGTCACAGTTAAATTGTAAACGAGAGTAGTGCACTTGCACACATTTTGTTCTTCGCATGTAATATTTTTTGAAGCAGGAGATTGTAAATTGAAATTTGGTTTCATGTGCAATGTAATTAGAATAGCATAAATTTAGATATAATTAATTTTCCAAGGGAATTCCCAGTGTAGATTAGGGTAATTATTTCAGAGTATCAATTTTGGAGTAAATTATATGTGTTCATTCATTTAGTGTGTTGTAAAGGTTTCTATTTATGTTTTGATCATTCTTTGTAAAAGTGTGATTCTATATTCTTGGTTTTTGTCATAAACTGATGCCACTAAAGGTTTGTGGGTAAATTATACGCTCGTTTATGTGCAATTTGTGTGATTTTATTGTGTCAAGGGTTCAAACCTTTCTCGCACCCTGAAGATCCTGCTCCCTAGATTTTTAAGCTCGCTTCATGAGCAAAATCTTGTTAACCCGCTTACGGTCTATGCGTGCTGCTGTTGTGAAGGTGGCAGTTGTGGGCATAGGTGGGTTAGTTAGAATATATATCAATCAAGGTAGCAATATATATATATATATATATATATATATATATATATATATATATATATATCACGAGTAGTGTTAGGACCTTAAATAATAAAAATTTCCCCCAAAATAAGCCAGAACGTTACGCCTCTGTCAGATATATTCGCCTCCCGCGTACGTGGATTGGCTTTGATTTCCAGTAGGTACTACTCGAGTTTTTGTATTAAGTAGGGATTGAGAGAATTGACGGTAATAGGCTTCATACAAAACAAAAAGCTTGGTTTCGAAAATACGCAACACTTTGCAGCAAGCACTATTGTTCTGACATATTTTACACAAATTAAATTATTTTATTTCGAAAATTTCACTACCCTGGTATACATTGTAATAATGAGAGATCTTCCACACACTCTCGTATTCATAACAGCCCTCGCATGTCTGCCGGGAAGGAGCACACATCGTAAGTAAAGGCCCCTTCACACGTCGCCACCGTGGCGTGTTTCCGAACGCCGTGGCTAGTAGCAGAGCATTGGTTTGGATGGAGATCTTCCCACGTGCGGCGGGCTCGCGCTGCTGCGGCGATCGGCGACGAGAGGCGCGGGAGGGCGTACGTGCCACCGCTAGCAGAACATCGCTTCAAATGATGGCATTCCCACAGCGCCGTCGGTCGCGGCGTTCTACCTGCTGCGCTCCCTATGTTCGTCGTCGCCGGAGGGTTGGCGACAGTTCTTAAACATCATGGTTTGTATAATATTGATATTTTCTCTCTTTTTTGAATTGAATTGAATTGAATTTGCCTTATTTTACGTGGCGAGACTCGGGCCATCAGGCCCGCTCTTCCGGCTGACCACGCAAATTTCGCTACGCTCCTTTCATTTAGCAGAGAAAGGAGGTATTTCTTGGGCGAGAAACAGGCGATTTTGAATTTAGCTCAGAGGCGTCATTTAGGCTTGAGGATCTTTTACATGCAAGTAAATCTACTAACATGGGACAGCCGGCTTTACTTCCCCTCCGAAGGAAGGCGTACGAAGGATTTTGTTGCCCTAAAAATCCACGGCTTCGATCGGGTTTGAACCCGCGAACTTGAGTATAACAGTCCGGTACGCTAACCGTCACACCATCGCTGCCGCAAAGACTCTTTTCACATGGGTTGGATATGAAAAATGTCCGGTGTTTTGCTAGTAATAAATATAATTATTAAATATGCTCTTATTTACCTCATCGACGATGTAAGCATATTCCACAATTTTTACCCTTGGCCGAAAATCTTAATAGTATGAACAAAAATATATGTATTATATGTGTATGTCAGTGTTCCGGCTTCTTCAGCACGGGAACAAAACCAGGTACTCATTATCACTGAGGAATTACAATAGGGAGTAAGAAACACCTAGAGTCGGGAATGGGAAGTGGAGATGCGAGGTCGATGACAATGGTTTTATAGATACATCAATGTTTTAAACATCGGTATTTTAAAGCCGATATTTTATGATGGAAGTTTTTAAGTTTTCGATATTTTGTTCGTTGTACAAAATTAGGTCTTCAAAAAAGGTCATGTACATTTTTTTGAAAAAAGGAGTAGAGTTTGCGTATTTTCCGATTGAAATTTACAATTTTTTTTGTTTTCAAACACCGCGAAATTTTTTCTTAAAATTTCTTTACTTCTGTAATAAGACACGATAAAAATATGGAGCTAGTTTCATTTTCGGATATTGCTAAGTTCTTTTGAAAATTAAAAAAAATTAAAACTACGAAATTGAAGATAAATTTTTGCGTTATATCATTTTCCGGTATTGCTCTTTTTTTTCTTCAAAAATTGCCAAAAAAAATTTCAAATCTACAAAATTGAAGATAAGAGATTCGGACAAAGAATATTGTACAAAATAAACTCTTTTAAAAAAGGCAATTTTTTGAAAAAACGAGTAGTTTTTGCGTAATTTCTACTTGGAGTTAATTAAATATATACAGGGTTCACACCAACTACGGATTAGGAGAAAAATTGAATGAATGATATGAAAAATCCTTAATTTAATTTTAATTAAAATTTCCTATTGAAAATATCAATATTGATTCTATATTTACTTTTTACTCAATGTGTATTCTCAATGTATTGATGTACTTTTTTTAAAGCAATCCACAAATGTAATAGAAGTTTCGCAACTGCCGCAGCGATTGAGAAGAACTTGAGTAGTATTTGTTTTGTTTGTGTATCTTTTCTCTTTCGAGAACCCATGGACGCTCTCTTTGTTCAAAAGCATTAGTGTTAATCGTATCTGAAGTGTGAATGTTAGAAGTTGGTGATGAAATGAAACGCTATCGGAACGGTTATCTTACGACGAAACGAATCTCACGAATGTCCGTAATTATTTTGATGTCAATTGCGTATATTCTAATTACTGTATTACTATTATTAGCCAATGCAGAATGCACATAGTTTTGACAACTGCGCTGCGCTGGCTACGTTGCTCACTTCTTGATTGAATTGGACGTTTTAAATTAATGCCTGGGGTGTTAGTAGCGCAGAAAAAGCAACATTTCAATATTACGTAGCTGTTTCCAATAACACGAGGAAGTATGTGTTGTTGTAGCTCCACTAGTTTAGAACAGATTTTATTTAACTAGAAATCTCTACTATCGCGAAGTTACTTTTTTGCAATTTTTGAAAATACAGAGTTCGCTGAACATAGGACCAGCTCCCTCCCTAAAAAAGTCTATCAGTTTGAACTCCAGGAATCAAATATCTGCATAGGTAGTTGTGCTTGTCGAGTACAGTTTCGTGCTTGTGGACTGGACTGAAAAATAAACTCGAATCATAGATCGGAGAATCAGAAAACTACTCACTATGCATCATGTCGTCCATCCTCGAGCTGATGTACATACAGACTCACTTGTTTTGTTTCCCAAAAAAAACTTGCACCACATTTCTGTAAGCATCCCAAGCATTGCGTTCATCAAAAGACATCTGAAGTTTTATAGATTGTCACATCAGTCTAATATAAGGACCGCTTAAAAGTCCACCTTTTATTTTTGCTATTGATAACTTGGGCAACATTTGTCTGCTGAAGCTCAAAACCGCACTGTTGCTATTCAACGCTTTGATAAATTGTTAAACAAGCTCAAGTTTAACATGCAATGGATGTTACAGATTCTTCTGTCTACACACGGAGGTCATTTGTTACTTTGTGTGTACCTGGAACAACTTTTGTTCTTGTTGATCATTCTTCCTTAGAGTATTGTAGATCATGTACCCTGCTGACCCATAAGCAGAGGAAATAGGAATATTTGTTGTATCCACCTTGAAGCCCCAGAAAAATTCATAACATTTTACAATTACCACAGATGTTCTAATTGTAACATCCATAGGCGACGTTTTCTTAGAGTAACTTGACATTTACGTAAGTTTCTTTCATATGAACTAAATGAACAACTGGAACTCTGGGAGACTTGTTTCCATTGTGCAGTAGGACAGCTTTATGACTTGCGGTTGAGCTACCTATAAAAAGACGCCGTTGGACTGGTTCATGAGGACAATCAATGGCTTCAAAGAGACCATTAACATCTCTATAAAAAGTAAGATTTTCGTGCATTTGATAGAAGCCTTTGCCTTTGCCTTTGCCTTATGCCTTTGCCTATACAGTGTTGTTTTGCAAGATTTATCAAGTTATATTCCGTAAAACGGAAACCAAGGAGTTCGGCCTTTGATTTCGTTAGCTGCAACTCTTATAAGGTCATCTAATCTTTGTCGATAAAAAAAGAAAGAAAAGAGCTGCGGTTCATTAAAAATGCCTTCACTCCAACTTAAATCACTTGTATTCCTTGAATTTTCCCACTCTTCTTCCCGTACGGTCTGCGTTGGTGGCGACGGAATTGGTAGCTCTTCCCAATGCGGCTTTGGAGCAGTAGATGACGGAATGCTGGATAGAGAATATTTCTTCTGTTCTTGGACCTTTTGTAATGTGTAATGTCCACCATACAAAAATAACAGTTGTCATGATTTGTTGGTTCCCGCTGAATCTGGGGCATTGCAAATTGCATTTAAGTTCTTGTTGAACTCAGTCAACCCGCCAACGTAGTAGATCGTCAGCTGCCACAAGACTCGTGGGGAGCCCATGTAACATCTTGGCCTTGAACATGTACACCGAAAACAGCAAGACATGCCTCACAGACCTTTGTGCCGAGAACGATTTTATGTTTTGTTTTGCACTGATGTAATGCTCACAAACATATCGAAAGAAGTCTGCTGACAATTTATAACCTTTGGCAGCTGACAGTTTTCAGTTGAAGTACAACATTCGTACAACTGCATATCTGCGATAAACGTAGGAAAAACTTTGTGATTAAATTTATCAGTAAATAATGACGTGTTAAAGGAGGCTATACAATGAGACCTTCCTCTCTACTATTCTTCGTTTTATACACAGTCCTTTGACGTAAATCAGCTGTTACGGTGTCATCAAATCGGGAGCTTGAACCTCACTACAGCGTCGTCACTGTGGTGACGTTTAAGCTCGATTGGATGACCTGTCAAAGGACACTATAAATAAATCGAAGTATAGTACAGTTGGACTTCACATCCCTACCATCTGCTGGTAATCTGTATGAACTATGACGATTACCTCAAAAAAAGAAGAAAATTGAATTATCGAACAATCGATAAAATCTCGAAGCATTTGAAAAAATGGAATATTAATGTTTAGTACGGTCATTTATTACAATAAACATCAAGAAAGTAACATAAACAATTTCTTGTTATATAGGGGCCGTTCA
Source organism: Gryllus longicercus (assembly GCA_038098605.1). Classification (NCBI taxonomy): domain Eukaryota; kingdom Metazoa; phylum Arthropoda; class Insecta; order Orthoptera; family Gryllidae; genus Gryllus; species Gryllus longicercus. Next base: position 1,002,264 of record JAZDUA010000359.1, on the reverse strand, counting down.
TAAATTACGTAATGCAGATTCGGAGTATTTTGAATACCCCCTCTCCCCCCGTAACATACCCGTAACGCGTGCTTGAACCCCCCTAAATAATTACGTAACGCTTGGCACCCCCTTGTAAATAATAATAATAATAATAATAATAATAATAATAATAATAATAATAATAATAATAAACTGAAAAGCGCACAGATGTGTATTTGTTTCTAACTCAAGTTCCGAGATTCTTTGTGTTCACTATTGCAGCCCTATTGTTTTTTTAGCGTGTTCGTTTACAGATGATTTCCTTTTGCTTACACCACTCTATATGATAACGAGTGCAGATTATCCCACAAAGTTCACACACGCTCTTTTCTTTTGGCTCTTGGAAGGTCTTTGTGCAAAGTAAAAAGTAAAAACCGTGAAATGTCAGCCTGGTGACTAAATGCCTCATCTCATAGTCTATCCTGCTCAATTTTCTGTTTGTCAGTGCTTCTGTGGCGTAGAACTTCGGGCCAGATGTGTCTCATTTTTTCTTCTACTTTTCTAACAACACGTGATGCTATTGTGTGAGGTAGGAGGAGTATAATCCTTAAAAAATCTATCAGCAGGGCTTCTCTTGCTAGTTCAACAAATCTTGATTTAGTTGTTTTGGAAAAACCTAATATTCTTTTTAAGAATGTGGCTTTTACTTTTTCTAGTACGAGTACTAGCAGGTTCTTTTCCGTGAGGTTCGGCCAAATGATCTCTATGCCACAGGATAGAGTGGGGTTAATTTTTGCTTTGAAACTTTTCATTGCTTTTTTAAGTCTCAGTTGTATTCAAAACTTTATAACGTTTATTGCAGTTACTGCTTGAGCTACCCTCTCTTCTACATGTTTCGTGAAGACTCTTCCTGACTTGTAGAGTAATTTCTAGGTATTTGAATTCGTTGAGTACTTCTACGTGGGATCCATGTATTTTTTATTTCTGTCCCTGCTGGTGTCTTTCCTTCGTTTCTGAAAACCATCATAACTGCTTTGTATGTATATATGTACCGCGAACAGCCCGTGAACGGGCTCAGGCCTACCAGAGACGTCCCTGTCTCGCGATCATGGGTTAAGGGGGTACGTGTGGTTAGAACGTAGACATCCCCACGCCGTATTCCGGTCTACTCAACCCGAGAACTGAATTTTCTCATCGGCACGCAACATATACTGGGAGCAAGGAAAACGCACACTATAGACTTGGCTCGACCGGGAATCGAACACGCCGGGCCGCGTAGTGGAAAGCGAGCACGCTGAGCAAGAGCTAGCCACGAGCCCATCATAACTGTTTTATCTGTGTTAATTTCAAATCCGTGCTCATTACACCATTCCGCCATGTCCGATATTGCTTTTTTCAGTGTGTCTAGATCACTTGACGCCACAACAATGTCGTCTGCGTATGCATAGATTTCGATATTTCTCTCGTCTTTTTTTGGCCACTGCAATAATATCCGTGGTTATTAATATAAAGAGCAGAGGACTGAGTGGGTCTGCTTGTAATACGCCATTTGTCTGTTTAATAGGTGCGGATGTTGCAAGGCCGTCAGTTATTTGGATGGTGTGGTGCCGCAGAATTGTCTAATTTGTCTGTCATTGTCAGAATCTAATAAGTCTTTCCAATACAGAGTTTTTTTCCAGGGTTTCTTCTAATTTTTGAAGAATCCAGACTCTTCTTGTGAGGTAAAATGCCTTTGTAAAATCCATAGTTTGCCACCCTTTTTCTCTGTTGCTGCTTCTCCTTTGTAAATGCAAGTGGAAGAAAATTATCATCTTCACGGTCTAGGCCTAACGGCCTGTTCCGGTTCAATGGTCCGTCGTTTTCTTGGTCTCCCAGGGTCTCGTTTTCCAATCGGACGATATTTCCGTGCCTTCCATGTCGCTGCTCTTCCATTCGATATAGATGTTGGGTCCAATTTCTTTTATACTTTTGGATTTAATCGAGGACTGATACAACTTTTAGTTCTTTTCGAATATCTTGATTTCTTTCGTGATCAGTTTTCGTCCAACCTTTTATTGCCGCTAGAAACTTTATCTCTGCCTGTATTGCGCTCATTTCTCTTTGTTTCAAAACCCAGAATTCGCTACCGAATAGTAGGGTTGGTATTGCCATTGTCTTATAGAATTTCAACTGTGTTTCTTTTCGAGTTTTCTTACCAATTGTTCTTCTTTTGGTTCCACCCATTAGCTGGAATCATGAGAGTTTCTGTCGTAGTCGTAGTTTCTGTCGTTTATGTCTCTGTCGTAGTTGTATGAAACGTAGTTTCCTAGATAATTAAAATTTCTTACTTGATTGAGGACCTAGTTTTCTAACACTATCTTAGATCTTACTGGTTCTTTTCCACAAAATGCCATAATTTGTGTTTTAGATGTGAATATTTCAAAGTTATAATATCTAGCTATTTTGTTGAGCTTGTAGATATTGAGTTGAAGTTCATCTTCTGTTTCATCAATCAGAACTTGATCATCTGCATATAAAATAGAATTTGTAAAACAGATTTCTGCAATACCACAAGAAGCATAACATTCATTCCGCATTTCATCCTATGTATAGATTAAACAGCGTTTCCGATAAGCTACAACCCTGTCGAACTTCAAGGTTTATATTCAGAAACGTTTTGTCGATTTTGAAACCAGTGGCGATATATATTCTTGTTCCAGCATAAAGGCTTTTAATTACTTGGATGAGATAGTAAGGTACCCCTTCTTTATTAAAATTTCCCACAGTAGTGGTCGTCTAACTTTGTCTAACGCTTCCACATAGTCAATAAAGGCTTTGTGGGTTTCGAGATTGTATTATCTCTGTATAAGGTATCTGAAGAAGATCGTCCTTTTCTAAACCCGTTTTGTTGTTCACGGATGATGGTGTCAGCTATTGGTTTCAGTCTTTAGGAGAGTATTCTAGTGTATCCTTTATAACCAGCAGTTAGCAAACTTATTCCTCTATTATTTCCACAGACTGATCTAGCACCTCTTTTATAAATGGGTTTTACAATACCCACTTTCCACTCTTCTGGTATTTGACAATAGCTCCAGCATAGATTAATGAAGTACAACAGTCTCGATATCAAAGCAGGGCCAAAACATTTCAATATTCATATTGTCTGTTCCTGCAGCTTTTCTATTTCTATTCATTTCCAAAGCACACTAATTCTTTGATACAGCAAACAATCTTGTTCTTTGATAACATGTATATGGGCTGTGTCTTTCTCTTCTTTATTAACACTTTGTAAGCATATTCTTGTCGTCCATGTGCATCATCGTCAATAGAACAAGACCTTATAGCGCAGTAAAAACAATTTGTCTTTATTTTATTAAATGAAGTTGGATATTGAAATTTGTGATAATTTAAGTCTGAATTTGCTGGCGATGTTGATTTCACCTAACAGTGCGATTGGGAGCAGGTGAGTGAAGGAAGGACGCGTAGGCGGGAAAGTTTTTGATCACAAGGCGCGCACACGCTGTCGTGAATGACGCATGGGCGAAAATCTGTACTGCGCCCATTTAAATCAATTTTAGAATAAACGACATCAGTTTTGAATATCTTCATTAGTGATGATTTCCAACTAATAAATTTAATTCATTTATGTTTTTAAAACAAATTAATTATTTAATATTTGAAGGTTTTAGACTAAAACAAATCTTAAAAGTAGGGGATATTTCTGCAGATGCTAAAAATGTAAAAAAAGTAAATATCAGTGTTACGTAACAATAAATTAACTCCCCTCCTTTCCTATGAAACGCAGCGTAACGCTGCCTCAAACCCCCTTCTCCCTCTTTAGCGTCACGTGATTTGTGGACGACCCCGTAGTGCGTTGCTTCCTGAAGTAACTCCTCTGAGTGTGTGTGGTGACGCGCGTGGGGCCAAGCTGAATGAGCCTTGAAGCGAGGGTGGCGGCGCAATACAAGTTGGCAATACAATACGAGTTGGCGTCCAATAAGAAATTGATTAGGCGTGCGGGCGTCAAAGTCCTGAGATTGGTCGTGATTATTATTGCTTCAATTTCAATCAACGATATAGAAAATGTTTCATAATCTATAGTCTTCATTTTAGTCGTGTTATACTTAAATCCTAAAAGCTAATGTATTTCGGTATTTCTTATTTTACTGATTTTTTTCAATAAACTCTTTATAACAGTACATGAATCAACACGATATTTTCAAAAAAGATCACCACTATTTATTTTCATTGCAACTGAGCGACAGTGTATGTGGACTGGTCCATTCTCCAAAAAACAACTGTTCTCATTTATCACACGTGATGATGATCACACATGATCAAAAGTAATGAATAGTATGATTTTCCGTGGTGGTAGCAGATATCTTGTAATCCATAATATGGTAAAGGTAATAATCTCCACAAAACTTTTGCGAATATTATTTCCTTGACCATAGTATGATTTAGATAGTTTCTTACCAAGAGGTGTTTATTACCGTAAATCGGGTTGGCTTTGTGTCTCTTTGGGAAGATTTTAGTAAATAATATATTTTTCGCATAGGGAGACCGGGGCAGGTTGTCCACACGGGTTAGGTGTTGGGTGTCGCAAGTTTCCGTTCTCAGTCGCTGCTGATGCCTAGCGGTCTAAATTCAAACCACAGAACAAATCGGAATATTTCGAGTTGGCTTACACAATTTCGAGTTCCTGGAGATAGTGTTCTGGATGTTATTGGTGTTTTTGGTTTTTGCAGCCGTAAGTATTCATTTATCGATATAAGTAACTCTCATTATTCACTCTCTATTCAATGAAATCTGGATTCCAACTATTTACTATTACTTGAAAGCACTTGCATAACGTTATTATGTAGCAACATTGAGGTTAGATGTAATGTATGTGTTTCCAGCTCAGCTTTTGTTCCAAAGGTCAGTGCGGGGTTGCTTGTCACAGAAAATGCGAGGATGGTTGTCACATGTGACAACCTATCCCGGCAGGTCCTGTAATTAGTTGTCTCTTGTTTAAAGTAAAGATGGTCAGAAATTATAAAAAACAAAAAGACCAAAAGAGAAGTTGCTCCACAGTCCCGACATAATGCTTGCAGCAGTGAGTAAGGTTAAAAAGGATAGTTATTAAATAATCAGCTGCAACATTACGTATAAGGTATCGAACTTTAGCAAGATATTGATACAAATTTCCCCAAGATGATATTGACGATCAAACGATAGTTAAGCCTTCCACCACCTTTGGCTATTTTCCAAATAGAAAAGTGTTTTCTGATGACGTCGAGAAGGAATTAAAGCAATATGTTCTTCAAGTAGCTGGTTTAATGCCAAAAGAAACGAAAACGGTTTATAAACTTTGAGTGTTAATTTCGATTACATGCCCTAAATCTTGGCAAGAGAAGGGCGTGCCGAAGATGAATGTTTTTTGTTGAATTTTGAAAAAAAGACACCCATCTCTTTCATTACGAAAGCCTGAGGCAAAAAGCTTAGCACGAGCTTCTAGCTTCACTCGAAGAAATTTACTTTATATATTTGAAAATTGTGCTCGGAAAACATAGTTTTCAATTTCACAAAATCTGAACATGGACGAAACGGGTGTTACTTTAGTGCAGAGTCCAGGTAGAATTGTTGCTCGTACGCAGATAAACATGTCGCTGCACTAGTTACTGGAGAAAGGGGCTCTCTAATAACTTTGGCTTGTGCTGTTTCTGCAATTGGAAATTATTTCTTTGGGTTTCCAAGGATCAAATACTATAAGCGCTTTATAGATTATGCGCCTGCAGATTCTGGTGGAACTGCAAATAAATGTGGGTGAACGCAAGAAGCGATTTTTTTATGTTATTTTTAAATAATTTCTATGATCACGCAAAAAGCCCTCCTGAGAAACCATGTCTGCTGCTTCTTGATAATCATGGCTCCCATCTTAGCTTAGAAGAACTCAATTTTTTAGATCCAATGGAATCGCCATATTGTTGTACCCCCTTCATTGTTAACATTGGCTCCAACCGTAATATAAAATTTTCAAGAAACTAGCTAAATCGTTTTTGATTAAAATGTTATTGTTGGATAATGTGAAGGACGTTTAAGAGAATGGTGCAGGTCTCATTTGCGTTGTAAACTGATTTTTTGAAAATTCCAAACATTCACACTTTTTCGGCATCTTCCTTCAACTACAATTATGAAGATAGATGTTTTCCCTTAATGAAATCTGTTCCTTAAAGATCGCTTTTGAGATAAAGCCCTGTTCAATTTTTCGAAAATTTGAGTACTTTGCGCGTAATTGTGCATGAAAATACGAGTGAGAAAGTTCGTGATGTTTTAGCACTACTAGTTCTTTTAATAATACACATTTTTCCACACCAATTAATGTCTATTTTTAATCTAAATTAACCCGCGACAACCAACTACAATGTGTCTGACATCCAACCCGGAGTCGGGGCAGGTTGTCTAAGGAAATTACTCCAACATAACTTTTTTCTGACTAGCCAAATGCTGCTATTCCCTCAAATTGGGGGAGGGGAATGTAGCCTCGGGATCATATTACGCTATGAATATCTAAAAAAGAAACTAAACACAGACTCTTCAAAAATAAAAAAAATTAAAATCATGACAACCTCCCCCGGTCTCTCCTAATTAACACATTTATAGAAGTATACGAAATTTAAAAACGTGCTTTTTATCTTTTATCTGGTATTAATTATTGAAATAAAATGCCTTTGAACAAATTATGTTACCTCAACTTGGCACTTATTGAGGTGATTTTATGCCCCTAATTTATTGGGCGTTATTCTATGCTGCTCGATGCGTGGTACATTTTCACCCTCACTTCATTATTGTTTTGTAGAAAGGAATGGATCAAACAGTATCCCAAATTTTAAACCTATTTAATTAATATTTTTAAAGTTATAAAGTAAATATTGGAACTCTGGTAATGATTTAATTGAACATTGGCAAAGATATACAATGTGATCAAAAGTAAAACGTCCGAAATGGTGTTATGGTGAGGTCGTGTTTTTCATGGAGGGGTCTTGCACCTCTTGTTTTGAGTTGCACTATCACGGCAAAGCCCTACGTTGATTTTTTAAACACCTTCTTTCTTCTCACTGTTGAAGAGCGATTCGGGGATGGCGATTGCATCTTTCAACACGATCGAGCACCTGTTCATACTGCACGGCCTAAGGCGGAGTGGTTACACCACGACAATGACATCCCTGTAATGGACTGGCCTGCACAGAGTCCTGACTTGAATCCTATCGAACACCTTTGGGATGTTTTGGAACGCCGATTTCGTGCCAGACCTCACCTACATCGATACCTCTCCTCAGTGCAGCACTCTGTGAAGAATGGACTGCCATTTCCCAAGAAACGTTCCAGCACCTAATTAAAAATATGCCTGCGAGAGAGGAAGCAGAGTAGCGCGTTCGCATTCAGGAGACCCGGGTTCAATCCCCATGCCGGCCATCCTGACCGGTGTTTGTGGTTTCCCTCAGTCATCCAGGCGAATGCTGGGATGGTTCTACTGAAAGGCCACGACTTCGAAACCGGCATCGCTAGCCGAATTCGTTAACTGCGTGAAGTCACGAAGTCTAAGCGATTTCAAGACATTGCGAGTTCCTGGTAAGAACTCCGGGATCCAACGGCGCCGAGGCCAATTACCCTTGACGGGACATACAATGGCTAAATACTGTGGCGTCATATCAGTCGCCTTGTACAAACGTACCGAATATGAGCCACGTGCATTTCATGCTCATGGACAGCGCTGGCGGAAGAGACGCTGGGCTGAACAAAGGCAAACCTAGGGAGCGGAAGGGAAGGGGTGCCGTGTCGTGGGTGGCAAACTTGGGAACCCCGTAAGCAGGCCGGCGGCGGAAACGCGTCGGCGGAAACAGCGAGATGACGCAGTTCCGTCAGCCGGCCCAGAAGGTAATATAAACGGACCCCGGACCTAAACTCCTTCTTCTGATTCTTGGGCGCGGCGGTAGGAAGTCGTGTGGGTTGTGCGCGACGCTGCATTTTAATGTATAGGCTACTGAGGCAGGGAACTGAAGCCGGCGTGCTACGTCGAGACGGGAGGTGCGGCATACTCGTTTGTATGCTCACGTAAGCTACTGGTGCATCACACCGAATATGATATCTAATTATCAGGCCAGCGGTGGTGGTAACCAGGGAACATTCCTTCTAGTAACGGGTCAATATTGTTTATTGTAATTATTGAACATAGTATTCAGGTGTTGTAGCATTTTTTCAAATAAATACTTAATAATTTACAAACCGTTCACGCCTGTGATTTATTGCTCCGGCAAAGACGCCACAATACCACTAATCAGGTGCAATATGTATCCACCAACGCTTCTGGTATAGACAAAACAACATAGTTTAAGGCAATGGTTTTCTGAAAGGTGCGACGTCACGAAGTCACTGCGCGGGACAAAGTGACCCCGGTTTACGGTTTCTCGTATTAATTTTCCAAACCTCATTGCTCTGCCCCTTTTCCTAATCAACATTGCCAGCATATATTCTCCCTGAATGAAATATAAATATATACGGCAATCATGTGTTGCATTATTCATCTCCTTAACTAGAAAATAATTTTATCTTTCAGTATGTTACTTTCATATTATAGTTATATATCGTTATGGCGCAAATAACGAGAAGAAAATAATTTCTTCAGAAATAAATATTAATTCGGACGGGAAAGAAACTATTGTGGATTGGGAAATTTGAGATAATGAAAGTACTTCTTATTACTACAACGGAGATTGTGTCTGAACTGTAAATATTCAAATAATTGTGATTGTACTAATTAAAAAAAAAAACAAAAACTGATCAATCCGAATATTGCGAACTGCTCTCTGGTAAACACAGTGATTTTTGCTTTCTGAACACAGCTACTAGTAAGTAGATTTTCTTATTTAGGAGGTTCGGTTTATTGTAAATTTATATTTTTAATATTGTAAATAATAGAAACAGAACAAAATTTTCAAGGGTCCGAAAAACAATTCGATTTATAGAGAATATCGATATTGATATCCAACTGTACAAGGTGTCCCACTATGGACCACCCCCAAAACTTCTAGACGGCTCAAGCAGTTTTCGTTGAACAATGCAGAATCATGGGGCAAGTAGCATACCGTAGAGAAATTGTATATAATCTTTTTAGTTTTCGAGAAAATTAATCATCTTTATGTTATAGACCATTTTTCTAAGGCATGTTGCTTGCCCCATGATTGCGCTTTTTAAGCGAAAACTGCCTGCGAAAGCTTAGAATTTACGGTGGCATAGTTGGTGGGACACTCTGAATATTGAATATAAATAAACTTTCCCACGCTTCCATTGACGCCAATCATTTGGTTATAAATACGAGTGCTCAAGGCCGAGCATGAATTTTAAAACCGATTTAGAAATCCTGTCTTTTTCTTATTTAACAAATCCAAGATTTTAAGAATCCGCTCTTGAATTTCACTGCCACAAAGCAAATTTAATGGTTAGGAATTAAATGTGCATTTTGGCTGTAAATAATTTTACTTATTCTTTTTATCCTAATGTGAGTAAATAATTAAACTTGTTAATAAGTTAAAGTTATTTATTATTATCAAAAAATTGTACAAATTTTTAATCTACTTGAAATTTATTTCTTTTTTTTTTGTGAAATTCAAACATTTGTGGAAATATTTTTACATATTTAAATTATCATAAACATTTGTGGAAAAATTCGGGGTCCTAAGCACGTATTCAGTCCGCTTAACCTTCGAGCGATCGCACGGGCAGTATAAATGGCGCTTTTGAAAATAAAACACCGGTGCGCGTTCATGTTTGAATTTAGCATGACGGGAAGCCAGGTATTCTATACTGATCTATTGAGACACAATATGGCGGTAACGTCTTCTCCAAGACCTAATCATATTTGCGCCGAATTGGCGCAAAAGGGACCAACGCCATCAGTCATTTCTCTACGCGGCATAAACACCGCCACACGATTGCGCCTGTTCCTGGATTTTTTCACGCGTGTGATAAGTATGTAATAATGTTTTTTATGTATTTTTTTTGTTTGACTTATTTCATTTGATGTTAACTGAGTTACGTAGTCATTACGAGTTGCATGTCGAGAGTGTTTTGTCTCTGCTAGTACATTCTGCGCCATAACTGTTTTATATTCAGTCTGATTCGATCACCCGAATAGTGCACATCGTGTTGTGATGTTGTGAACTGTGATTTGCCTAATAAAGCATGGTTCTACTTGAATGTCGTGTTTTCATCACTGCAGTGATCCTAAATTAATCGGTGAACCTCTAACAGGTTATGAAGCCCAGCGACGCCGAGTGAAAACAAAGATATCAAGTTGAAACGTGCACGTGTAGTCAAGCGTGAGACGCCATGATGAGCGCAGGCAATATTTCGAGGATCGAGCTACTCAACAAAAATAATTTCGACCCATGGAAATTGCAAATGCAGGCTGTCCTAATCAAAAACGATTTGTGGGAATTTGTTTCCGGCGCAAACGTAAAGCCCGAACCAGGTGAAGGAAATGATGCCGCTATACAAGCCTGGATAAAAGGTGATTCAAAAGCAAGATCAGACATTATTTTATCCATCTCACCGAACGAGCTGAAACAGGTAAAGAACTGTGTAACATCAAAAGACATGTGGACGAAGCTGCAGGAAACCTACCAGTCACAAGGACCAGCCAGGAAAGCCACGCTTCTGAAGAAATTAACTCTACACAAAATGACGGACGGCGGCGACATCCGAGACCACATGAACGAGTTCTTTGATACCGTAGATAAGCTAGCAGACATGGGCATCGAAGTACACCCTGATCAACAAGCTATTATGCTTTTATATAGTTTGCCAGTAAGTTTCGAAAACTTTCGATGCGCCATCGAGTCACGAGATACTTTGCCTACACCCGAGGCATTGCGTGCAAAAATTATCGAGGAAAGTGAAGCACGAAAAAACGACGCCGTTCGAGACGCGCCGAACGCCATGTTTGTTCGCAAAAGTTATTCGCGGAATCAACCGAAAAATGCCGGAAGTGACCGAAGACATGCTGAAAACGACAAAGATAAGTCGGACGAAACAAAAATCAAAAGGGAAAATCACGCAAAAATTCGGTGCAACTTGTGCAAGAGGTTAGGACACAAAAAGGCAGACTGTTGGTACAATAAAAATAAACCATCTGCAAAATTGTCTGAAAACGTCGGCTATACAACCGATGCTACGGCACATGCCGCGTCTGATTCCACGATCTCGAAGTGGTGCCTCGATAGTGGTGCAACAACACATCTGTGTAATGACGAACAAAGGTTCGCAAACATGGACACATCGAAGCGCGGCACGCTGAATCTAGCGACAGACTCGTCAACAGAAATAAAAGGAAAAGGAACAGTACATTTTTCGACGGATGTGGCAGGAAACAGGAAAGATATCTCTCTCAACGACACCTGCTGTGTTCCCGACCTGAGGACAAATCTTATCTCAGTCGCAAAAATCACGGATCACAATTTCGAAGTTCTCTTCAAAAAGAGTGGTGCGTATGTGATGGACGTAGATGGTCGTGTCAAGTTACCCGCGAACAGAATCGGGGACCTTTACTTCGTGCACGAGCAGACAGAGGTCGCGAGTGCCGTTTCATCCGAGAATAAACGCGAAGTAATTTCACTCGAACTGTTGCACAAACGACTTGGACATTTAAACGCAAAAGACATTGCGAACGCAATACGTGCTGATGCCATTACCGGATTTCGTCTCAAGGACCCGACGGCAAAGTTGGACTGTGACACATGTCTGAAAGGAAAATTCACCAGGACGCCATTCCCGAAGACATCATCACGAAAGACCGAGTTGCTGGAATTAATACATACGGATGTGTGTGGACCCATGCAGAAGGAATCTTTGGGAGGAGCCAAGTATTACGTTGAGTTTATCGACGATGCCACCAGATGGTGCGAAGTTCGCTTTCTGAAGTCCAAAGCGGATGTGTTCAAGGCAACGACGGAGTACATCGCTTTAGTCGAAAAACAAAAGGGCAAGAATGTTAAAACATTGCAGTCAGACAATGGACGTGAATACGTGAACCAAGAATTCGACGAATTTTTAAAGAAACACGGCATCACCAGAAGACTCACCGTACCGCACAACCCTGAACAAAACGGTGTAGCGGAGAGAAAGAATCGGACGCTCATCGAAGCGGCTAGATGTCTACTCCTGGACTCGGGATTACCACTCATGTTCTGGGCCGAAGCAGTGAACACTGCAAATTATTTGCGGAACCGTTCACCCACGTCAAGCCTAAATGGACGAACGCCGTATGAAGCTTGGACCGGCAGAGCGCCCAACTTATCCTATTTGAAGATATTCGGCAGTGCAGTGACGTATCTCGACCGAGACCCCGGACAAGGAAAATTCGATCAGCGCGGGAAAGAAGGAATTTTTCTAGGCTACGCAGAAGAATCTAAAGCTTTTCGAATCTGGTCGACCGAAAAGAAAAAGGTTATTGTGAGTCGAGATGTGAAGTTTCATGAAGTTGCAGTTAAATTCGAAGAAAAACACAGCGGGAGAATTGAGATTTCCCCGGAAATGACCAACGGAAGAGTAGGACAACGTTTCATCGATTTCGATCACAATCCAAATGAAATGATGGAAGATGAAATCCCAGAGTCAGATTTGGATAACTCATCGGGCAGTGATTTTCACGGTTTTGATGTTCCCCCATTAACTGATGAGGATGAAGATTGCAACGACGAAGAGGAAGTTCTTCCACATCACAATCGTGAAGACGAGGTTTTGCAACCAGATGAAGAAGAAGATGAAGTAGCATTACGGGATATACCCGCTTCATCACGAGGACGAGGTCGTCCAACGATTCTACGAACCGGACAGAGGGGAAGACCCAGAAAACTGTATCAACCAGGCACAACCGGAGAAGTAGATTTTGCTGAAAGTTCATTCATATCAGAAATTCCGTTAGAAGATGCATTAAAGAGCCCTGAAGTAAGTGAATGGCACCAGGCCATAGCTACGGAAATGAAGTCAATTATCAGGAACGGAACATGGACACTTGTTGACCGCCCAAAGCAGGGGAAGATCATCGGTTCCCGCATGGTATTGCGCAACAAAGTTGGACCTGACGGCGAGATAGAGAAAAGGAAAGCAAGATTGGTCGCTCAAGGTTTTAGCCAGCAACCAGGGGTTCATTTTCAAGAAACCTTCGCGCCCGTTGCGAGGTTCGGCTCTATCCGCTTGATGATGTCCTTAGCCATTCGAAACGACATGAAAGTGAAACAATTTGACATAACAACGGCATATTTAAATGGCGAATTGGATGAAGACATCTTGATGGAACCACCCAAGTTTTACGAAGAAATCCTACAGAACGTGATTAGATCAGAGGGTTCTAACAGCATCGGCAAACAAGCTAAAGCCATGCTACATACCTTTCGAAAGGGAAATCAAGTTTGTCTCCTTAAAAAAGGCTCTGTACGGATTACGACAGGCAGGAAGAAGTTGGTACATCAAATTGAGCGAGGTGTTGAAGAAACTCGGTGCCTCTCCTACGATTTCGGATCCTTGCTTGTTCAAAATCGGTTCCGGGAAAGACATCATGTTAATAGCAGTCTACGTGGATGACATTCTGGTCGCATCAAGAAATGAGAATGAAATCTCAAAGTTCGGGAGACAATTGGCCAAGGAGTTCGAGGTCAAGGATCTTGGCGACGTGTCATATTGCCTGGGAGTGGAATTCATCAGAACTCGGGACGAGATCGCACTTTCTCAGCGTGGATACATCCAGGAGTTGTTACAGAGGTTCAACATGACGGAATGTAAACCCGTTACCACACCGATGGACTCTGGAACCAAGTTGGTGAAAACATCAGGTGTCAAGGAAGAAGATCAGCAGCTCCCTTATCGCGAGTTAGTCGCTGCACTCACCTACCTGTCCACGATGACTCGCCCCGATATTGCATTCGCAGTAAGAAATTTGAGTCAGTTCAATAATTGCTATAGTGCTGAACACTGGAAAAGCGCCAAGCGAGTACTAAGGTACCTGAAAGGAACTAGCAATCTGGGACTCGTTTACAAGTCTAAAGGCGGAAATCTCGAAGGATTTGTTGATGCAGATTGGGGAAACAACGTCGAAGACCGAAAATCATACTCTGGCTATTTATTTTCACTGGGTGGAAGTGTCATTTCGTGGGATTCAAGAAAGCAGAAAACAGTGGCATTATCCACCACGGAGGCGGAGTACATGGCTGCATCCGAGTGTGCTAAGGAGGCTGTGTACTTGCAAAAGTTCGTCAGTGAGCTAGGGTTCAAGGATCTTGCCGAGGTAGTTATATACTGTGACAACAGGAGTGCAATTTGCTTGGCAGAAAACCCTACTTTCCACAATCGGAGCAAGCACATTGCGATTCGCCACCATTTTGTACGAGATTTGCTCAAGAACAAAATAGTGTCATTAAAATATGTGTCTACCGAAGATCAGATAGCAGACTTTCTCACTAAAGGACTCACGAAGAGGAAACATCAATGGTGTACAGAAAAGACTGGACTGAAGCCGATTGATTGCTAACTGTGATTAGTTGTGTTATTTTTCTCTTGTGTTTCTTTTTGATTTTCTATTTGATCGCCCTACAACTCGAGGGGAAGTGTTTGACTTATTTCATTTGATGTTAACTGAGTTACGTAGTCATTACGAGTTGCATGTCGAGAGTGTTTTGTCTCTGCTAGTACATTCTGCGCCATAACTGTTTTATATTCAGTCTGATTCGATCACCCGAATAGTGCACATCGTGTTGTGATGTTGTGAACTGTGATTTGCCTAATAAAGCATGGTTCTACTTGAATGTCGTGTTTTCATCACTGCAGTGATCCTAAATTAATCGGTGAACCTCTAACATTTTTAATAAAAATAGCATAATAATCCTCTTATGCTAATTATTGTGTAAATTACATTAATTGGTTATTTATTAGAGTAATACTTAGGTGGATCTTAGTAATCTAGATTTCTAATACTTACTATTCTTGTTTTATTATAACATATTTAGTTACCTACACATTCTCTTTCTATTTGTCATCAGTGATTTGTGAAGCAAAAGTAGAAGACTGATTTGCCAGATATCTCCAGAAATTTCTTTTCTGGGGAATAATTAAAATTGTTTGAATGAACTTTCATTCTACTACAATGTCCAGTTGATGATATTTAATAAATTCCCCATGACAGACGACCAAGAGAAGCTGCAACCTTGAGAAAAGGGAGGGTGTGCGTCGGCGGCAAAACTTCTGTCCCGCGACCGCGCATGCGCCTCTAAATCGCGCGAGCGCCCGAAGGTTAAGAGGAAACCACCTCTGATTATACCCTCGTGCACAAAATCGAGACGAGCACACTCCGGGAAAACATTCCTCGAGATTTACTAAAAAAATAGAAAATTAAATAAAGTCCCTAAATTAAGTGGAATGACTAAAATTATAATAGAATACCTTTTTGTACAAATTGAAATTAAAAAAGTTGCTTAGAGAATTGACCATATATTTTTTATGTAAATACAATTTCTATTTCTTTGAAAATTAATGTGTGTTAATGTAAATCATGTTTTGACATTTTAAACCATACCTGATGTTTAATTTTTAAATACAAACGTTGTAGTACAATGGTCTATTAGTTTAATAGTTACATTACTAGTACAAACATATTTTACGATCGCGTACAATCATTAGATGCATTGTCAAACATCATCTTTTGTTGAATGGGGCGGGGCCGGGCCGGGCCGGTGAGTTCCGTGGAAGGTGGGTGGGAGTGCTCGTTGCGGGGCCGGGCGGGGCGGCGGGCGGCGCCCCGCAGCGAGCGTGGCGCGCGGCGGCGCGGGCGGGCGGGCAGTGCGCTTGTGGCTGCCGCGAGGGGAGCACGGAGCGCTTGCGTCGCCGCGCGCGAGGTCAAGTGCGGTGGAGCGGTGTTTGCAGTGCGCGCGTGTGCCAGCTGTGGGAAGACGCGTCGGGGGTACGCGTTTTGATCCCTTCGGCTGCCGAGACCCGTCCGCGGAAGGTGTCAGGTGCTGTTTCGATTCGCTTCAACCCGGCGTGCGCTGACTTGCCGATATGTCACCGTCGCTGAAGGTAAGTCTTGGCGCAGGGATTTTGAGTTTAACGGAGTGTTACCTAATAATTTTATTGCATTGGATATCTGAATTGACAGCTCTCTGAATGCTCGATTTTGTCTCATCTGAAATGTTTTATGTAATGGATATTCTTAATAGTTTATTATAAAGTTACGGTTAAAAACAACGGGTTAGTCAAAAGGGATTGAAAACGAACAAGCAAGTTTCTTTTGCTTGAAGCTAGTGCTCGCAGTTTACTTGTATTTTGAGCCGGAGTGAATTGCAAGCGGTGCTTCGCATGGGCGTGTCAGTTGGGTGGTTGACGAGGTAAAAGGAGCTTTGGCTTTGATGACGAGGCGGAGGAGGGGCGTCCCGCAGGGGCGGGGGCGAGGGCGGCCGCGTGCTGCCAGGATCGATCGCCGGCGAGTGCCACGCGCCGCGCGTCCCCAGCGCGCGTGCGTCCTCGCCCTCCGCCGCTGCGCCTTTCTCTTCGGGAGGGAATGCATGTGTTTGAACGCATGGATGTCTTTATGGACTTGTACATGATTCTGCGTGCGCGCATGCGTACGTGCGTGTTTGTGTGTGACGTCTTTGTAAGTATTTGTGTTAAGTGTGTATTCGTATGACTTTGTGTATTCGTGCGGGTGTCTTTCTGCGTGTATACATGTGGCTTTGTGTACATGTGTGTGTGTGTGTGTGTGTGAGAGAGAGAGAGAGAGAGAGAGAGGGAGAGAGAGAGAGAGAGAGGGAGAGAGAGAGAGAGAGAGGGAGAGAGAGAGAGAGAGAGAGAGAGAGAGAGGGAGAGAGAGAGAGAGAGAGAGGGAGAGAGAGAGAGAGAGAGAGAGAGAGAGAGAGAGAGAGAGAGAGAGAGAGAGAGAGAGAGAGAGAGAGAGAGAGAGAGAGAGGGAGCGCACGCGCGCAGTGGTATCGAACGAGGCGCGTGGCGGCGCCTGCAGCAGCATCAGCAGCATCTTCTCGTGCGGTGTTGAGGAGTGCGGCACTGGAGCCTAATCAATACTCGGGGGCAAATTGCCCTCGCTGCCTCGCGTCGCCGCCCCCGCCGCCGGAGGGATGTGCGCGTGGGGAGCGATCGCCCCCGCCGCCCCGCGCTCCCTGCCCGCACTGCGACGCGGCGTTGCCTCCGAAGGCACAAAAAGGAGAACGAAAATAGCGCTTCGCACGTGGCCACGCGCCTTTGCGGCGCCCTCGCCGCTCGCCCAACTCCCTTTGGCGGGGGCTCCTCTTCGTGAATATGCTTAATGAAGTATACGGCGTTGTGGAGACGGGAAGGATAGTAGAGGAGAAACGCATCAAAACGTGTAAATTCAAATACGAAATAAAACGCGTGCTTTTTAAGTGGTCATGTCTCAGATTTTAGCATTGCCTGTTATGAATTATGTAATTTTCATATGATTTAAACGAACTTGCTATTATTTAGTTCGGTTTATTTGCGGTGTACGTTCAGAGAGTTATAGTTAGTGTACGTTGGATATAGTATAGGTTAAAATATGCTAAGAATTAGCTTCGAAGTAAATTGAAATGAATCGCCGAATGTTAAGACATTTTCATCTGTTCACAAATTTCTGTACTCTTCGACATATCACCTTACAATAGCATTCATCTTCTTCGCCTTACTGCTAAATTAGTTGAAATCATCCGGCGAATTCCGGTCATTCGTTTGGATCCTTCTATGGATATTCTATTTGTATTGGAACGCAAGGCTCGCTTTATTTCCAGCGTTTATGAGGAAAGTTTTTGTTAAGTATCCTATTTTATCGAGATGGATATGAAATAATTTTCGCCCTCGTCATTAGTTTTGAAATTAACTGAAGGTTTCTTAAACATTTATTTTCGGAACTATTCTTAAACGTTTTGAAACATTTTGATTTCAATATGGCTGAATGTTTTCTTGCAGATATTAAAACACGAATAATAATGCGTGAGTATGTAATGAAAATTCTTCAAATCGTGGTCCCCAGTCGTTATTCAATCTGAAACTTTCGTGGTTGTATAACGTAATTCACTTGAGTAGTGCAGCGACATCAAGGCCGCGGCCTGCGGCGAAGAAAATGACTTGCTACGAACACGGCGCGAGATCAGGAAGCACAAACACGTGCAGGCCACGCGCGTTTCAGATGTGATTAAGTTAATTTAGTACATGAATATAAAGGCTTTCGCCTTCCTGTTGATCTGTGAATAATTGTGCCGCAAACTGGAGCTCATGAGTTGTATTCTTTCTTGAACTGAACGCGCAGGCCCCGCGACCTTCCAAGGTCGACGTAGTGGGTTGGAAATTTGCTCCACGAGGCAGCTGATACGCTGGGTGAAGAGCGAAACTCATCCAAACAAGTAGCACATCTTTCTTGCGAGTTTTTTATCGAGTCGTTTGTTTTCGGTTTCGGAATACGTATTGTGGCAATGCGATGCAGTGAATGTGGATATTTTAAACGTTTTGCATGGAACTTACGGTGTGGATAGTATGTCTGGATGTAATAGTAGCGATGGTGTGATATCATTCTTCGTTTATAACTTTGATGTGAAGTTAATAACGTAAATTTACAATGTTGTGCCTTCCATCGGTGTATTAGGCATTAAGGTTTTGTTGTTTCTGTGCGGTTTCCTTGATCTGTATTAGCGCAATACTTCTAATGCCAGTTTAAGAGGCGTTGAAATATATTGCGTTGGGCAGTAAAGGCCAGCTAAACACATCAGTAGGATTCGGTAATATTTTTTTGTATTCCAGAATTATAAAAGAACCTTTTCTGTTGCACGAAATCGTTCATAATCGGGCATTTTACGGCACAAATGATGACGTATTAGATTTTATGTCCCGAATGATTGTGTCATCACACATTCAGACAATCGTAGCGAGAGAATCGGGGGAGGTAGAACTAAACAGAACAGCCGACCACTGTTTACTCGCACGATGTCAAATATCCGAGTCGTCACAGGGAAGTTGTTTCGCAAAATTAAGTTTGATTCTCTTATAAATGTATAATACTGTTATAGAAAAAAAGTATACAACTCATTTATAATGTTTCTTTATTACATTCGTACAAATTTGAAAACTCGCTCCTAAAGTCACTCGTTTTCAGAACATGTACTCATGCAATAAAGCTTAACATTATAAAATAATTGCATAAACTAATAGTGCGTTTGCTGGTACCACAATAATCTCTCTGCATAACAGCGAAGACCCAAATGCATACTAGTTCCTTTCAGAGAGAAGTCTGCCATTGCCTGTCTTAAAATCGTGAACGACAACATGCTTCAAACAAATTATTTTATAACCCAAGAATTGACCATTCCAAAGATTATCGAAATATTTTCGTAGGCTATATGAAACGATTAAACGTTTGTCGTTCACTTCGCAATTTTGTTACTTTCACTTTGACCTTTCGAATAACTTTTACTCAGAAATTTGTTGGGGTTCGCAGTTGGACTGTCGCGCAGGGTTGAGGGTCGAGTGCGGGCGCCTAGTTCATAAAGGGTGGAAAGCGACCTTGAATGTGTTCCCCTCTTGTCAGGAAGAAAACAGCCCCACGGCTGCGACTACAACCGTCGCGTTGGGAGTTACAAAATAAAAAAATGAGTTTCCGAGAATAGAGTTCGAGTACACTCCCAAACTGTAACAATTTTTTTTGCATGAGGAGGAGGAGGAAAGGACTGTTCTATTGTAAGCTTGAACATATTTCAAGAGTTATATTTTAAATAGGCGGAATATGAATGAGAGCCGATTATGTATCATACAGATAAGTTTCAATCACAAACTGATTTCTTCGGTTGGTAAAATATTTTCTTGCTGTTTAGTTCTCTTTCTGCTCACTGTTCGGGCCACCATGTCGCTGATTTTCAAATCCAGTGAACGTGGCCTCCACACGGCAACGTAATTTCTTCGCATTCTTTGCGTTGAGGCAACCTGTTGCAGTTTGGGCAGAACTCGTTAGGTTCCTAGCTTAGTTCTCATTTCAAATGCAAGTTCCGTTTTGTCATTCTTGAAAATTGTCGCTGTTTGACCATATTGTTTGACCATGCTGTTTGACATGTGTATTTTGCACACAGTTATAATACTTAATTTAATGCTCCATAGTCAGTTTCACATGTTAAAGTTACCCTAATTCTCTACGTAAATAATTCATTTTTCTATCTAAGAAAAAAATCAGCGTGTCTTTAATAATTCGTTTGAACATTCGTAGAGCTTTTTCGAATAAAATATTTCTGAATGTTTAAACAGAAAATTCAACTTAAACATTTATTGATATTATGGAAGGGAGGATTACTTGCACAATGCGTAGCAGTTTCTGGCATGCATGACGGAACCATCACTACTTAAAGACTTTTATATGATTTACTACGTTTTTAGGCAATAAGATAAAGATCTTTTTTCTGTAATTTTGCCAATTCGTGGTGCATTAATTAATAGCAGTGGTGGTTTATGGGTGATTTGGCCATGTGCGTGTGTGTGGTGTGCGGTGCAGCTGGGTGCGGCGAGTCCGAACGGCGCAGGGTGAAACTCGCTTCCTTTCGCGTCGCCGCTGCGGAGCGCTCAGGTGGGCGGAGGCGTGGGCCGCGGGGCGGGAAGGCGGCGGGCCTCCGAATAGCGCAGTGGGCGGTGACAAGGCCGACAAGCTGGGCTGCGCCGGGCCGGGCCGCGCCGCGCCGCGCCGCGCAAGCGGGCGTGGAAGCAGTGGAGCAGGAGGGCGCTGGCGACGGCCGGCGAGAGCTGACAATGGCGTCTCGGGTCGCCCCGTCGCTCCGCACGGCCCTCATGCTCCGTTTCCCATCAAACGTTCTTACTTACAGAAAAGCAACTATACTACTAAGAGAAAGAAGTTGTGATTTTAACCAATTAAACTGTATTCAGTTTCTTTCATTTCAATTAAACTCATTTTTGTTCAATCATTTACAGTATTTCGAAATTTTTACGGTGAAAGCTCTTCTATCCCCTATCTTGTAGGCACGCCAATGGTTCGAGACAACCTTTGCCATATTCTGCTTCTTTTTTGCTTCAGCTCCAGATAAGATTGATACTTCATTATGCATTTCGCTTGGTATGTCGGAGGTCCGTTGTCTCTGAGGTCGAGTTTCTTTAAAATTAAACACGTGAGTTTTTTAATGAAGTATCCAATTCAAACGCTAAATCGGACACCATTCTCGATGGAACTGCTGCTGACGTCAATGCCAACGCGTGTGAGTTCTCCTATTGCAATCATTAGTTCCGCAATCTGATAAATAAATTTTGAACGAGGTGACCAAGCAATACGAAATTGTTCGAGATGATGATGATCATGATGCAGAAGAAGATGAAGCAGGAGAAGGAGGAGCAGGAGGAGAAGGAGGAGTAGCAGCAGCAGAAGAAACAGAAGGACAGGAGCAGCACAGGAGAAGCCCAAGAAAAAAATAGCAACGAGCCCATTTTGTCCCGCGGTAAGAATGGTTCATTTTTTCGGTATCCGTCTCAAAATATGAGTTTTTCTCTTTAAAAAAACAGTTTTCCGCTCTAGCATTACAATACTTTCTCTATACGCCGAAAGTGGCGTGCGAAAAGGTAATAACTTTTCCTATATCTTGAGAATCAATGTGTAATCTAAACAAAATAAATAAATGTAATGTAATATAAGTGAAATTTCTCTTTTTGGAAAGAAACCTTTCGCATCTTGAAAGTCACCGCACTGACGTCATTTTGTGATGTCACAAATTAAGACATAATGTATATGTTGCGATGTGATTACTAAAGAAAATATGGTCAAGTACTGTATAACTTAATTAATATTGTAATTCGATGCTAATATGGAAGAGAAAGGTGTTCGATGCCTAAGGTTTCACTACTTCCCTGTTGCCAACAAATTACGAACGAAATTACTTCGATATACGTCTTTGCATAGAGAAAATCTAAAAGTATTTTTCAGGAATTTGTATATCGCATTATTTCGTTACTTTACCTTTTTCTGACAAAAACATAAGTCGAACCCCTCTCGATACCACTGCTACGGAGCCTTGTACATCTGTCAGTGCTTCGAGGCCAAATGACCATTGATACCTTTGCTGCAAAGAATGAGACTGATGAAGGATTTGCGCAGATCCAACAGGAGTAGCACATTGATTACGTTACACAACATTTTCTTGCGCGCGCCAAATCGGCAGCTCCATCGCTCCGCAGCTCTCGGACGGAGCTAGCTCGTTCTCGTCTTTTTTCCCCGCGACAGTTTTCTCCGTAATTGCCGCGCCGTCGACCGGAAACGGAAGGCTGGCCCGGTAATTAATCGGAGGCAGGTCTGGCACGCTACCTGCCTTCCCGGTCCTTTCCTCATCCACAAGACGGAGTATTTTGCAGTTCTTGTTTGTTGAAACATTCTACGGAGCTGAGATAGAATATATTCTTGAGGATTACCCCTATTCACGATTCGTTGAGAAAAAAACTACAACAAAAACCCTGAGGTTGGTAATTAAGGTAAATGTCTATCTGAAAAAGTCGAGAAAATTGTGTCTGTTCAGTTTTCCCTTGTGCATTTGATTTCTATTTGATGTTAGAGATCATTTTTTTAAATTCTCTATTTCTTTATAAATAATTAATTGACCAATATGTAGGTTTCACTTCTGTAATGAGTTGTCACAAAGATAATTAAATGGAAATAATAATAAATTTACGTAATTATAAATATGGACGACAGCATGAATGAAGACAACAATGACTATAGAAAAGAAATCGAGGTGAGCTTTATTTTGGAATCAATACAAGAAAAGGACAACAGAATTGATAGTGGAGAAAATATATAATATGTTAACAAATAACGCAGTGCAAATTCCGCAAATTCCGTGGGGAAGAAAATAAATTAAGAAGTTATTACGGACAGGAAACCAAAGAATAAACAAATATGTTTAATGTGTGTAACCAATCCGGAGTTAGATGAGAGACAGATGAAGGGCGAGATGAAAAAATGGGGCAGAGAACGGCAGACGAAGCTGACAAGGTGTGAGTCAGATCTAAAAGGGAAAGCGATTTGGTTGCGGGAAGAATTACACTGAATTGTGAGTGTGTAAGGTTGATGTTTGGAGCTAGTAATTGTACAATTAGAAAGGAAATATAATTACGTGTGTGGAGGAAGCGAACATCATTGGAATGGACAGAATTCTTTGGAAATGGAGGCTGAATGGAAACTAGACGATGATGAAGTTTGCGATGAATCTCTGAAAGGAAAGTAGCAATACTGGGAAAATTATTATTATTTGTATTTGCTATTGTAGGAAGACTGATTTTGTATAACAGTAAAGTTTCTAAATTAACGATTACGAGGGAATTTGCTCATGCATGCAAAAAGGGAGGAATTTGTATTGAGTATTAGGTAATGATAATAAGAAAATTAATTGTGTTTACGAAAATGTTATCGTTGTTTTAAAATAGGATATTTGTATGAATAATATATATATATATATATATATATATATATATATATATATATATATATAATATGAGTAAAAAACAAAGAGTTCCCAATCCTAGGAAACAGACAAATTACTTAAAGTAAATATTTCGCTTTGAGTATCTGTATAGACGGCCTATCAGACACACACATATATACATTTTTATCATGAGGGGCTCTTGGGATCTATCTGAGGGGATCTTGGGATAACATTCGGGTAATATTTCGGTGAAATGTGATGTTTGAAATAGTAACTTCAGGAGAAAGAAAAAGGAACCAGGAACGGTCCTCAGTCAGACTTCAGACATCCTATGACCCCAACAAGTTGATGTATTTTGTAATTCTTTTTGTAAATGAATCACAAATGAATGTTCTAGGGATTGAATTAGAATGGTAAGGAGACTGTGAAATCCAAAGTCAGAATTTGATTATTTGAGACAAAATAATTGTTTAAAAGTTTATTCTGAACACATCAGTTCATTTAACTGAAACCTTTAGTGACACATTATCTATTCTACTGCATTCTCTAGAGCTAATCATGGGTTGCATGCTACAAAAATAATTATATTATCTTTTATGATTTATGATGTTTTACATGCAAAAATATGCTGAAAATTCGCAATTTAGGAAAATGCGTCTGAAGTTAACTTACTAAGGCCTTGGCAGTTGACACTCGCTTAGAAAAACTTTCTTTGCTCAAAACAATGAGAAACTTAGAAAGAAATAGTTTAAATTATTTAAAAGAGAATAAAACAGAGCCTACTACTTAATACAAATTGAAACAAATGAAATTTCAGGCTCTTTTATCATTTTGAGGTAGACAGCTACCTGAAGGGACTATCTACGCAGAATTCTTGTCTCTTTTTACCCAAAAGGTTTAATATCTTCATGTGGTTAAAATTGCTTAATTGCTTGATGCAGCTCGCGACTTTATTGGTTTGATTATTCAGATTACATAGTCTTAATTAAGAATAATGAAATATTCCGCAAGTTTGTAAAATCAAAAATATTAAAATATACTATTACTCAAACGATTGCGAGTGATGAACAAGAATTCACTTGTGATATACTACAGTTTGTTAGAATTCTATTGACAACAGCGTATAGATATTTGTAAAATAAAAGAGGACGTTCATTATAATAGCCTGGACAGAAATATAATAGTGTCGAGTTTACTTAAATATATTAAAACAAAGAGGAATACTTAAACTTCTTTAAACTAATTTATATCTGCCGAGAAAAATCAGTTAAATGCTAAAGCTATAAAATAAAAAACTTTTCTGCTACCAAGTTCTTGAACGAAATAAACATTAATATGGGGATATAAAGATTAAAAATATAACTATTATTAATGTGATATTTAGGTTAATTCAGATAATTTTGAAGTATGCACATGCATGTGGTATCCTCATTAGCGCTGACACGTTGACACTAACTGAATAAGTGGTGAGAAGAAATGTTCGTTTTGGAAAAGGGTCGCCTTCGGAAGGGGCTATATTTCGAGTGCGGTGAAAGCAATGGTGAGGGGGGGGGGAAAGGTTACAATAGATGGTTGGTTTCATCGCGTGTACGGAGTGTGCACCCAACTCCCTCCACGAGCTCGGTTGTCATTATTTTTCTGTAAACAATGATTTACGAACAGAGAACTCTAAACTAATAAATGGCCACCGCCGGAGAGCGGTTTGAGAAGGCGTTGCGAAACAACCCGGGAGAAGGCAACCACTCGCGAAGTGAAGCGGTAAATTCCTCGGGCGAACCTTCAACCCCCTGCGATCGCTCGCGTTTCAATCTCGGCGCGGACACGGTCCGTGCAGTTGATCGCGGCGCGATACAGTAAATCGTGTGACGTCACGTTGCCATGGCAATTAGGCGCCCGACCTCACGAAGGCGGCCGCCGCCGCACACCATCCCGGAGACACGAACCGATCGCAGATAGCGCTGGGAGCCGGCAGCCAGACGCCGCGCCGCGGGAGACTGCAGTGGCGGCCGGCGCCCGAGATACGCCGGGGCGGTGCGCGTTTCGGGGCTGTTGCGTTTCATTGCAGTGGGCCGAGGCATGTTGGATGCCATCACTACCTGGCGCGCAGTTGTCTCAGCCAATACACTTCTTTCAGTCTAAGGTGGCTGTTTTTTTTTAATTAAGTGAAAGTCAAGTAAATCACTTCTTCTAGTGATTAAATTCCCTATTTTATTATTTGGTTAGCGTAAAGTATTTTTCGAATATAACGATGCATGAGTATTTGTTGGGCAGAAGGTTAAGTACTGATTCTTGCGTCCGAAATGAAGTGATTTAGGAGAGGTTATGCATACTTTCGCTGTATGTAAGTCTGGTAATGGTCACAACCTAAGAAAATTTCCTTGGTACTCAAAAATTTTATTTTCCTTTACTGAATCTACATTTGTCTTGAAACATTTAACTGTATCTCTTTGCATAAAAGTTATCTTTTGGCCAAATAAGAATGTTGCTTAAAATTTATTCGCTAGATGTCAACAAGTTATTCCCTTCTGTTGCTTTAGAATGTCACCGCAATCATTAACATGACGTTTCACGGCTGGCATTTGCAGCTAATAATCATAACATGGATGTACTTTTTCATTTTTCACTCGTGCTGTCCGGAAGGAATTCTGATAGTGGTGCCTCTGAAAGTGCCTCAAGATTGAAATGCCTCAATTGAATGAAAATGCCTCAAGATTGCGTAAATTGTAGCATTGCTGGGCCTAACTTTGACGGGCGACGCTACCGCCGAGAAATGTTCTGACACGCTTCTAACGCTGTGTCACGAAATGCTGGTCTATTTCAGAGGCGCTTTCGAAAATGGCGTTTTTAGTTGCAATGTCCATCATGCAAAGAGAAGCATACCCGCCCCCCTTGGCCACCAGCGCCCCACGCCTCAAGCGGCGCCTCGCGTGGCGACTGCACGGCACGGCACGGCACGGCACGGCTCGCGCACAAATAGCATCAGGTCGCCGGCGCTGCTTCGCCAAAGAAGCAACTGGTTAACCTTATCGATGGCCAACAGCCGCGCTACGCTCACGAAAGCACCGACTCGCCCACGTGCACCACCCACCGAATTACTGGAGTTGTAGGATGACAGTGCCTCCGTGCATGGTGGATGTCGCCAAATCCTCTTTCTCCTCTTCCTGACGTCTTCCTGGATCTGTCCCAGAGAAGCGAGTGTGTATTTCAAGATTATGATTTTTAGCTCCTGTGGCGCGTGACCTCCGTGGACTGCACATCGATTTTCACCTCCGCGGCGTTATTTTACTACGGCCCCCTCCCCTGAGTTTCAATCGTCTTCCATCTTCCCCTCCCATCTACCATAACATTCAAAATCTCCTCTCACTCTCCCCTCTTATCCTGCCTTTCTTCCCCCCTCACCATCTCCTCAACTATAATCCGTCACTTCCCTTTCCCTTCTACCATCACGACACTCTTCATATCCTCTTCCTCTCCGTTCTTCGCTCCTCCATTCTCTTTGCCGTCTCTCCCCATCCACTCAATTTGAATGTATCTCATCACATCATCGCACCTCTCCTTCCTCCCTTTCCCCGTTTCCCTTCCTTACCTTCCCGCCCCAGAGCCTCCGCCGCGGCGCGCGTGACTGACGGCGCCGTCCGCTCCCCGTGCGGCTGCTTTGAGGCGGCGGCGACCGGCCGCTCGCCCCCTCCAGTATCCCTTTCTACGTACTTTCGTCTGGCATCTAATTGAGAATTTTAGATGAATTCGTTCAAAAGATTTAACGTAAATGTAATCTCGTAACCAAAATTACAGCCATTTTGACACTTACAGATGAAGGCAGAAAATAAAAAGAAGTTAAGAGTGTATTTCACAATGATGTATATATCATTTTATTCAGAAAAGTCTAAATAATTAGAAAACGTTAAAGAGCAAACGCGTTAAAATTCAATGTTTGCTTTATGACTCCTCTAATTGTGGGATCCCTACCCTAACCCATATTCAAGTTGAAATATGAGTACAGGTTTTTGAGCAGAGCAAGAGATTTGACAAGAATTGATAAAGAAATATTTGCTCCCGGGTAATAAGGACGAATGTTAGGGTTTCGGAGAAATGTTTGGATTCAAGGAGGAAACGTGTAGACGTAGGGGATCATACGTTGAGTATGCTGAGGTGCGTGCGGGGGCACATGCCGTAAACATGTGGTGAACTTGCGAGAGAACATCGTGGAAATAAATGGGGACGTCCAGAGGTCATGGGAGGATTATGTATTGGGGAGCACGAAGGGAAATATGTGGGGGTCTGGTGGACCCAAGAATTGAGCAAATATTTTGCCATTGTTGTTCCCTACTTCGTAGCATGATAGTCAGAAACAAGCAGAAACTAGACATCTATGTAACATTAAATGGTCTCGTTAATAGGCCCTTTCATGTAGGGTCTATAGTGACTTTATGACGGGACTGCATTGCTTCAATGTACAGTTCAGTTTGTCCTGATAGTGGGAACCAGAATGAAGGTATTTTCAGTTATAAAGAAAGGAACGTTCGGAAGGGCCCAGCTAGTATTTTATTGTTTTGATGAAATAAAAATATTCGAATTTCTTTAATAATCAGAAAAAAAATGGATCTTGAATTTCAACTACATCTAGAGAAGGTCCTATCATGGTAGTTTGCTGTGATAGCCTCGAATGCATTAAAGGTTAGCTAATTTCCAGAATTGGGTCTTCAGAAGCTGATAGATCCAGGGCGGTACGTAGTCGTATTTGGTGAAAACGTACAGACGCAACTGTTTAAAGGACAAACTTGCTTCAATTTTATGTGAAGCGTTTTTTGCTGTCACTATCAAATGGAAGGAAGGCTCTGGCATCAGTCATCTCTATCAATCTATAAATCTTGAAACTTAAATTTTAAAAATGTGATCATTTGTCTTCAACAATCATTTCTGATTGCTTTGAGGAACCTTACCGTTAAATTAGTCGCCGTTAAATTATAATAACTTAATAACTTAATAACTTATTTTCCGATTTATTTTTAATGGCGTTCTCTTAACCCCAATGTCTCACTTCCTGGGATTCACTCTGTGAAATTAGTAAGTTGTTGACGATTTTCTGGAAAGTTTCTTGAAATTAAACTTCATTTCTGTTTTATACGCGTGGCTTGTCTTGTGCATGATACGACCAATCGACATACATACATACATACATACATACATACATACATACAACCGATTGTAATTGTCGATATTAAAGTACTTAAATATGTTTCTCCTGAAAAAGGCCGCGATAGTGAGCTCGGAAGGTCAGATACCCTTCCATGTCGTGGCGACTGTCGTTCAGCCTATATTCCATGGGCTTCGTCTGGGGAGGTCTTCGTTCGCTAAACTGTGTAAATTGAAAGTGTAAAATTTGGAAAATAATTTGTGTATATTCATAATTATCGTTCATACTTTTAGAAAGTTTCCTCGTCTCTCTCAGATTGAGAGCCCGGATCCCTCTCGTGGGTTGAAGAGATCTTTTAACGGAAGTTGCTTCCAGCGGGGGTACTATGGCAGTGTTTCTTGGAAAATTGGTTCCAGCACTAATTTAACGCTGCGTTAACGACTTGCAGCGCAGCGCGGCTCGGCAAGGGGAGGGGAGGGGAGGGGAGGTTCTGGGGAGGCTTATCGGCTTCCTGCGAAGGTCGCGGTAGCAGCCTCCGAATGCTTAATGCTCGCGCCGCGTTTAGTCAGGGAAATGAGGCTGTTGTGTACAGCGAACTTCGATAATTTGCTTAATATGCTTTCAGCTTCTAATTAATAACCTACAGCAGGTGGATTCCGACCGTCTAACATTTTTCAGCTCTTCCGTAAGGCCTCTTTAAATGAGAATGGGTTTGGCGACCCTTGCAGATTTATTTATCAGTATGTGACACGTTGTCGGGGTTGGACGGCAAGGACGTCAGTGGCTATAAATTAATATCGTTATCTGAGATGCCAGAACTAATCTGAAAGGGCTGTTATGCGTCAAAAGAATGTGATATTGTAAGCTAAAAACCATACGAAGTAGATAGATAAGTCAATATTTTGGTTATTTGTATGATCCGGTTCGTCGGATTTATGACAAAGAATTAATGTTCAAACCGAAGCGAAGTGTTAATTAAGTGAACGCACCAGGTCACTAAGTCTGGATATAATTCAACAGCTTCTCACTATTGGACTTTTAACGTGGTATTTACCTTAATTTAATAAACTTAAATAACCTTAATTTAATTATTTTTTAAGTTAATAGTAATGGTTGCCACCGTTTGGCGGTCGTGAACTTCGTTTAATGGTTCAAGCGCCCCAATCTTAAAATCCGATCGTCCTGTCAGAGGCGCAGTTGTGGGACGTGTGACGTTCCTAATGGTGTCGGGCGCCTGGCTGCGTCGGGCTGCAGAGCGGAGATGAAAAAAGACTGAGAGCGCTGTCGGCGCAATTACTGCCACCGTCCGCGACGGCGCCGTGGTAGCGGGGGGTGGCGCGGGGGGCGGTGTGGGATGCGGCGCAGGGTTCAGCGCGGGGGGCGGCGCGGGGGGCGGCGCGACTCACGGATAGTGACAGCGCTGCTCGCGTGTGGTCCGTACGGCAGGCACGTGTCGAATCCACCCACCCCCCCGCATCTCCCAACGCCCGCTACTTCCTGTCTGTTTCACCCTCTCCGCACTTCGGTGTACGAAATACCTTGGGGAGTGGGAACATTTTCAGAAAGATATTCTTTAAATTTTGGAATAGTAGCCTTCATTTTTAATTGTCCCATTTAGTGTGGATTTTTCTTCAAATACTTATTATTTAAGAAATTTCTCCTCTCTTAAATGTTGAATCATTTGAGGTAAGGAAAGCTTTCCTTCCCAGGAGATCTGTCGTCTCGCTGTAGCGATCAGAATACCAGTTGACACTACTTCTAATGGAGGCAAATATTTTGCGATACGGTTCTGTGTGAAAATCATTTAGAGTAAGAAATGAATTTGGGAAGAATATGAAAAAAAATCTGGAGACGAAAGAGAGAGTAGCAAAGAGTATTGTTCATATTTACAAAGCATTATTTACTTTACGTTGTCATGAGGATGTAGTTGCGGAAATCTAAAAATAAATTCAAACAGCTGCCTGAAAGGTGAAATTCTTTTTCAGAATATTGTAGAGAAAAACAGCGATAATACGATTGATAAAGGATAGATCGATTATTTCTAATGTTGCTATTGGTGAAGAGAACTTGTAAATAAACCGTTCCCACTTTTGATCCCTTGGGTCCCCGAACACATCCGCCCCTGACCGCTTCGTTCCCTTCCCTGTAGTCCTTTCCCCCTCCCATCCCTCCTTTCTCTCAGCTTCTCTCTCCCATTCTCCCCTCCCCTCCCCACCATTCCCCACTTCTTCGCTCCCCTTCTGTCCATGCGCCCCCGTCCTTCCAGAGCTCTTGCCCCTCCTCGGCTGCTGAGGCGCTGCCGCAAACTTGGCGTTTCCCAGCTCCTGCTCGTCTGCGGAGTAATTAGAGCGCCGTCCGCTTTGAGCGGCTCTCCCGCCGCCCCCCCCCCGGCGCCACGCCATCGGGTGGCACCGCTCTCCCTCGGGAGCCCCGTTTTTCACTGGCACAAACATTGTGAAGATCTTGCGGTATGGAGTGACACGCCACAGGAAAAGTTCTGTAGTAAACTCCGCAATAGAACTAACGAAAACTCACAAATGTTCTTGTAGTTCTGCGTATACGCGAAGAGACTATGTGCTCTGCCTCTTCAGGGGTAATTTAGCATCTTGTCTTGTCACTTGCATCTCGGCAGGGCTCTTAGTAGTAGTATGGGTCTGTCATTTTAAGACGACAAAATCAGCTTCAAAGAGCTTCAAAATCACAAAATTCATTGTGCTTCAAAGAATTGCATACCAGTACATTTCACGATTTGCATTTGACCTGGTCTTGACTTTGCTAGATCAATTCTCACTAAACAAACGACTGAACTTCTGATTTAAATTGTTCTCGCAGTTTTCCTTCTCCATATCCAAAGGAAGCTCCTCTACGGAAAAACGAATGGATAACAACCTGACCAGCATTCCTTCTATGCGTCATTAATGATCTTCGTACATCCAGACTGTGTCATTCGTATACATTCACAGCACTTCAATAACTGGTGGGTAATTGGGTCTGTTCTGTAGTGCCAGTTGCGTTTGTACGTGTAATTTACATGTTCTCAATTGAAACTTCGGATTTTGGGAAATCACTTGTCAGTTCCAGCAATCGCATATTTATGCGAAAGCGTTGAAAGAAACTCGACTATAAGATGGTTTTTGCCGGGAATGTTTTCAAATCTTCAATATTTAGAGAACGGAATTAAAACCTTCAAAGATGAATTTCAGCATTTTAAACCTAATAAAGTAATATTGAAGGAGAAGTGTGTTTTCATCAAAATCACTACCGAAACGAATTAAGTTGGAGAAGTTGGAAAGAAAAAAGGATTTGGCGACGTACTGATAGCCATTACAAGCGGCGCTGTAGAGAAACGGACAACGCAGAATTATACTGATCATCTGCAGCAATACGACAAAAACCCAGATCGTTATTTAAGCACGTACAGCGAAGCTAATAAAATGAGATTTCAATTCACTTTACTCTGTCTTCATCTACGTGGGACCCATGTTTAAAACTTTTTTCTCTCGTTCATCATTCCCTTCTGACCATTTGATGAAGTCAAGTTCCTAGTAATTACATTCTAAAATTCCAACTAAAACAATTTGATGCTTGTAACTTACGTAATCGGGCGTTTCTTTTATTTTCTACGTCGTCTTGGTCTGCGGTCTAACCGCAAATAATTAATGTTTGTGCTGAGCATCCAATTTAAAGGTTCTACATTTCGGTCCAATCAAACTTGACTCCTTGGAATCCTAGTCGCTCTGGCGTATGGCGACGTAGTAGGTCTATACTGAGTGCACCTTCGCTGATTGCTCTGCGTGTTGGATGGGCCAATTCGGCATCGATATCCTGTCGGATATTGATGCGGAAATGACATCACGTCGTAGCATCCGGAGCAGCGTTGCCGCCCCGCCCCCGCCCTGGGCGGGAGTGCCTCGGGGTCAGGGGGCGGAGATGAGGTGCAACGGTTTTGCGATGGGAGGCGCAGAATGCAATTACGTCGGCCAGCAGAGGAAGAGTGCAGGAGATGGAAAGCAGAATTGGAAGCGACGGAGGAAAAAGCGAAGGATGTCACCTGCTTTATCCGGATAGTGGGAATTCTTATTGTTACGACTGTGGTTGCGATTTTTGGCGAGATATTCGTCTGTAGATGTCAAGTTCACGTCCGTTTCCTGTAGTTTCCCTTACATTTCCAAAAAACCGCTCCGCTGTGCATGATTGTTATTGTCCTAAAGAAATGAAAGGAACCAGGATCTTTTTGTAGTACCTTTAAGTCCAATTGAACACAA
Organism: Gryllus longicercus; assembly: GCA_038098605.1. Taxonomy (NCBI): domain Eukaryota; kingdom Metazoa; phylum Arthropoda; class Insecta; order Orthoptera; family Gryllidae; genus Gryllus; species Gryllus longicercus. Next base: position 969,436 of record JAZDUA010000359.1, on the reverse strand, counting down.
CTCTTTTTCCTCATTTCCAATAATGTAAGATAATTAAAATATTGACATCGATCATTGACGTTTTATTTTTGTAATTGCAAATGTAATTATTATTATATTCTCACTTTCTATCATTAATTTGGAGTTAATGAAACGCCATAATTTATAATTTATCTTTATTGCGTGTCCTACCTTTCGTAAGCTCAGAAGCAAAAAAAAATTAAAAGCTCCGCAGAGGAGTGCAGAAGTGAAGGCAGAGAGACCTGGAGACTCTTTGCTAATCTTCGTTCAAATCTTACCTTAACAAGAGGTGGACTCAAGAGCGTTCGCCGAACAACACTCTCAGTGCCTTCATAAGTGCGTTTGTCGTCCGCTCATCCTAGTATTAGTTTTCCAGGAATGAACTTTGAAGCAGCGGGTGGAAGGAAAAAAATGGCTACTACCCAGAAGAACTGAGATATAAATTTATAAAATTGGAACACGTAAATCAACGTAAGTAACACTCGTACTCTTTATGAGACGCTTTCAGCTACAAGGACCTGAACTACACCGTGGTCAATTTTGAGATAGCATAAGTTCATACTGTTGGCATGTACGGCGAACTGGCTATAACTATGTCTTAGATTGTAGTGTACAATTGAGAAAAATTAAGAGTTGTGTTGGGTGAACGTATTTTCAAAACAGAAAGATCAAATTTTCGCAGAAGTTATTTTTTCTGCACTTATAGTTCAATGAGTCTCAGCTTAGAGTAATTAGTATATTTACTTAATTATATTAGATGGAAATGATAACATTGAATAAAGATCCGATTATATACGGAAAACTCAATTTTACGAAAGTGGCCTCCGCTCTCTACCTCTCTATATCTTCCCCAGATAATACTTCGTTTATACAATCATTTCTACTTGCCCCGTATTTCCCTTAGCAATTTGCACGATCTTCCGGCTCAGCAGGCAACCGGTGTGGGTGGTACTTGGGTGAATCACTCCTGTGCATCCTTCACTCGCACATCTGGCAGGATCTCCCCCTCCTCCGCCCCGCCTCCCTCGTCTGATCGTCGGCGGCGCCGTGCGCCCGCGAATCCCTTTTAATAACCGCAATCGAGCGCCTGCGACCGCAACCACGCGCCGGCGCGGCGCCCATCTGTTCTGCCACCCCCCCTCCCCTCGTTCTGCTCGCTTGAGCGGCGCTGAGCCTGCGGGCCCCCGTCCAGGCGCCTGCAGGTGCCGTTCGCCCTGGGTCAGTGATGTCCTCAACTCTCCTGGCCTTGCCTACATTATATACTTCCATTTATTTAGAGCTGCCCCTGACAGGTTTGTTACGGTGTCATGTTACGGGGGCTTACACCTCACTACAGTGACTTCCGGATTGGATGACACCTTAACAGCTGATTTACTTCAAGCGCAGCTCTAAATAATTCTAATTATAATAAGCATCTATTCCGAAAATAAATTTGCTTCTGCCAATGACTGGAGAAGAAGTCGAGCGGCCGGCTGCTCTGGTCGGTAGAAGCATTTCAATACTTTCTCTATACTATATAAGTAGCATGCGAGAGAGTAAAACGGGAAGGTTTGTACGTAATAACGAGCTGTAAATGTACTTATCAATGAAGTGCAAATAGAAACATTGTTACGTACGCCCAGTAATAGTTCGTAACGTAATAGTAATATTTCGTAACGTAATAGTTCGTTACCAAACAGGGTAGTATTTCTGTATCACATTTATTTCATTTATCAATTTTGTATTTCTTTCGATACACCAACAGAAATAATTAACTCAATTCAATACATTTAAACAAAAGGTAGTCACCCTCGTGAACATGATTTTACAACCGCGAGAATAATAAACAGGTGATGTTAATAAAATATTCATTGAGAAAATATTTCGCTAGCGTTGTATAATTTCTCAAGTACAGTTTACGTAGAGCATTTCACCGACCTCGTCCGGTGAAGTGCAAAGTAGAGCGGCTGCACTTCGCAGGCACAATTAGCGCGGGGGCTGGGGGAGGGCGGCTTCTCCCGCGTGTGGAGCGTTTCGGAGGGGGCGTGCGCGAAAGGCTGCGTTGGCCGCTGCGTTCGGCTCCAGCGCGCAGCCCAACCCCGGCTGAGGAGGCGAAGGCCCCTGCGGTGCCGGCGACCACCGGCTGAGCCGCCTGGGGGTGCACCAGGAAGAGGAGATCGATCTCCTAGCGGGCTGGCTGCTATGCAGCCACGTGCCCCTGTTTACGTTTGATTTATTGTCGCTGATAGGTATGATGTGCACTTTTACAGGCACCATTTGAATTATTATTTTTCAATATCTCCACTGATCGATTATACACAGCCTGGATTTTAAAAATATACATATTATTTCCACTACTAAGATTATTGATTGTGTTTTTTTTAATATCTGATTTTTAAATAATTTTTCCTTTTAATTTTTTTTTCTTTTTTTTATCATGATGAGACTTGTGCGACAACAGATTCCAAACCTGCTCCAAAGTTTTGCTTCTTTGGTAATTGTTAAATTCGAATTGTACTCCGTTGTCTCATTTATTTTTAAATGTCTGCGTTTCATTTTAAATCTTTGATTGTTATTGCTGCAATTACTTAATTTCAGGAAAGATCAATGTGTATCTTAAAATCTTCTGCCATTACTTGAAGGGAAGGAATATTTCACATTCGCGCTTCAATGGTTAGACATTTCTATATTCCGGTCTCTTGTTTCCAGCCTCCGCTTTTTGTGTCTCCCTATGCTTTTCGTTCCTCCAAGCCCACAATTGCTGCTTTTGGAATGAAGGTCCAATTCTATCTAGATAATTCTGCCAATTTCTGATATATCCTTTCACTTTTTTCCCGTAATCAAAATATTAAGTTCTTTTCTGACGTTCACATTTATTTCTTCTGCCCTTCTGCACTTTTAATCTTCCTAGGAACTGAATTTTAACAAAGTCACGTTTTCTTGAATCTCTTTACAATAACCATTCGCTTCCATATGTAGAGACAGACTTCATCTTATAATTTAATACAACCTGTCTTGAGTAATGTATTAATGTTTTAATAATTAAACCACAAATAAGGTAAACCCGGACAGTCTTCTATTTAATGTCTTCATCGTTGGGATAAAAGTTTGACATGTTCATACAAAATAGTCTTCATAACGAAACGGGGCGAAAGCAGAAAAGGTCTATATACTTCGTGTTTGTAGAGTTAATATTAGTGACAATGAATGTTGTGAGCAGCCTAGGATTTAACCTGTACCTTAAAGAAATGAAAAGACATGAATCTAAATATGTACATACATATGGACTACAAATGTTCAAAAGGGGGAGTAAAGTATGGATTAGCAATAAGATAGGATATTGAAATACTGAAAATAATGCATTAATCAAATATTTAAGTTACCTAAATAAATAGAAAGGTTAAATAAATGACTTTTAATATTAGTTGTAGAACAACATTTAATCATATCGTACAAATATGCTGAACATCATTGTGCTAATGAACGTTGTATTTCTTAATTCTTTTCTGATCATGCAATTACAAAGCAATGGTTACTCTTTTACTTTCTCATAAACGGAGTGTATTATACGTACTGTGGAGAAAAGCATGTAATACTACGGAAAATCGTTGTCGCGATTTGAACGGAAATACACGTTTTGCCGCCTCAAGTGCCCAAAAAGTGTTTTTCTTCAAAGTGCCCGTCTGTGCCTGTCTGGGTCTTGGAACATGGAACTGGAAAAATCGCAAAATACGGATCATCAAACGAGTGCCAAATACCTTCCAAAAGCCATCATCATTAATATATGTCAAAAGTCTAATCATAACTAATGAACAAAAAGAAATATGTTATCATACAAATCACAGGATTCAACTAAACGAGGATTCAACCAAACACTGTAATATTGATCTTGAAGGAGGTTTTTCGTTACAACCATTTCTTTATAGAGAGTTCACACTACAAGTAACTCTAAACTGTCTTCCTAGTATGTTTTAACTCAACGTTGCTGGGCATTTTCGATATAATTTGCTATGAGCAATACTTCCTGATGAAATCCGTGCGTGGCGTGGTCGAAGCCTCGTTGCGCGCACCTATTGGGTCGCCGTCTCTTGCGGGGGTGGGGTGAACAGGATCCAAGGCATGGGGTGGGGGAGGGGGGGGTGGCCTCGGCCAGGCGAGCGGCGCGCCGGGATCTCGCGCTCACAATCCGGAAGTGCGGCGATCGCGGCTGCCTGTATCACTGCCTGCCTGTGTCACTTGTCTGTCTGCCTGTGTCTCTTGTCTGCCTGCCTGCCTGCCTGCCTGCCCTGCTGGCTCGCTTCCTTACTGCCTGCCTTGCTACCTCCTGTCGCCCGCCTCCTGTCGCCCGCCTCCTGTCGCCCGCCCCCTGTCGCCCGCCCCCTGTCGCCCGCATCTTTGCAGACAATGGGCGCGCCGGGCGACGCGCCGGCGCAGGCGCTGGCATCTGACGGCGACCGGGCGCAGCGGCCCATCCATCACCGCGGTGGCTTTTGGAAGGCCCCGGGGAGCGGAGCCTCGGCGCGGCAGGCGACTCCGCGCGCTGCGAACGGAATCGATTCTCGCTGATGCGCCTCGCAGGCGTCTGCCTTCGCTCGTTAGGGCGCGGCTACGGTGTTCCTGAATACATTGTCTTAAGTTCTTACGTCGTTGTTGGCTATCATTGGCCTCTCTCGGAGTAATGCCATAAGGGGGGTAAGCGTTCAATGCAGTTCTTTATCAATAATGAAGGGCGTTTATAAAGTATGGACTTTTTGACAATGCAAGCAGCTTTGCTCATATTTGAAAGAGAGAAGAAAAAATATTTTTCGAAGGTGTCGCCCCAGGGAATTTGAATGTACAAATTCTTTCGAGGAAGGAATTATTTTTATGAAGTGAATTTTCCCGTCAATACAACGTACTTTTGAATTAATGTCACAGTGATTTGGTTCTACGAACTTCCTAATGCGAGTCATGCATTGTCAAAAAATGAGTTTTTTGAGTGTCATACATTCGAAAACACGTAAAACTAGGAACTAATTGCAACGAGAAATGTCTATTAACTTATATATTTCTATTCAACATCTGTGTACCGTCAGACTTCATTTTTGTTTTCGCTAAAATTACAAGTTAATAATACAATACAAGAAATCTGAGTATTATACGATTATGTAATATACTTACTTAATTTCCAGAGAAAAGTTTACCAAAGTAGATAGTCTTAGAATATAACAATTTAATTTTACTACGAATATTTACATTGTTTACGTTCGATTTGGTAAATAGCAAATGGCAATTTTAGCTACCCGAAGATAAGTAACTATGTTTTGGGGCGGTCAATGTAGCAACAAAATTTCACACACAAAATTCCAAATCCTTAAACTGAGTTAGTTTCTTCCTGGAACATTTGAATTACAGGTAATACTAACCATAAAGTTCCTGCCATTTTATAATTATACTGCTACACCTATTTCATTTTCGTTAGTTCGACTATTATGTATTAGTTTCTGATTCGTGTGAAGTAGTGGTGGCGAAAACGACGTGAAGTGTGAGCCGTGAACACTTTTGCCTTAAACGAAACCGCAGAATTGGGTGCCGTCTTTGGATGGCGGCGCGTGCGCAGTCGCATCCTCTCGGGGATTGCCATGTTAGGTTTTTAAATTGACTGTATACAAAAACCTCCTGCTTCTAAATTAGAGTAAAATCGAAATAATGTCACTTAATTAATCTTATTGCCGGTCTCTGCTTCGACCGTCACGAAGCAAACACAATTGATTTTTTTTTGTTCGTAAGAGCAGCCATTGAAGATGCTGGGCGGAAGATGCCTAGAGTTGGGACGCCCTTAGGGTAGAGCACCGCCCTCCGCGCGGGTGTGTCGATTGTCGCGCGCCGGGCCTACGCCCCTCCCGCCCGCAGGTCCATTACGCCAGGCGAACTATCGAACGGCGCGCGCCCCGCGCCCCGCGCACCCGCGCTGGCGCTGACTCACCCGCGGCGCGCTCTCGCGGGACGAGGGTGCGAGTGCGCCCCCCTCTCCCCTCGTCTCGTTAGCACCCGCGAGGCTAGGCGCCGCCTCCACACGCCCACCCCCACGTCTCTCCCACAACTGGGGAGCTTACTTGGGCAAGAGAGCGAGATATTAGCCAGAACATGCTGTATGTTGCGTTCAATAAATGCGATGAATTCACTTCAAGCCACATCTTTAATGCGGCTCCACACAATCGTTATTTGGCGAGTAGCGAGCGACCCACGGTGGGGCCAAATGCCAAAAAGCTGGCCAAAAGTCCAAAAAAAAAGTTACTAGATAGGGATTTTGTCGTTGCTACTTCAATAGGTTGGTATTTGGGCCGTTGAATTCCGCAATTAGTAACGGTTTCTCTCTTATACTTGAGGTAAGAGATCAGTTCAAAGTTGGGCCTCGAGCGATCGATATCGGTCAGCTGTGAAACGTGTTTTCAGAACCTTTGTGTTTCGATGGATAGAGAAGCGTGCAGTCGGCCGAATTCAATAAAACAAAATGGAATCTATTCCTGAGAGTAAGTAGAAACATAATATGTATGCTTAATTTTTTTAAAAATAATTTGTTAATGTAATAATTAACGTTGATTGTTGGCGAAAAATGAAAATGCTATAATCAAAAATTTGTGTTTAAAATGAAAAATAACTATGTGCACCGTCGTGCGGGGCTAAAAACTTAACATGACATTATTCAAAATGTTATTCTCTGTGAGAATCACAAAAAAACAGCTGCCCGTAGCTGCCGTTTTAGTGCCTGTGACAAATTTTCGTAGCGCGTGCAACATGTAGAAATACAAACTTTTGATGATTTTGTTCGCCATATTGGTCCGCTATTTTGTTTTTTTAGCATTTTTATTCAATATTTATTAATCAGCATGCTTATAAACCCAAATCAACTCATTTTTAATTATAAACACGATCATTTCGTGTTAAAAATGGAAAAAAATTGATGATTTGGTCCGCCATATTAGTCCGCCATTTTGTTTTTTGGCATTTTCATTCAAGGTTATTAATTAGCATCCTTAAAAATTCAAACTAACTCTTCTTTACTTATAAACATAATAATGTTGTGTTAAAAATACAAACTTATGGTAATTTTGTCCGCCATATTGGTCCGCCATTTTGTTTTTTTATGCATTTTTATTTAATATTATTAATCAGCATGCTTATAAACCCGAATGAACTCATTTTTAATTTTAAACACGATCATTTTGTGTTAAAAATGAAGAAAATGATGATTTTGTCCGCCATATTGGTCCGCCATTTTGTTTTTTTGGCATTTTCATTCAAGATTATTAATCAGCATCCTTAAAAACCCGAATGAACTCATTTTTACTTATAAGTATGATCATTTTGTGTTAAAAATACAAAATTTTGATAATTTTATCCGCCATATTGGTCCGCCATTTTGTTTTTCGGAATTTTTATTACAGATTATTAATTAGAATGATCATAAACCTCTGAATACAAAGTTTCAGTCAAATCGTACAACGCTTTCGACTTTTGACCAGCTTTTTGGCATTTGGCCCCACGGTGCGACCGGTCGCCGCGTACTGTGGATGGGTCGCTTTCTATTGGCCGAGCGACGAACATTCGGTCTTTTGCGCACTTGAAAGGAAGCGAACATTCACCGAACACATCAGCAGTGCGGGATTGGGCGTGCAATAGCTCGCTGCTCGGCGAATACCGACTGTGTGGAGCAGACTTTACATTGTTATATATACGTACATACGTGCATATGTACATATATGCAGAGAGAAAATGTATAAATTGATCCTAAATTATTTCTACATCCACTGTAATAAATGTCATTACAGGAACTCACTTGCTCAGCATTAAACTCTGTGCGACAGATAGTATATTTTGTGTCAACAGATCAAATATAAGTTTTCAGACATTCTAATGGCCTGTGTCATCTTGCTATTTCAGCGTTATTCCTTTAGTATGACCAGAATGTATACTTTCTGAATGTCTGAAAGCTTAGATTTAATCTGTTCTCCAATGTTTTCGCTCTCTCAATCGCTACAGAAGCAGGAAACAAGCTAATGCGATTGTTGTTACGAGGTTTTATGGCGGCGGCAGCATCACATCAGAAATAAATTCTGCTCGCGAGACGTTTACAACTCGAAATCCCGACGGTAAAAATCTGAGCGGATGCTGTATCAGTAGACGCCACGTGAATGGACCTCACAATCTCTCTCTGATCCAGACACGTCGTGTGTTTGTCTGTTTCGTTTTCTCGCAGAGACACCTTCGCGCTGTTCCTCCGTAGGCGCCGAGCCCGGACACGCGAGCACGACCAGTCGCCCGCGCGCAGAGAAGCCGCCCTGAGTCAACAGCTCCGGGCGCGCGGGGCCCCGGCCGTGGGCGGCGATTTCCTCCCTCGTTTGGCGACCTCTCGCAGACCGCGGCCATTGTCCGGCGATCTGTTACGAGGCCTTTCTGGGAATCTCCCTTCAGGCTGCCCGCCGCGATTGGCGAAGCAGCTGTTAATAATTGAGAAATGCGTAAGAGGGTGTTATTTAGAAAAGAGGGCCTTTCAAGTTTTACAAAATGGGTGATGTTTTGAGGTTAAAAACGGGTGACGTTAACTTCCATTGTTTGCTCTTCGTAATGGGGAGGTGTGTTTTTAGAATCTGTGTACGAGATTCTTCGTAATTCTACGTAATTAACATAAAAACAAGCCGGTCTGGATGGCTGAGGTGGCTAAGAGCGTGTACCGACTGAGCACTTCGGACCGAAATATCGTAGGTTCGAGTCCCGCCCTGGGGTTGGTTGTTTGTCCCTTCTCTCATGCATGTGTTGTCGCGGAGGGCCTCGCGTTCTGCTGACGCCAGATCAGAGGAGCTCTCTTGTGTGTATGGTCGAATATGTATACCATCTAGATATAGGGTTCCGGTCTGTGAGCTGCATAAAAGCCGTAGTACAAACACATGTAAACCATCTGAAAGAAAGTAATATGACAATCAATGGAAGTATCTATGCTTTACCATAAAAGTATTTTTCCATTTTTTTGTTACTCCGACCCAATTGCCAAAATACTTCTGCATTGGGGAGCATTCTTTCAAACATTTGTTTGTAGTATTAACACTTGCAATTTATAAACAGAAGAATTGGTATATACGTGCACATTTAATTTTAAATTCTTCTTCTTGGATATACAAAAGAATACAGCTAGTGAAAAATGAAATCCGGAAGACTGAGGAGCCTTCGAGGAAATAAAGGAAGACGACACGCACCAGGAGGGAGCTTTTCACTAACCCTTTGGCGAGCCCAGCGGAACAAGCTGTGTCATCTCAGAAGGGCGGCATCAACTCCATAAGCTGCTAACGCTGACGATGTCTCACTTAAGCGGCGGCGGTGGCAGACGTGGGGGCGATGGCGGCGGCACCGCGGGCGGCGCTATCGACGAGTGCAGGGGCGGCCTCCCGTCGCCGCCACGGCCCCGCTCCGCCGCCCCCGCCCCCGCCCCCGACGCCGGCGCTGCAGCGGGTCGATACGGCCGGAGGCTGCAGAGGCCCCGCTGTCCCGGCCCCGCCCCCCGGCCGCGCCGTTGCTGCAGTGGCGCCGCCCCCTCCCCCGCCAGACTCCCCGCGCTCAGTGTCGCCGCCGCCGCCGCAGCTAGGGCAACCGCGCCGCCGTTGCTGCTGCGAGCGGGCGGAGATGAAAGGCCGAAGAGCCGCATTTTCCCTGCTCGCACAGGGCCATTTCGCTGCAGAAAGCATGTAGCTAACTTTTGTAAGAGTGCTATTTTAAAACAGGACGTATCCCATCCCTACGAAATTTTGGAGGTTAAAAATGAGCGGATTAGTTTTCAGAAACTGATGCTCTTTTTCCGAATTTGACTTGTTGAAAGACAGTAAATGAACACGGTTATGCACAGTATTTTCGAAACTGGCTTACGTTGAAAATCATTTTCAACACTTCTTTTATAAGCACTGAAAGATAAAAATTATCTATCAAATTCCTTTCTTTCTTTGATATTATTTGTGTTTACTTTAATTCTAGACACATAGCGAAAATTATCAAACTAAAAATTTAGTAGAAACATTGTTACGTAATTTTAGTGTCTAGAAAATATTCATCCGGGTGTGACAATTTGTCATTGTCAAGGAATAATAATTGACACATCTAAAGAACACTTTGCAAACATTCCAAAGAAATAGAAAAAGGATATTTCTCTCACATATCTGAGGACAATTATTTTCATGAATTCCCCTTCACCATCCCTACTTGCCTCCACCGTTATCTTACGACATCCCCGATTGTATTACCACCTCTGCCTTTCCCCCCACCCTCACGAAATGTGCCGCCGCTGTCAGAGGGAGAGGAAGCTGCGGGGGTCGAAAGCGCCCTCTTCCCCTTCGGGCGGAGCACACGCCGTGAGGGACGGGCGCCAAGAGCGGAGGCGGGGACTGGCCTGGAGGCGGGGACTGGCCTGGAGGCGGGGACTGGCCTGGAGGCGGGGACTGGCCTGGAGGCGGGGACTGGCCTGGAGGCGGGGACTGGCCTGGAGGCGGGGACTGGCCTGGAGGCGGGGACTGGCCTGGAGGCGGGGACTGGCCTGGAGGCGGGGACTGGCCTGGAGGCGGGGATTGGCCTGGAGGCGGGGATTGGCCTGGAGGCGGGGATTGGCCTGGGGGCGGGGATTGGCCTGGAGGCGGGGATTGGCCTGGAGGCGGGGACTGGCCTGGAGGCGGGTACCTGGTCACGCGATCTTTCTTATGATCGCCACCGTCTCATTATGATTGCTAAAATACTATTGCTAACTTAAATACTACGAGGCAAGGAGTTTGTATTAATTATTTACAATATTAGCTAATAAAGCACCAACAATATCACTGACGTAACTACAAAGACGTAGTCTATTGGACGACGCGTGTTAAAACAGCGTAGATCGGAAATATGCGTGCGCAGAACAGCACGTGTGTTTCACTGGCTAGTCACTCAATGAAGGTAAACAGAGTTTCAGAAACGGCGAGGGAGTGGAAGGGGTGAGAGATGCTTTTGGCTCTAGTTGCGTCGTCTTGTAGACTACGCCTTTTGTGATCTAGGGTTAAGGTGCGTCCGGAGCACCCCATCTCTTCTTCCTTCGAAAAAGGCATCAGCCTACTCTTACCCCTGTTGAATGTTTGGCTTGCTTTAGATTAGACGAATAAATTATCATGTTTAAACATTTACTTGTAGCCTGGTAAAAATTTGGGCTGCATAATTTTACCTCCTCCTTCTGTTTCAATTGATTTTTTTGTTATTAACGACAATTTTTATTGAACTTCACTATTTATTGAACTTCACTAGAAAGTCGTGTCCAATACTTTTTTTTGCATCCATGCACGATCTCCACTTAAGTGACCGATATAGGGATATTGGAGCCTCTCTTTCTTATATTATTTTAATAATAGGAAACTCATTGTTTGACGTTTTCATCTGCATTTTCTGTTGTATATTCATTTCAATTTTTTTGCATGGATGATTTTTAACTCTTCTTTGTTGTGAAATCCCTGACTGTTTTTTTTTTTTTTTCATTTTTCTTTTCTGGGGTTCTTTTCTTCTAGCGAGTGGTAATTCATTAGCTGTATTTCTCATCTTCCATTCCATTTATTTTGTATGGAACTTCTCATTTTTTGCATTTTTATTATTAGCTTGTTTCAGCTGTACCATCTCACGTCTCATCTTATTATCTGGAAGGATTGTACCTAACCAAAACAGAGAGCAAGAGGCCTCGTCCGCCGGAAATGAAGGGAGCAGCCCCCCGGCCGGCCGTGCGCTCCCTTCTCCGCGTTGTTTCGTGGAGTTAACGCGGGCGCGTGTTTTTCCGGGCCAAATTATAATTGCCACCGAAGCCCCGCGGCCGCCCCCTCCGCGCGGCTTGGCGCAGGCGGAGGAATCGCGAGGTAATGGGAAGGCTGCTGGAGGGGCGTAGTGGGCTGTCGCGGGCTTATCGTAGACGCTCGCTGTGCAAAAAGAGAAAGGAACAAAAAAATCCTAGAAGTAATATAAGTTTGCATAGTTCTGACTTTCGTGCTGTGATGGAACGCCATGAAAGGTAATTAGATTATGCGTCAGCCTTTCGGTTGGCTTCGGGTTTACGTCACTGCGCAGATTGCAAAATGTAATGAAACGTCATGAAAGAATCAATGACTGTTGTCATTTAATGGTACAGATGACGCTATTAGAACCCAGAGCCCTACGCTAGAATTAAACTTATCTTCCAGCGCGTCTATCTGCAGCGAACTGCCACGTGGGCCAATGGTAATCAATTAACACAATTTATTTTCCTTATGTCCACTACATGATCAAAACGATCACTTTCATTTTTTCACTTTTTTGAAAAAAAGAAAACTAATCCATAATGAATCATAATATTGTTTCAGTTAAATGAAGGGGAAATATTATATAACTGTAAATTACGTTATTCCTGCTTTCACATCAAAGAGAAGAAGTGAAGTTGTTTACTTGTTCTCTTCAATGTTGTGCAAATGGAATTCAGTTTCCGAACTATAAGTTCGCATAAAATACAAACTAAGATTTCAAGAAACTTTCACGATGTTGTGGAGTCCCGGATTTTAAACCGGCTCCGAGGTGGCTGGAGGGTTTTCGTCCTCCAGGGCGCGGCGGATGCGCGGAGAGCCCTTGAGTGGGCGGTGGCGGCGCCGGAGGAGCCGGTCGGCGCTGTGTGCGAATGACGTCACCTGGAGGGCCTCCTCACCGGCGGCGCCGCGCACAGCTTCCGCACTGCCAGGCCGAGCGCTCTCCTTGCTTGCTCGCTCGTGGAAGCGATTGTACGAGTACCCCACACTACTCAGCGGTTTATTCAGCGCTTAGATGCCTTGGCCTGAATCCTCTGCGGTGCAGTGCTTGAAATGGGTACAATACGGGATCATGACTAGGGGGCGGATATTGATGACCTAAAACATCACCTAAAATAATCGATAAAATCCTCTTAAAATATTTTTAAATGCCCTAAATGCAAAGAAAAATTACGTAAACAATTTGATCAAAACCAGTTCAGATGAACAACTCAAGCTGTTGGATATGTTACTGCTGTAATCGAGACTTCTTACTTTCGTTCAAGTGAACTCAGCCTGCGAACATTTTGGTTTGAAGTGTTCTCTACCACGAAATCTGTCTTTAATTATCACGAAATCGGCTGAACCGAGAATGGTGCTGATAAGCATCGCAGGAACCTTAGATTACATACTCACTACGCCTGGCCTTACAATTTTTTAGTGAAGAAATCAAGAGTCTATTCAGGAATTCTGAGGAGAACTTTTGTTGCATATCGTAAATATTATTTGAACCAAGTACCATTAAAATATTAAAATCGGGTAAATGAGCAAAAAATGCTTTAAAAATGACGGAAAAGTTAAAAAAATGATGTATTAGTCGACATCCAATACAAATGAAAAACATGCTTATAAAATGAATCATTTCCTTCCGTCATAACATAAAATTAATGTCTAAATTAAAAGGCATTGTTCTAAAGAGAAAAGAAAGAAAATGAAGTTTTATTAAAATTCGCCCCCTAACCAAGACGTTCGACATCTCAAAATTCTTCTTTTAGAGTAGTAAAATAAAAACTTCTCTTTTGTTATCTCTAGTAATATCAGTGCTATTTCACATTTCCTCTCAATGCTCGACCCTCAACGCGGAAGTATTATTCACAATACTTGAAGGACATTTTATATTTCATCATTTTACTTTTCCTCTTAGGAGATACTGCCTGAACTTTATCTTTGATTCATGGGCCTTCGTGTAAAGTATTTCTAGCAATGTTACGCTTTACTTTTCCCAGTGATGCAAGTTTCACGACTTCAATATTTAAAAACAGTTTTACTTGACCATAATCTGTACAATTGTCTATACTTGTTTCCTTATGCTTTATTATTCTCGCGTTGGATACATGATGCAACCCAAGATCTAAAGAATTAGTGTGCTTGAGAATAATGTATCCTAGTTTGCCGGAGGCAACCCTGGGAGTGTCGGAACTTGTTACATTTCTTGGCCAGTGCTTGGACTTGAGTGTTGATGGCGCCCTCTCGTCTTGGTGGCGGCGCAGGAGCTATGCCTGGCGCTGGAGCGGCGTCCGAGGCGGCCGCTCCCGCCGTCCATCGCGAGCCACTGCTCCGGAAGAGCAAAGCCCCGCGCGGCGCGACGCGACGCTTCGGTGCGCGCAAGACAATAAGCGACGGTCGTCTGCGCACTGCAGCACGCGCAACTACCAGCGCCCCGGCCCTCCACAGCTCGCCCCCCCCCCTCACTCTCCCAGTCCCCCCACCTTCCCAGTCCCCCACGCACCCCCACAGTCCTCTCCTCTCTCTCACCCGACCACCCACCTGACCGCCCACCTGACCGCCCACCTGACCGTCCACCTGACCGCCCACCTGACCGCCCACCTGACCGCCCACCTGACCGCCCGCCTGACCGCCCACCTGACCGCCCACCTGACCGCCCACCTGACCGCCCACCTGACCGCCCACCTGACCGCCCACCTGACCGCCCACCTGACCGCTCACCTGACCGCCCACCTGACCGCCCACCTGACCGCCCACCTGACCGCCCACCTGACCGCCCACCTGACCGCCCACCTGACCGCCCACCTGACCGCCCACCTGACCGCCCACCTGGCCGCCCACCTGACCATCTCTCACGTCCTGACCACTCTCTCGTCCTGACCTCTCTCTCGTCCTGACCACTCTCTCGTCCTGACCACTCTCTCGTCCTGACCACTCTCTCGTCCTGACCACTCTCTCGTCCTGACCACTCTCTCGTCCTGACCACTCTCTCGTCCTGACCACTCTCTCGTCCTGACCACTCTCTCGTCCTGACCACTCTCTCGTCCTGACCACTCTCTCGTCCTGACCACTCTCTCGTCCTGACCACTCTCTCGTCCTGACCACTCTCTCGTCCTGACCACTCTCTCGTCCTGACCACTCTCTCGTCCTGACCACTCTCTCGTCCTGACCACTCTCTCGTCCTGACCACTCTGTCGTCCTGACCACTCTGTCGTCCTGACCACTCTGTCGTCCTGACCACTCTGTCGTCCTGACCACTCTGTCGTCCTGACCACTCTCTCGTCCTGACCACTCTGTCGTCCTGACCACTCTGTCGTCCTGACCACTCTGTCGTCCTGACCACTCTGTCGTCCTGACCACTCTGTCGTCCTGACCACTCTGTCGTCCTGACCACTCTGTCGTCCTGACCACTCTGTCGTCCTGACCACTCTGTCGTCCTGACCACTCTGTCGTCCTGACCACTCTGTCGTCCTGACCACTCTGTCGTCCTGACCACTCTGTCGTCCTGACCACTCTGTCGTCCTGACCACTCTGTCGTCCTGACCACTCTGTCGTCCTGACCACTCTGTCGTCCTGACCACTCTGTCGTCCTGACCACTCTGTCGTCCTGACCACTCTGTCGTCCTGACCACTCTGTCGTCCTGACCACTCTGTCGTCCTGACCACTCTGTCGTCCTGACCACTCTGTCGTCCTGACCACTCTGTCGTCCTGACCACTCTGTCGTCCTGACCACTCTGTCGTCCTGACCACTCTGTCGTCCTGACCACTCTGTCGTCCTGACCACTCTGTCGTCCTGACCACACCTCGTCCTGTCACACACAGCTACCCTCTCCCCTTCTCTCCTCTCGTTTCCCCTGTGGCCTTATCACCCTGACGCTCGCCCGCTTGCTTGCGCGCTGTTCCCCAATAGCCCACACACATGGTGAACGCGTCAAATTGCACCAACGTCCGCTTGATTTAAATGGAAACGTTCATAGATTTAATGGATGTGAAATACCTACAATACATGACGGATTAAGTTTACGTTGTAATTGTAATAAAATATATCTAAAATATTAAATTCTATATTTTGTAATGAATTATGTAATATATTCTGTAAAATAGATTAATTAGGTTTTTGTTGGTGGAAGGAACTAATACAAAATAATCCAAGAATTGTCCGAAATATTTCACCTCAATTATTTTCCCTCTTATTTCTCTTTAACGTTCTAGCGGACGGTTTCGTGCTGTCAACATCGAGGCATTGGTTCTTTTGTTCGTATTTCATTTGCAAAGAGCGGTAATACAGGTAGAAGTTTCTAAGCACTTATGATGCGAACGACAGGTAGATCTCCAGAAAAGTAGGGTTCCTCATGAAGGTGAAAAGTTGGGAAGGAATAAATAGGGATGAACGTCTCAATTCTGGAATTGTGAACGTTAATAATTAAATTGCTATTTATATGAAGGTAGAATGGCTTAATAGTATGTTGTCAGGAAATTCTCGAGAATTTGTATCATCATATACCATGTGATCGAAAAATCGACGTACATAATATTCGTGAAAGAAACACGTTAGTGCGCCAATTTATGTGATGCCTCATACGCTAAAACGTGTTGGGCCGCCTAATTATGTATTGGCTCTTTAAGCTTATAACAAACCCGCGTTGGACGCAGTACAACGAACGACATGATTCCACAGGTCAAGGACCTTACTCGTACCACGGGAGGGTGAGCATTGTTCAGTGCGGCCTGAAAAAATGCCGACTCAAGGGAATTCAGGGAGGCCGACCTGGATGGCCGAGGTGGCTAGAGCGTGTGCGGACCCGGCGCCTTAGTCCGAAGGGACATAATGGGTACCCGATGCGGATAGTCGAAATCGGCATCCCCTGAAACTGGAGCAAGCCCCAGGAAGAAAAAAAGGGGATCTCAAGGTGATTGGGTGATCTTGGGTAGGGGTTCAACGCAAATTCTTCGTTAGCAATCACATGTACATATTACTGACAATTCCATCGCCCAAAGTGACGGGCGCGTGCGTTAAAAATACCTTCTTAGATAGAGTATTAGATGTATTTACATTTGTGATGCGAATCTGAGTGACATGTATTACAGGCTGATTATGAGCGACTAGCGTCGTAATTTCATTCACGTGCATCCTCATCTGCTGGCAGCGGCGTATGCAAATGCTGCGTGCCGTCGATCTGATCATCCTGCAAATGCGTGGGGGGTCCTCCGGGGTGAACTGGTTCCGACTCGGAGTGGCGTTTGTGGCGACCTCTCGGAATGGGACTCTGCAGCGATGTTGTAAGGAAAGTTATCCGTGCGGAAATGTCGCATTTACTCATCCTGGTCACTGATCAAAGGCGAGACATGAGCATTGGATGAAATGATGGCGAGACACGATAACGTGAATGTTTAAAATTTGTACCAGAACTCTGTTTCTCCAAGAAATCGATATAGAGTACTTACACTTCTTCACTAAATATGTTGATTGTGGACGATCACAATGAATGTGTGACAATGTTAATAAATTGTGCCTATTTGTGATTAACATCTTGAAGTATCATAAATTAAACATTAGTTATTGCTATTGGCCAAAATAAGTATCTAAGAGTTGTGCCAAAGCAAATATCAACTGAACTTGAATGCATATATCATATATAAAATTTTGAACACCAAATACTTGTAGGGATTCAGACACTCTACGTTGAAACAAGAGGATGGACTATGAAGTTCATTCAACCAGAAAAACTCAGACAAGCGTGAAACGGGGCTAATGAGAAGGAGGTAGCTGCAGGAACAACGGCAGTGAGGCCACGAGAACGTTGCACTGAATAGCACGAGACTGAAATGTAGGGTTGTAAGCATATGCAGAAACGCTTTTACGCAAAGCTCACATTTGTTAGAACGGCTCACTGCACTCAAAAAGGCAGGAAGCTCCGTGTGTTTGCGCATGCAAATGGAAAAACTGACCATACTCCCTCGTTGGAATCGAAACGGTGCATAAAATGACGCTGACTGGCTTCTCTCATCTAGTGAGGAAAATTACCTTCACTGGCAAACAATTCACTTACAGTTTCATGCTATATTCTTCCGCATTCGTATGGCAATGTATGCATATAAATGAAATTTAAACAAGTAGCAAAAGGAAAAGTAGTCACTGTGTATTGTTTTTCAAAGAATCGTTTGTCAGTATTACGAATTGCGATCATCCCAAGCGTATAAACCGAGAGGCCAGTTAGAAGAACATACGTCTGTTTTACTATGATACATTACATCTGCAATCTACAGAAATATCATGAAAAACTTACAACTTCCTGACCTGAAGGGGAAGGAAAGATCGAGCGCGGTCCGTGGCGCGATTGTTAGGGTAGTGGTCCGCCATTTGCCTGTAGTGATCTGAGAAACCATTGAAAACTACCGATCAGAGCAGCCAACCGCTAGAATTCTCCTCCAGACTGCTGTTGAAATCGACTTAGCTAACCAGGGGCGAAAATCTTGCCACCGTCAAGGCTCGAATCCTAGGATCTCTCGGTCAGATGAGTGCAATAACGTCAATCGATGCCCTGAGCCAGCTACGTCGGTAGGATAGCTAAAAACTGCACATGATTTCTCCGATAGTGATCTTAAGTTAACTCAGAGTGAACAGCTAATGACCGGTTTACTGATACAACATTATATATCAAATGGTGATAGTAAGAACGTTAATCAACGTTAATCTTTAATGTAATATTTAGAGATCAAATCTTTGCAATTGAAGAAATATGTGACATATGTAATTTCTTGAACATATGTGGGACATATCTAGAAAAAACCATTTTTAAACATGCAAGTCATTAGTCATTACAAATAACAATAACCTCCGTAATTAGAAGCTTCCCTTTCGATGAGTATAAAGCTGTGCTGTGACTGTTGAATGTGCCCAAATGAAGCGACCTACCTACTTCTATATTGTAATTATATTTTAATCTGTTTTCGTCCCATTCAATTTGCATTGATAAACCTGTAATTACATACGTATCCCTAGGAAGGAAATTAACTTCAACTTTCACTTAGTTAATTTAACATGTTTCATTATACTATCCCTCTCTTTTCCCGGAGGATGTTTCCATTTTTAGTCGTGACCAGGGCAATGAGAATTCTCTCCACTCCATATAAGAATAGGCGGTGAGGCAGTGTCGTTCCTATAATTTTGCTGCTCTCTGCCTCCGCCGTTTTCGAGGTGGGTGGTCTGTCGTTTGTCTCAATTTCCGCCGACGCCCCTAACGTTGGCCGGTGTGTGGTTGAAGGAAGCTGAGCCGCCCTGCCTCGGAGGTGGGGTGGGGTTGGGGGTGAGGCGGCGCGCCGCCTGGGCGTGTGGAAGGGCTCACCACAACCGCCTACGCCTTTCGTCGAATTTATTTGGTCTGCGACCTTACCTCAGTGCGAATGTGTAGGTAAATAATGTGTTGCTTGCTGTGGGAAGTAATTCAACGGTAGCATCTCGCTTAGTCATTGCTGATTACCTGTTTTAACGTACGTTGTAAATATTTCAATAGACGTACTATATAACGTCATTCAGCATCACTTCAGCCTTCAAGCTACTGTAATGAGTGTAGAATGAGTTTGTGCTATTGGAAGTTTTAATGGAACATTAATGCCATCCCAGCGCTCCACTATTATTATATCTACAATATCAGTACCTTTCAATTTCTCACAATTTATCGGAAGACCTAGACGCTAAGATTTTCTTTTACGATATTGATTTAGTGAATTATATTAAACGATTTCAATTCGGAGTTTCTATTCCAAAATCTTTTTGAAAGCATAAAATAAGAGAAGAATTGCATGAAGGTGGAAATAGAACTTATCAATGTGACAATCATTAAAGGAAGACGTCGGTGTGTTCTTCGAAAGAATTGAATGCGCTGATGACATGAGTATGTAGAGTTATCACGAGAGTGCATAAAATAACGTTTTCTATTCTTTAGCGTGACTTGCACCAGTAGTACTGGGTTAAAGCACTCCACATTCTGATTTGAATGCGACGTCCCCTGAGAACGAATCGCATGGCCGCGGCGGAGGGAGCCGGCGAGGCGGGTCGTGCCGGCGCGATGGGAGCGCGGGGGCGAAGCGGGAACGCCGGGAGATAAGCACCGAAGGGTGCACGGTGTGAGTTCCGTTGATAGGCGCCCGCTTCACCACGCGCGCGGAATTAAATGGCGGACTAATTATCGAGAAAGCGGCGGCGATGGCATGGGAAGTGTTTTCACCCAACAAAGACCCGAGTGGGCTGTCATCGCCAAGAAGTTACTTTCGACTTTCATTCCGTTCAAATTAAAAGACAGCAAATCACGTCGGGCGAGAAACTTCGGACCGCGAGTTCATTCTGGGCAACATCTTGAAGAAAGATATCGAGTTACATTTTATCGAGAAGGCAGTATTTCTTCCATTTCTCTTCTTCTCGGGTCGACAAGATAAATTATGTAGGCCTCTCCGAACTTTTTCGCGTGTGCATCCCGCCATTTTTGTCTTCTTTTTACCTAACATTGTGATTCGTTATTAATAAAATGTGAGTAGTCTCTTGCAATTGCTGGAGATTATGAATAACTAGAATCAATTAGAGACTATACCGAGCATCCAAAAGGAAAGTAATATTATTTTTAGCAATGACATTTAATGTATTATATATCATTTGGATTGTATAATTGTCAAGAACCTGCAACAAGTATTATACTTCAACTTCTGGGTCAATGACCCCATCTCGATCAGTTTTTCCTCCAGTTTCCCTGATCCTCGAGCAAATGCTGAGATGGGCTCGAACCTAGAACTTTAGGACGCGATCAGAAGCCCTGCAAATACAGCAATGCTGAATCTGAGCTAAACCCAGCCGGAGATATTTTGTCGATACTTTTCAGTCGGCAATACTTTGTCGATACCTATATTTCTTCTCGCTTCGGATTGTTTCCAAATTTCAGTATGAAAATTACAAACACATTTTGCAACCATGTCTTGGTCCATGTGATGGGCAAAATTTTATTGGAGCAATTAAAATTGGAAATAGAATACGTGATTCATACGAAATTTATTCCTTTCAGACAAAGCATATTTGTTGTTGAAATATTTGAACCAGTATTTGATGTTGGAATGTTATTTGGAATTATTAATTGCGAAAACGATGCTTTCGTTATTTACTATATGGTACTAAATTAGAAATGTTATTTCTGGAAAAATTCTAACATATCCTCATTCCTATATATACGTGGTTGATTAGAATATTTAAAACAGGGCTACCAGATCGTAATAAAGAAATACACCAAATTATCACCCAGAAGCCACCACATATTACAAAATTGAATTGGGCTCGATTTCAGAATTTTCCTTGTAATTTAGATGTCAAATGTGGCATATTTTACTCCAAACGCATAAAAATAAAATTATTTCCCACAAAGAAACAAACTTGAACAACTAAAAAATTACAACATATGTAAAACTGGACGTAAATAGCATATCTAAAAGGAGAAGTTCATGTGAATAATTTCCAGAATGTTGAAAAACATTATTTGTCCCTGGTATCAAAAATGGCCCCAAACAGAGTCTAAGGGTTAGACCATTTCGATAATAACTGTTTGAAAAATTAATACCCTTTCCGCTGACCTTAATATCACTAATATCCGCTCATCTCAAAGGTTCTCAACTTCCGGTTGTGGCGTAGAAGGCAAAGTGATACCACTTCCATTCATGACCAATTAAATAATTAATTATTTAATAATTACCAAGCAAAACCAAGATGTTATGAGTTATCTTCATTTGACGCGAGCGACTACAATTGTGGTACAAGGAAAAGGTTAGTTTTTATCAGAGCTTCTGGAACGATGTAATATAGTACAATAGACAACAACATAGTGTGTCGTTTATAATGTTAAGAGATTTTTGCACGTGTTGTACGACTTCGGGAATGGAAGTACAATAGACACTCGTTAAGAAGAATTACTAGGAATTATCGGATGTTTTTTTGCGGAGACCCATATTTTGCTGCGTTACGGCGAGTTTTATGTTCTATCGTGAGTACGTGCTATCATGGGTTTACTGTGGTTCTGCTTAATGGCGGCAGGGTGTGCTGCTAATGCTAAACTCTTTCAATGTCACGTCTTCTTGATTCGAATTTTTACTTTCAGAGCTGTCCACCAACATGGTATAGAGCGTTATAGGAAAGTAGCTGCGCACTTTTCGCCATTGCCGGGAGCAAATTGCATTCATCGGACCCCTTATGGCACACGTGAATGGCACCCGATAATTCTTGAGGAGTATCGCTTTCCTAAACATCTGTCGTGACGTTACAGTCGGCGCACGCGCAGAGGCTTATGAAGAGGGTTCGCGCCGTGTACGTTTCAGTGCTTCGCGCTGTGCATGGGCTCTCTAAAGCCTTCCCGACTTTTCCTTGCTCGCGCGTCGCGCTTCTGCTGAATCACGCAGAAACAGCGACGGCGCGCGTTGCGTCAGTTGACCGCGCAGAAAGCGGACTCGCGTTGGCCGGGCGTCGCGACGCCCCCCACCCCCACCCCCGCTGCCCTGTCCCGTGCTCTATCGCGCGCCGCGAGGCGTCGGCGCCGGCGTCGGCGTCGCGACGCATCGTGCTCTATCGGCAAGAGAGCTGTGCGCCGTTTGCCCAAATAACATCGAGGCAGTGCGAAGGGCGCCCATTTTCATTTGATCTGGGTGCGGTCGTAAATGTAGTTCGCAAGCGAGGCGCCGAGGTTGGTGACTCTTCTGTAGTTGTGTGTTTGGGTGTGAATTTTACAGGTCATGTACATCATATTTGTACCTTGGAGAAGAAACGACAAAACGTCTTTTCGGTAAGATGGGATATTTCAACGCAGTATTGTCCATCTTGCCGAAACGTGGAGTCCACATTAATTCAAAGCGTAAGAATACGCATACTGTTGCCCTCTAAAATGGAGCAAATGTGACGTAGAGCCCTGTACCTCCCATGTACTCTTATAAGAATGTGAACATCTTCACAATGTCATAATAATCGCCTTACGCAATCAATCGTAGAATTCGATTCAATGCAAATCATAAATAATTGGATATTTTACGTACAGTGAGGCAATAATGGCGCGAAACAATGGGAAACAGGGTAAAAATAAAAATGTGAAATTGCAGAATAACAACAAAAACTTAGTTGTCAGGTTGGCATTAACAAAATTGCACACAATTAAACTATTAATGTCTATTCTCTGACCTTTGTCCCCTAAAAAAATACTTCAGCCCCTTCTGTTTGTCGTGTACTAGAACAGATTTAACCTCTTGTCCCTTTGATCAATGATTCCTCTAATATAATTGTCTTGTGTCAGAATTGTTACTCCTCATATGCACGTGACGTCAGCATGTTGGTAGGCCGTCCTAGTCCGAGACAGAATCGACGGGACGCCGCTAAACGCACGAGACCATCGGTCGCGCGCGTCGTGGTTCGCGGAGCCTCCAGGGCCAGCCGCGCGCCTCTTCAGGCAGGCCTTGCGTGGGCGAGCGCCTGGGATTCGATGCCCAGCGCTGTCGATAAGAAATCGCAGACGCGTTAGGGGTTCCCTGAGTCCCCCGCGGTCATTAATGCGCAGTTTGAGGAGTCGTTGGCGCTAGGGAATTATAGTGCCACCCCCTCGTCTCCCCACCCTTCGCCCCCGCCCCTGCCCCCGCCCCCGCCCCTGCCCTCGCCCCCGCACTCGCCTCTGCCCTCGCCCCCGCTCCCGCCATCGCCCCCGTCGCCACGTCGGTGAAAGGCAGCCGACCGGGCCCGTCCGCCCACACGCGCTCACTGCAACGGGCGACTATAGGTAATTTGCTCTCCACATTTTTTTCGAAGAGAATTGTTTGCTATTGAAACTTGACCTATCAAGCGACCTCTCTGCTGCGGGTAATTTATTTTGTTGTTCCTGCCTACTGTCCCTGTGTAGTATCATGTAATGTTGGGCTGATATGTCATGAATCGTTCAACTATGTTGACCTCCCGTTGCCTTTCACTGGGTTATTCCACTCTCCTTTTCCCTACATTTCCTCTTGCTGTCTTTCTCTACCAACGGTTTCTTGTACATCATCGAATTCTTTTATCTCTCTCCCCCCGCCCCGTCCCTTCATTTCGGCATTATTCGCCTATTCACGTACTATATTACTCATCCAATATCAAATTTTACAAGAGCATCTTAACGGCCCCGCCCCGCCCCCGCACATCCCCTCCCTTCCCCGCTCCCGCACATCCCCGCACCGCTCGGCCACACCCGTCTCCGCCCCGCCCCGCCTCCTCAAACCAGGTAGAAGAGAGGATATAAATAAATGGCGGGCTTTGGGATATATTAGTAAACGGCTGGACTCTCGCGGGCCAATACTTTTCTTTCATATTGGAGAACGTTCTTTGTGCGCTCTAGGGTTGGGTGCATACAGCTATTTATCCAAGCCTAGCTCCTTGCGTTGCAGCGCAGTTCCGTATGGCCGCGAGGTGCAATGCCGCCACACCCACATCAATGGAAGAAGTGAAATATAAGAAAACGGTCATGACCATGGACGAAGAAGTGGACAAAATTATAGTTTGTGAAGATGGCAATAACGAAATGGCTGCAGGATGGCTGCAGTGACATGGATGACTAATCGCTCCTTGCTGGGGAAAGGCGACGAAACACGTGCGCGCAGTAGGCCAAAAAGTCTGCCACTACAGCTGCGGTCAGAGAAGCCCGCAAAAATAAGCTGCTCCCAAAAGGGGGATTTCAAACCTGTGCTCCTATAGTCACAAGCACTCCATCAGTTTTGTTTGCCAGAAGATAAAAATTTCGTCAGGGCTAATGGGAACTGAAGAATATCCTTTCTTGGGCATTACGATTTTACAGTTTTGGTGCGATATTAACAGAACTTCAGAAGTATTTTCTGCATCTTGAGGCATGGATAGGGATCACATGATAGAGGTGGCAATCAACGAATTGCTGCAAAGAAGCGAGTGAGAAAAGGAATGATGACGAGCAGCCCTAGGCCTGTATTCCCTGAAATTGTTTGGGAGAAGCCTCACGTTAAAGCAGCGAGCTCCGGCTAGTATCAATTATATGGCGACGTTGGACGTAGGAACTCAGCATGAGTAGACAAGCTGCGCGCGGCGATGGTGTAACGGTTAGCGTACCGGACTGTTGTAACCCAAGTTGGCGATCAAAGCCGTGGATTTTTAAGGGCGAAAAAATCCTTCGTACGCCTTCCTTCGGAGGGGAAGCAAAGTCGGCTGTCCCATGTTAGTAGATTCACTTGCATCCTCAAGCCTAAATGACGCCTCTGAGCTAAATTGAAATTGCCTGTTTCTCGCCCAAGAAATACCTCCTTTCTCTGCTAGTTGGTGAAAGGAGATTTGCGTCGTTAGACGGAAGAGCCGAGTCTCGCCACGTAAAATAAGGCATTAATTGAATTCAATTCAATGCAATACAAGCCGTACTAGGACCTTTCTATCTACGACGTTCCAGAAAACTCAATAACAGCCGCACGCGCACTCGTTACCAAGCTCAAAGCATGTCGCGCTCCTGAAAGACCTAGGAACCGATGCCCGCGCGGTAAGGAAGCGAAGGAGGCAACGGCGATGGCGCGGGAATTAGCTTTGGGTTGAGAGGCGACGTCTCGAGCGGCGATGAGCCAACACGAGTGAGACACCCGCAGGGAAGCATCCCAGTCAGCGCCAGCGATGCTTGCGGTTGCAGGAGCTCACACCACCCAACCCGTCATTGCGAAATTCGCGAGCGCACCTCCTCGCATGACGGGTTTACGACGCGGCCGTAAAAGCAGATCGAGAGATCGAGACGCGACGCGACGCGACGCGATGCGACGGCAGCGCCGCCTCCAGGAAGCAGCGGCTGCGTTGCGCAACTGCGGAATCTGCGCGAAATCAAAGGGCGCCCGCGCACCGGCGCTATCTGATGCTGGCGTTCGTTAGGTTTGTCTTACACTCGATCATAACGAGAGGGAGAGTGTGACGGGGAAGTCACGCTTCGATTCCGAATCTTCCTCGACATTGTGTTGGAACATAATACGCTCGTAATGAAGCTGCAACTTCCTGCACGGAAGGGGGTTTCTCTGTATGTGTTCTTCTCTATAAAAATAGTTGGGCGGATATGTGACGTTTGAAATTTACTGAAAACTTTCTTTGGATATGTAACGCTTGTTGAATTGAAGGACCTCAAAAACAGTATGAGTCTTGAAGACTGCTCTCATTTTCTCAGTATGCCCGAGGAATTTATATTTATTTAGTATATTTATTTATTTATTTAGTATATTTCACGGACTAATTGTCCAATTTACAATAATTGTACATATTTGAAATTCATTATAACATGTTCGGTATTCTATCAAATACAATATGAATCAGTTTTTACAATATGAAATATCAGTCAGAAACATTAACATGAAATATCAATATCAAATATCAGTTTTTACAATATGAAATAAGTAGTAATGAAGATAATAAGATAAACGACGAAAACAGAGTGATTGGTCCAATTCAAGTTTTTGTACATCTAGTGAGGGGTATTTTATTTCCCCCTTATCCTTCTCACATCGGTAAGGATGCTCGACGAATATCCCAAAAGGGCCATAGATGCAAGTACAATGAAATAATGTTGAGCAAGTAATCATTGTTGACCAAGCCTCAGGTACATCAAAAATATATGGTGTTTGAAAGTGGTTACGACAAATCATATCTCAATAGTGAAACCTTAAAGCCTAAAACAGGAATAATCCAGCTTTAATATATAAAAATTACAATTACAACGATATCAATCAGGAATACAAAGTTATTCATATTTATATACAGCATTTTTTTATAAACTTGAAGGTAATATTCAAGTTATCACAAAAGCAGTCTAGTTCGAAACTATTGGCTAATGTACTCATTCTGTTTATTGGCATATTACCAGTATATAATAATTTATAATTTGGTGTATAGAATGTTTTAAATCTGCGCGTGATTTTGTATATGATGGATTATTTTCGGGCACGTCGATGAGCTAAGATGGCTCGAGAACAACTGATTTCACTGTAATGTTTCTTGACTGGAGGTACTAGAGCTCGAGTCACAACAGTGGGTGAATTTCAGCACTAGCTACATAGATCGAATTCAGCCGCTGTCTGGAAGAGAATTCTAGCAGTCGACTGCGACTTCGAAAGACTACCGATCAGAGCAACCTCGCCGAGGAGGTTGCTGCAGAGTCGGTGACGGAGCAAGCTCTGCGATAAACTCCACTGTAATTAATTTGAAGTTATGTTGTATTGCGTCCTTTGGGTTCTACATTAATGTAACATTATATTCCCCTTTTTATTTATTTGAGTGGTGATTTGAAAATAATTGTAATCGTGAGTGGTTACACACTTTCAAAATGAATGATTCCGAAACCACGAATAAATATATATTTGTTTTGATTGAACGGTCTTTTCGCAAAATATAAGTTATAACTTATCATTGATTACTTATCAGAGTCATTTGCCCTAGCTTTCGAAGTGCCCGTTGGTTTATGCGTCTGTATAGAATTATTTGACAATGACATGGTATCGAATTTGCAAATAAACTTAAATTATAATTACCATTACCATATTATCATTAAAATTATCATTACCATATATTTACTTTTGCTTTATTGTTTTAATTTTGTTTAGTTTTTATAAATGTGTATAATGCAAAGTATAATGCTTTCCTTTTCTTTTTTCAGGTGAGTGCGCTCTTTTGGTTCAACATTTCTTATTGGTTGATGATCTGAGATGATTTCTTCAAATACAATCCCTGAAATGAGAGTAAGTAATCTTAACGGTATATTCATGATATGAACTTACCAGCATTTTATTAAACTTCATTAAGAATCTTGTAATAATAACGTGTTTTACAGAAATAATTAGGTCATTCTATAAACTTATTGTTTATCGCTCATAATATAGTATGTTTTTAATGAGTTTAAAAGTGTATAAGAGACTAAAAAGATCTTATTGAATAAGAATTGTGTATATATACAAATGAATGTATATAATTTCTACCGCGCAGAAAGTAATGAAGACAAACTGAAAGTCCAGACGATGTTCCTTTGAAAATACTATTTATTCGTGAAGCCTAAATGGCTGACTGATTGGAGAGAGAATGCGTATCGTTTGTGTAAAAGTCGTGTGTGTGTGTGTGTGTGTGTGTGTGTGTGTGTGTTTGTTGGCAGCCGGCGTCGCGCCCCGGTGCGGTGCGGAGGGATGGGTTGCAAGGGGAGGGGGGTCGGTCAGAGCGGGAACGATCTGCGCGGGGCGGGCCGTGACGGCGCGTGGCGGGGAGCGGGGGCCCAGGCGCCGCGTGCCTGCATGTGCAATGGTCGCGTGGGCGCCTCAGGGTCGACGCCGGCGCGCGCTGCCTTGGCTCGGCTCGGCTCGGCTTGGCTTGGCGCCGCGACGCCGCCCGTATTTGTCCGCAAACGGCCGCGTGATCGACGCCCGACGCACGCGTGCCCGACCCCGCCGGGCGGTGGCGCGAGCAGAAGTTCCAGCTGCTCTAAAATAACCTTCGACCTTCGTTGTGATTGGTGCAATTGGTCGTTATGGTTTATGAATATTATGGAGCAAAAACAAGCTAATGGGACACGGCTTTTAATGAATTCTTAGATTCACGATGAAACATGTGAAACATTTACAAATATCTGAAATCACGGCAAATTTATTTCATTTTGCGAGTGCTGCAACAAATTCCTTTTGTTTTAATCACGTATCGTGATTTTTGTTTCTATTTTAGAGACATTAAAAACAGGATGGAGGAATTCAGGCAATAAACGGACAGGTGTTAATCTTGCCCATAAAAGTTTCAATAATTATCTTTAATTTTTAATAGCTTTGCTAGGATATGTGTTAGCAAAAAAAAGCTAACACTCACAAATACACACACGCACACATATCGTTATATTTTGGTGACATGAATATACTGTAAAGTGTTGATATTCGTTGACAGCGAAACGCATGGGCCACAGCAAGTCGTTGCATAACATTGACTTTAAGGGAATTACGCTTAAGATATGGAGTTTAGATAAGACATCATTCTCATGATCAAGTTTTCTGCCAAACCAGAAAGGTAACTTAACGTCATCACAAAAGTGATTTATAGGATTTCAACCATCCTCTGCCTAAAAAAGAACCTTATTTGAGCAGACCACAACGTAATTCAAACCATATTTTATGTGTGTTTGTATTTTTGATCGTGTTTAGTAAATTCATGAGTAGAAGCAATTAATAGTTAGTGGAACTAGAATTGCGAGTCGTGCCATTGTGCAGCTAGGTAGTTGCAGCCACCGCCTCCGTCCCGATTTCAGCCCGCAAACGGCGACGCTTCCTTTTATGGTCTCGGTGTGAGAACCTAGCTGCGTACTAGTTGCTGCCGCGCCTGTTCTGGATTCTACTCGAGTAGGATTCGCTCTCGCTCGAAGTCTTTTAGAGCTTTTAACAGGTGACAGAACGAACTGAGCTTTTTTGAACTCCCTGTAATCGCAAGAGCTTTCCAGAGTTTTAGAAATCGTCTGGGTGCTGATAGGTACTGTAATGCTTGTAGTAATTCTGCTGTTTAATGATTTATTTCCTATGTTCTATTTCGTCGAAACGACCCAGGTTTCACGCCTAATGATCAATCGCTGTGCCACCTGGTTTGCGAAATGGTCGGGATTAACTACCAGATAGTGGGCTATAAAATGAGATTTACTGGTGTAACCGCTAGCATTACCCACGTGAATTTAGCTTCACTTTCCTCCTGTAGAGTTCTAAAAACAAGAGGATTTGTTTTGAGAGCAGTGAAAATGGAGCCATTGTAATAGTTTGAAACACCTTTTTTCTTTTTCTCAAGAACGCCTCGAAAGAAAAGTTTCTCCAGTTCAGTAACCGAGACACGGCGGG
Source organism: Gryllus longicercus (assembly GCA_038098605.1). NCBI lineage: Eukaryota > Metazoa > Arthropoda > Insecta > Orthoptera > Gryllidae > Gryllus > Gryllus longicercus. The sequence continues at coordinate 939,793 of JAZDUA010000359.1, read as the reverse complement.
GTCGTTTTTATCGGTTAATTCCCTTCCTTTTTGTTAGCGGCGTGAATAATTTGATTCCAACTCTGGTTTCCAACTCTGGTTTCCAACAATTTGCTGACGCTTCTTTGCCGTTTCGTCGCATCGTTCTTGACGTTCACTAATATTCCACTAGTCTGTACAAATACTCGCCCTCCTTTGTGTTCACCTAGGGAGTGTTTATTCGCTTTAGATGCTGTCTTGCAGATTCTGCGATAATTCATATTGGGAGAGCGTGGTTCCCATCTGTCTCTGTACGGTACTGTCGCTCTAGATATTTTCTATTGAAATGTTTCCATGATACTGTAATTCTTGTCTGCTCTTAGCATTTTGTAAATTGAAAAGGACAACAGTTTCCACAGTTGTCTCGAGTTTTCATTTGCGTCTTCGGAATAGAATGCGTGAGATGGGACTGTCTTTCTTTCCTATCTTTTCGCTACTTCGGCCCTTCGATCAATCTTGGCTTCGCTTTTCCTCAGTTCCTTTCTTTTTCTTAAAACCATCATCACATTTACAATACCGTTTGTCGCTGTAACAACAATATAACAAGTGATTGTCACGTATATTTAATATATCTATTTTGTCATGTATGTTTTATGTATGTCTTATATATCTTTTCTTATTTAAGTTTAAAAGAACAATTTAGAATTAAATTCTTAATAGTTCTTGTCCTCCCCTCTTCTTGCGTCTCCAACTGGGGTTCTTTCTGAATTATTTGTCTGTAGGGAAGACGGCGTTGGCACTAAAATTGTAATTAAGATTAACACAATATTTACTCACATTTTAGATTAATTTTTATATCTTTACCAATAAAAATGTTTAAAAATAATACTTCATTTTATTTTATTCTATATTCTCTTACACTTCCCTAATCGAATATTGGCTTAATTTGCTGTTCGAAAATATATCTGTGATTATTTGTTGAATTGGTGATGCCCCTATCACCATGCCGGCGAAAACAATATCACAGGAAATTGAACAAGTGAGTGGGAAAAAAAACTGTGATATTCCCCAATGCCTTACTTATGTTCTATGTACATGTGATATGACTTACCCGTTCATTTCAAGCTTGGAGGAGCATTCACATAATATAGATGTAATATTTAATGATTTGTCGCTGCTTTCCGCGCCGCAATCCAAGGAGGCGGCATTGGAATGGTTATTCCATTTCTTTCTTGCCCTCCTACACATTTTCGTATCTAGTTTCCACTGTAGCCATGCTTTTCATCCTTAGTTTGTTAAAATTTTGTTGTTGAGTGAGTTTCGTTATCAAGTGCCGTTACGCTACTCCGTCTCTTGGTGTTGGACGACGCCAGTGAAGCCAGCAGTTCCCTTTGCGGCTCCTCTGGCAATCGCCGCGCCCTTGCCTCGCGCGCTCCCGCAGCTCCCGCGCCCTTATCTCGCCCTGCGTCGCCGTTGCTGCTGCGCCTCGGCCCTCCCCTCCCCTCCGCTGTCGCCCTCCTGAGCGGTGTACAGCATTGTGAACGTCTTTTATCGTTCTCCCTGAGGCGAGGGCGAGTATGGATCCCTCTTTCTCGAGGACGGCGCCGGACGAGGCAGTAGCCGAAGTTGCCCATCCAGCGCCACGATTTTGCTTTCCCCTCGGCATTCTAGAACTAGAATCGGGTTTCACACGAAGGAAAAAACTGTTGGTTTTATACAATAAATCTTTTTTTCGTTTGATCTACCAATAAAATACTATTGAAATGAAATGAAATGAAATATATTTGCATAGTTACGTCGAGGTGTCAAGCAAATGACGCCAAAGGAAACACACTTCGCATTGACATTAAGAAGATCCTGTTGGAATATTTTGAGTGAAATGTAATTAAGAGATTAAATTTGGTTACCTGGGCAAAAATATTAGGTTTTTGTGCTTGGTGCGGGAAGTGTGACCGCGTGACTTGGGAGTGCTGCGCCTGATGAGCTGCACGCCCCACATGCAGCAAGTGCCAGGTCCCAGGGTCTCGACCACTCTAAATAGGTCGGATGCATCCGCTGTCTGGAAGAGAATTCATACGGCCGGCTGTTGTGAACGGTATTTCCCCCTGGTTTCTCTGATGGTCGTCTGGCAACTGCCGGAGCGGAACAAACCGTACACAAAGGTCACGAACCACGCACAATCTTCGCTTCCTCATTCTTGTACCTTTCTCTCCTTCACACTCGCATATCTATCTCTTTTACACAGTCGGGGGCTTAGATTTTAATCGCTGTTTCGGGAGATACCCGGCGAGAAAAACCCATATGTTGACGTGTAGGTCGGCGGTGGATCTCGCGTCTCATTGGAAGAGGAACTCCGCCATCTCCCATCCATAAAACTCCAGCACTCACGAGAACTATGGCCAAAGTCATACGCATGTATTTACTCACCATCAAGCACATGTCATCGACCTTCTCGTCGCATTGACCACCATCTCTCACCACATCTCACCCCACTGACCTCGGTCCGCAGCAACCATCCGCCTTCAACCACAGGCGGGTTGCGGCTTCGGCTTTAGGACCTGTGGGCCACAATGCGATGACCGTAGATATGTCGTTTGTTCGCTGTCGCATCGGAAGACCGCTGCGCGGAGAGGAAGCGAACGGTGTACCCGTGGCCGTCGGCTCTTCCGATTCCTTTATGGCCCTTCCCTTCCCTTCCCTTCCCTTTCTTCCTGTCCGTTTCCGCTTCCTCCGCAGGGACGCGCGGCCGCCGCGCCGGTGCCTTCCGGAGCAAACGCAGTGTTAGTTTCCGCAAAGTGCTCAGTGTACAAGCCGGAGGTGCGCGCCTCCTGAAGAGGTCATTTTTCCTGATGGTTGACCTTGAAGTGGTACCTTAGTAGTGTTTACACTGTAAGTGACGAAATATTCTTGATGTAGAAAGAAAAACAAACAGGCTTTTACTTAACGAGAGTGGTCCGTGATTTGGGGGTTATGCTTATGTGTGGTTGATTTTTTGAAAATATCTTTTGAATGTTCTTCAGAAATGAGACCTTAATATTCTTAGACTTCTTATTTTCTAACGCCGGGTGTAGAGAGTAACGCCATGTCCGAGCTTCTAAGAAAAGTGTGTAACTCCTGTCGTGAGTTTGCGAGATCCCACCCTTTCTAAATGAAGGAATAAAATAGTTAAAAGCAATGTTTTCCTTTTATCTGTAAATCTCAGTAAAGTTTGCTTCCTGATGCTGTGCCGCTGAAGAAACTTCTTTGTGTCGACCATTTGGTTTCGTGCCTGATCCGTTCGTTACTTTTTAATTGAAATGTGTGTGGAACATGCTTCTGCTGACCCTCCTTCGTAAGATGCTGTTCCCGCCTCAATCAACAACCCGTTCATTCGCACGGAAGCGACCTCCTTCTCAGGAACTCATTTGGAACGCGCTCGCTTCACTTATTAATTTTCACATGGATCCCTCTCGCATTTCGAAAATCATTATTCTACGCGTCTGCATCCTCGTCCTTCGATTCCACCCCAGCCCGATTTGGGACTTAGCTGCCTTCAAGTGTTTTGCCCTTTCGTCTCTTCTTTGTATCGTATTCTCGCACAAAAATTCGAAGAGCAAGTTATTTTACGTCTTATGTATCGTGTTAGATAATCTCAAATAGCAATATGTTTCGCTTGCTACAGACTGTTGGGACGTGTTTCTCTTCCTTCAGAGATGAGCTACTTGTTCCTGTCGATGTGATTTTCCTAGTACTACATCTCGACCATTATTATACTATTATTATATGGGAAGGAGTGAACATCTATAACCATTTATTTTGGAATGTAGAAAAGACGGATATCGGAGTAAGGTAATTCGTTAATCACGAACGACAATGTAATATGAAAGCATATCGCATGGAGCAGCAGCCGGAGCGGCGAGTCGGAGGCGGGGCGTTGAGTCGGAGGCGGGGCGTTGAGTCGGAGGCGGGGCGTTGAGTCGGAGGCGGGGCGTTGAGTCGGAGGCGGGGCGTTGAGTCGGAGGCGGGGCGTTGAGTCGGAGGCGGGGCGTTGAGTCGGAGGCGGGGCGTTGAGTCGGAGGCGGGGCGTTGAGAGATTGAAATGCAGCGCTCGCCAGGCCGCCTTCTCTGCCCAGGAGGCACGCGCGCGCAGGATGCCCCTCGTTAAGCAGCGCATTGCCATGCGCGACAGCCGCGCGCCTTAATTGAGACGTCTTCAGCTCCCTCCCCACACAGTCTGCGCGCGTTGCATCGCACGGACCTAATAAAGACCTCTTTGATTTTATAATAATTTGTTTCAATCATTACCACAATGATATTTTCCGTCCCTTCGTCGAATAGAGCTTGTTAAATCATTCTAAAAAATGTCTAATTAGTGAAAGTGGTAAAATGTTCACAGCTGCATTTGTGTGACTATACGACACGAACATACGATTTTCACCAGTGAACGTTTTTCTACCTTCACTTGCGGAATTAATCTGCGCCCACCTTCACCTTGACGCACCTGTCAAATAACGTAACTAAATTTATTGAACAATATTTAGTATATTAAACCTTCGCAGTGATGAGGGACACGTAAAATGTGAAAATATTTATGTGTAAATGGAAACTTCGTAAATAAACTAGTTGTATTTTAAATATGATACCCATCCATTTGCCGTCGTTTGTGTACGAATTGCTAATTATTATCCTATTCATACATTATTATTATTATTACTATTATTATTATTATTATTATTATTATATTTACTATTAAAGCGAATTCGCCTGAAAGAAATTCAGAGATATTCCACATTTCTCACTTCATGAACAACTTGCGAAGTTCTCACTACCATTCTCAATAGACGAAACATAATTTTTTGCCTTTGCTTCCAGCACATAAATCGTGGGTGGTAATGAATTTTGTTTCAAGTATCTCAAACGAGTTCGTCTGCGTGTGAGAAGCGAGTGTCGCATTTCAGAAACGCTTCGTATCCGAGAAACGTAGGGTTGCCAACCGTCCTCCATTTGGAAGGACAGTTAGTCCTCCATTGACGTCAATAGTCCTCTCGCCCTCCTTTGTATCTTAAAGGAGGCAAAGTCAATCTCTAACATTTATTGTCATTTATTTAATCACTTGACTCCCATCGGCTATGTTGTATCGTTTAGTGTTAAAATAGAAAATACGAATAACCTTTTTCTGAACGCGGGCACACGCATGATAGTGTGTCTGCCTAGCTAAAATAAAAAGAGATGCTCAGACTATCTTCCTGTGCGTTTTGTGAACGAATCTTTACACTTGAATTGCAAATGGAGAGAAGAATGAAATAGAGCTGATGATAGTGGAACTTAAATATTTATAAACAACAAATGTGTTGATGCGTGTGTTTTTGACATGAGCATTGTTGGCGAGGCTAGACAAACCGCAGTTGTGCCGCCTCGTTTAGCGCTGCGATTGGCGGTCTCCCACTCGCGCCGGGCTGAGCGTTTTACGGCCGCCCACGCGCGCTTGCTTGAAGCGCCCGCTCGCTGGCGCCGGTTCGTGGCTCGGGCGGGGCGCTGCGAGGGGTTTACCAGGCGATTCGGCGACGGTTTTTGTCATTACTGAATCAGGCGGAGGAAAACGCTTTCATCAGTTCACACACAATTCTTGCGTCGCTCTAAACTGCGATTAACAGGTAATTCGTTGTTGTCAAATCCTAGGCATTACAGAACCTCTTGTACTTCTACAGCTACGATATTAATCACAAATTGGTAATAATATTTCAATCCTTGGTGTTCTAAAATATCAAACTAAATGAAACAACTCGTTTCACCAATTTAAACTGCAATTTAATGCAAGGATATGGTCGTAAAAGAGAAATTTGCGTGGTCAACGGTGAAGATTATCGTCTGTTCAATTCATTTTCGTTTCATTGATGTCTCGTTTTACGTGGCGAGACTCAGGTCATGAGACCTGCTCTTTCGTTTGACCACGCAAAATTCGTTACGCTCCCTTTACCATCTACTTGGGCGACGAAACAGGCGATTCAAATTTAGCTCAGAGGCTTCTTTTAGTCCTGGAAGTTTTTTACATGCAGTAAATCTACAACACGAGACAGCCGGCGTTACCCCCCCCCTCTCCCCCCGAAGGGGTAAGAAGTATTTTTCTCTCTTAAAAAATCTGTTTCGATCGGATGAGAGCGTTGGCTTCCGCGGCCGGAGTCAGTATTTACTAGGCTGTCCGGGTGACACCGCGTCCATGGCGAAGGTGCCGACCTTCCTCAGGGCGTAAAGCCACCCTCAGACTTGGTTATGACAGCTCAATACGCCCGATACGCTAACGTTACTCACCGTTCTTCGTGCGCCCGTCTTGGATTTCTCCTGTGCATCTGCTGATGCCTCTCGGTGCATTCGGCTGTCGCGTCGCGGGGAGCGCTTCCTGGAAAGCCGAGCCGCCGCCGCCGCCACAGCCACCGTCCGGAAGCCTTTCCCGCTCGAGCTAATCGCCTTCGCGCGCGTTTCAATTGGAGCGTGGGAAGTGGTGATGCCCATCGGGCGCCGCCGCCCGCCCCGCCTCACCCCACCCCGCCGTGCCGTGCCCGCTGCCCATCAGCTGCTTGCTTCTCAGCGGCGTCGGCGTCGATTTTCTCCTGTAGTCGAAATCTGCGCGTCAGAACAGCCAAGGGAAGTTGAAGTACTTTTCTTGGTGACTTTATCTACAGCCGATGGGATGCAAAATGCAAAATGATCCGTCACTTTCCTGGGTATTTATGAAGTCAAAAAATGACGGCGTAAGATTAAACCGCATGCATTAGAATTAGCATTGAAACCACAGTAACAACTCAAGTCATTCATGCCTGGCTCTGGAGTGGACCCTTCTTCGCAAGGTCAATGCGGTGACCACTGCAGATGTTACGTAATTTAGTTCGAACTTGGTTGTTCAGAATATCTTTTAAAAGCATTATTGTTATTTCAATTAATTTTAAATTTTCTGTTGCGTGAGGCACTTTACTACCAGCAGAGGTACGTACAGTGCATTCGTAATGCGTTCAATATTTGTTGATTATTCTCAAGCCACTGTTGTCTTCCATCTTCAGATTCATACCCAAGTGTAACACGTTCCTCTTTTAGCGACCTCCAGTATTTTGGCAATACCTTTTACACATCCCCAAACATCTCCTTACTTACGCCGGCCTTAAAATGTATTAAGAAAATGCTCAAAGGGGGAAAGTGTTTACATGCAGTGTAAAATGTCTTGGGGAATGTTCTCCACGTGTTCATAGATGATATCATCCTAACTAGTCTTGAGTGTGGTGCATGATAACTTGTTTGACAGTTCGCGATGGCAGCCCGTCAGGAAGAATTAAATCAATGGCAGTGGACGAAATTCTGCAGATTGGTATCTACAATAGCCTACCGAATACATTTCTTATATTGGACAGAACCCCAACTCTCTGTGATTCTTCCGCTCGGATGTCACTAAGAGAAGAAAGTAATGATATCGTTTAAATTTTTGTGATAAAAACGTTTGATGTAAATATGGTTATTATTGTGAGTCTTAGAAATTGGCGAACGAAACCGCTGTCGAAATGTTTCCTATGTTTGTTCCTATAAACTAATTACGGGCGCGTCTGGTAAACATTTTTTCTCGCAAACATTTAAGATGAACATTGTTTCAGTTGAAAGTAGTACTTACTATTGTCAAGCAAATAGTGAAAAATAGTTAATTTTCTCGTATTGTTTTTGTGAAAAACTAGGTAAATTAAAATCGCAGGTGGCAAAAATAAGGAAAGGTTATTCTTAAGAAAGTATGCAATTATTTTTTTTGTATTACTGTTTCTTATTATAGAAATTAATTATTTTAGATCTACGGTTTCGTTGCAACTAAAACAGTGAAAGCTAATATTTTTAAAAAAATGTAATTTGTTTGAATAAAAAAAAGAAAGAAGAAAGAAAGAATGCTTTAAAGAAAAGAAAATCTAAGATATTGGACAGAAGTAGACAAAAGAGTCTCATTAAAATTCATTAAACATTTTTGTACTTGGGATGGGTATAATGGGATTCTGGGTGCAGGAAAATGTATCTATTGTAATTCAAACGTGAAAAAAAATATTTCTTCATAAACGAAAGAGTTGTTCTTGTATTATTTCAGGTTGCAAAGCTTTTCGTTTCGAGGATTTGAGCTGCTCGGAATCCGTGGGTGTGGGCTGGAGGGCTCGAACGCAGGATCCACCGCGACGGATTTTGTGCCCAGCGCGGCCGCCGGAAGAAAGCGAAACCGCTCCCCGAACGCTCCGCCGCGCACAGTGGCCCCACGGCGCCTCCGCAGGGGCTCGGAGCAGCTCCGAGTACGTCACTGGGAGAGACGTCACTGCAGGGCCTAGGGGTCGAATGCAGTCATGTCTGGAGGAGAAATTTAGCGGCCGGCTGCTCACATCGGGAGTTTTCTGTGGCTTCTCCCATCAACACCAGGCGAATGCCGGAGCAGTACCCTAACAAACGGGCCGCGCGCAATCTTTTTTTCCACTTCCTTGTCCTATCCTCACCCCTTACACATTCTTAAACTAGTATGCTCTACATTACCACACATGCCGGGAGATTGGTCGGGAGCTTTGAGTTTGGCCAAACTGGGGCGGTTCCCCGCTGGTGGGAGATACCTGGTAGGGGAAAACCCCGTTAGCCTAAGGCAGGTCGGCGCCGGATCTCGCCATACTGCGGGGGACGACTTCCGCCACTGCCCGAGCAAAAGCATGAACTACACTTACGGGTCTAATGACCTCCGTAGTTTACGCGCCCTATCAATCAATCTAAATAGGGAACTTTTCAAAGTAGAAGAACGAGGGAGTGGACGTCGAACGAGATAGAACTACGACTTAAAATGCGAGAAGAGGATGCAATTCTAACGTAATTTGTCAGTTCAATAACATAAAGACAACTTAATGCAAAAATTATTTCTAATGTCTGCATTAAATGGATGACCTTTTTGTGATATTCTTTCTTGATTCACGTCGGTCTATGTGTATGTGAATGAGTGTGCGAAGTGAATGTCGGCTGTGCTGCTCGCTGCGTGGCCCACTGTGCCGGCCTGGGGGGGGGGGGCAGCGCCGAGAGCCGCTTCGTGAGTCACGCGCTGCCCCGAGGTCCCCGGATCGACGCCCGCCGCGCCCCACTCCGCTCCGCTCCGCGCCGCTTCCGCCCACCGCCCAGGGCATTCGCCCGGCCAGCGGCCACGTCCACCCGCGCATAAACATAACATTAGTACATCAAATGGAAACTTTTTAAGTTTCTTCTATAATTTTTCCCCCCTCATCACCACAAATCTTGTATTGCATTATTTGTTATTGAAGGTTGCGATTACGCTTAGTAATGACATTTTATAAATAACAATATATTTTCTATTTCATGTTTACTAAATATTTTATCGTCTCGGGTACTGTTTTTTTTAAACCTACAAGTTTGAAATGTTCAAAGACATTGTTCAGTTATGTAATCAACTTGAGAGTGTTTTTTTAAGTTTACGCAAAGACGTGAACTTTACCCACCGAAAGTCCTTGCGCCTCATTGCAGTCGCCTCTGCCCACCCGCGTGTAATGCCCAAGAAAGGCGCGTGGCGGGAACCGCCTCGGTCGGGAGTCGCTCGGCGACCTGCAGCGCGCCTTTTAAGTGGCGGCGCCGCGCCCGGCGCCCATCCACGGCCCCCTCCTCTCTCCCTCCGTCGCTCAACGCGGCGTCGCCACGCGGCCGGTACAGGTAGCAGTTGATGCTCGTATGTTACAGCGCACTTGCGCCACCCGCGAAGGGAGACGATCGGTGGCCCTCAGTTGACTGCAGCCTCAGATACTCTCCCACCCGTCGACTGACGCAGGGCTGCTCAGATGCGGAATTGAGGCCAGACTGACGGCGGAGGCCCACGCGCCAGTCGCCTTTGGCTAGACTAGAGCCGATCGCGCCCCCCTCCTCCAGTGGAACAGATTCCACAAGTAGCTGGCATCACCGGTTGCCCATAGGTAGGCGCTGAGCCAGGATCCGCCCACTTGAGCAGTCGTGTTTAAATGCTTAACTCGCCAGCTCGTTGACGAGTGGTCGGCCGGGGAGAAGACGGGAGTGTTGGAAGGGGCCCTTCCCCTATATCTCGAGAAACAAGCTCCCCTCTCGAGGAATGCATGGCATTACTACAGCAACAAAATCGTCCGTCAACACATGGCTTGGAGATATTTCACCAAGTAGAACGGGCAAGTCCTGTTGTTTCTCGTATTAGAAATGTATTTCGTTAACCAACTTGCAAATTTTATTAATTTTATTTCTTTTATTGATTTTCCCTGTCACGTGTTAAGGAGTTATTGGTATTTGTCTAGTTTCTGTCCATTTCTTGTATGGTGGATACACCTAAACACATGACGAGATTTACAAGTTTGTTGTGTTAAGTATAATGCTGCTAAATCGCGATTGTCGTGAAATTTCCCATTCGGTTTTACCTTTTAGTCATAGTGTCCTAACTTCTCTTACGTTCTCAGATTTATGCAAACAAAAATGTATTCGCAGACTTATAAATTGCTGTTCAGAAAATTGTTCTTAATTTATTAAGGACTATTAATTAAACACTGCTTGTAATGTCTGTACAGTTTTTTAAATTTTATTTTATATGATCTCTGGCACTACAGCCTCGTCAGACCATGGCTCTGCCCTGGCGTCCCAGCTTGACGATTGTGGGCTCGAGACACATGTGGTTGCAACTACTCAGACCATCAATTTGGCATTCACTACCTACGAGAAGCTTTCACACAGTTAACCTGTTGCATGAACGGAGATGTGACAGTGAATATTTGACAGTTTAATTTTTACTCCATCCGGGAATCGAACGGGTTTGCGGCTTTGAAAGCTAGCTCGCTATGAGCTTCCGGAGGCTGCTTTTTTCTTTTCGTTGATAATTTCAACCTCTAGAAAATATTCCTTGTGCCTTGTGGATTTGTTTCAGTAGAACACCCCGGTTTGAGTCATGCCATACCATTTTTAATACGAAGTACTCTGCCCTTTTCTTATTCCGAATTAATTTCACAAAAGTCTTCTAAAATACTCTGTGTGCCTGACAGTTCATATTGTAAAGCATTTTTTAATTTTTTAATTTTGTTAAAATGTCGCGTCGTAATCCGATCTTACTGAATGATTAGTCGACGTTATGAAGCAAAATCTTCACACAATTGTTTGTTTCCCGGTCTCCATTAGGAGATCCACTTGCGAATCACCATTGTTACTGTATTTGCTTGTTCCGGCTGAAATCTTCCGCCGTCCGAAGGCAGACTCGTTCGCGTGCGGTGCCGCGAGCGGGAAGTTGATTTCCACGATTCCGCCTTTGATCCGTCTCCAATTTATCGTCGCGGCGCGATGCTGCGGTGTTTTTGCTTTGCAGCTGGGGGCCGCGTCTTTCATTCCGAGGTGCTCCGGCTGCGGAGGGGACGGGACGGGACGGGACAGGACAGGACAGGACAGGACAGGACGGGACGGGAGGGGACGGGAGGGGAGGGGACGGGACAGGAGGGGACGGGAGGAGACGGGACGTGATGGGATTTCCGCGCCGGGGAACAATAAACGCGTCGGGTGTCGGCGCCGCCGCCTCTGCTCCTGCGATTAGTCTTGAGGGGTGCTCTCGCGCCGTGGAATAGAATCGCAGCGCGGCGCGGGGTAGGGTCGCATTGTTATTCCGGGAGGGGTGCTTTTTCTGTCGTGGAGCGCAAGCGAACTGCCGAGTGAAAGTGCCGCCCTAGCGCGTCGTTAGAGAGCAAAAAAACGCTTCTGCGATTTGAAGAAAAAGAAGAAGGGAGGTGCATTATCGGGCTGATATTTTAATTTTGTAGATAAGCTTTTACAATGCTGTTTTCAGGTGAAATAATTGAAGGGGTGAGCACAACAAGGGGCTATTCCACTTCTTTGTGGTGAAATTGAGTTATAGTCTCATACAAAATTTCAAATATTCTTCTTTTAGTGTAATGTGTTATTTAAAGCTGTGGATGGAGTTTAATGAAGTGTGGACTTATATGCAAATGTACTGTGTTTGAAAGTTCAAAAATGTATTGAGTTATGGGGGAGTTCAGGTAAAACCCTTTTTATCTCAGAACTATGTCTTTGTGGGATAGCCCCTTGTTCTATTCAGCCCTTCAATAATAGGTGATATTGCCAACAATATTAACGCTTATAATTATTTCATTTTAAATTCCGACAACTCTTCACTAAACCAATACTTGTTTTAGATATTGACTACTTTTGCAGAGGTAGAAACGTGGCTTTGGAGACTGCGTTCGATTGTTCAGATTTAATTTGGATTGGACATAAGTAGGTTTGCGAACGCAAAATTTTATGTTGTTGCGACTTTGTCTTCCTAATGTCTCTTGCTTAGTTTTGTCTTTTTATTCCAGTTCATTAAAACAATCGATCTTAAAAAAGCTTATTTTGTTTTTCGAATTTTTGCCTCTTAGTTGGCATAAGTGTCTGCAGCCTTTTGCCACTCGATTGTATTTATACTCTGCAGTGTGCATGATTGTTATGTCCTTGCGATTGTTGTGTGCGTGTTCTTATAAAAAAATTTTTTTTTGTTCATATTGTTTTTATGGCATACTATAGTAGATACTATATTAAATTGTTAAAATGTGCAGTGCGGAAAATGTTAATGAATAACTTTTAGTAATCATTGTTATGACTTAATCTATGAATCTTTCTGCATTTTTTGATTAATCACTTTCAGAAGAATTCCGAAGATTACTTGTAGCTACAAATTCCTGAAAGGACAACTGCAAGGAGTGGCAGAACGGATTTTCCTGCAAGAAAGGTTTGGGGTGCATTGTTTGGAAGTTCATAGCAGCCAGAAAGCAAAACGTACTACGCCATTCGCTTTCACAGCCACATTCGTGTGTGTTTCTGATAGCGAGTAATTACTCTGCCCGTCGCCGTGCGTTACGCGTCGCCTGCACGAGATGCACTTTCGCCTCTGCACCGGGCCGGGGCCCTGAACGCTACGTAAATGCTAACGCTAATGGTAAACAAGACGGGAAAAACAACAACATACATTTGCGGATAGAAAACTTCTAGTACGTCGTCAACGTTAAACGAGGTTGTAGCAAACTAATTTCAGTTGGCGGATAAAAACAATTTTATTTAGTGTAAAACACTTAAATGTATAAATTTCACAATGAGAGTATTATCATTCAGGTAACTATAATTTTATTATGTAATACTACTCCATCTACAATCCATATAATAGAAATCTTTTTATGATTATTTCATGTGATATTGTGAAATGATTATTAGGGGGTGGATTTTAATGAAATGACATATTTTTATTTTCACTTTAGAACAATGCTGTTGAGTATAGAAATTAATTTTATCTAATGACAAATTGAAATGACTCATTTTTGTGCATTTTTCGTAGATTTCGACTACGTCATTTTTTACCTTTTGTCATGTTTAACGCATTTTCACTGATTTCATCACTTACAATATTTTTATGGAATTTGCTTTAAGTAATATGTACGAGATGCAATAAATGTTCTCCACAGAATTCCTGAGCAGCCTATTCGATTTCTTTGCTCAGTAATTGTAATATCGGCGATTGATTATATTAATCGAAGGTTTCTGTGACGCCTCTCAGCACCATTGTCGGTTCGGCCGATTTCGAAATAACTAAAGACAGAGATTTTTTGGAAGAGAAAAGTCCAAACCAAAAGTTTGAAAGCTTAGTTTTCTTGAACGAATAGAACAAACCTCGTTAGTTGTCGCATTTAAAAACATTTTAAGAGAATTTTATTGATAATTTTTGGCCATATTTAAGGTCATTATGATTCTGTCATTCATGATTTATATAAAATAAGCAATAGCGTTCTTTGTTGGGATGCGCGTTTTTTGTTCTCGAAGTGGTGTTGAGGTACCCTGAGGCTGAGCACCCGAAGCGCGCAGCCGAGGCGTGCAGAGGAGCAGGACGATGCGTCTTTTACGCCTTCGTGTGTGAGAGGGAGGGGGAGGAGGAGGCGGTGTCTTTTACGCCTTCGCATGTGGAGAAAAAGGAGGAGGAGGAGGTGGAGGAGGAGGCGTCTTTCACGCCTTCGTGTGTAGGAGGGAGGGGGAGCAGGAGGAGGCGTCTTTTACGCCTTCGTGTGCGAGAGGGAGGGGGAGGAGGAGGCGGCGTCTTTTACGCCTTCGCATGTGGGGAAAAAGGAGGAGGAGGCGAAGGAGGAGGCGTCTTTTACCCCTTCATGTGTAGGAGGGAGGGGGAGCAAGAGGAGGCGTCTTTTACGCCTTCGTGTGTGAGAGGGAGGGGGAGGAGGAGGCGGCGTCTTTTACGCCTTCGCATGTGGGGAAAAAGGAGGAGGCGTCTTTTACGCCTTCGTGTGTGGGAGGGAGGAGGCGGTGTCTTGTACGCCTTCGTATGTGGGAGGGGGGGAGGAGGAGGACGAGGAGCCGTCTTTTATGCCTTCGCATGTGGGAGGGAGGGGGAGGAGGGCGCTGCGCATGCGCCCATTGTGCAGCTGCGTGCGTCCAAGACGCGACGCGACGCGCCCCGCAGCCCGCGCAGCGAAAGCGTCCACACACATACGAACGCTTCAGCTAGAACCATGCTCCGATTTAAAGAGCAGCCCACGTGCAGGCACTGCACACGTGCGGTCAGCCAAACGCGAAGCCCCTACTTCACACAAAACGCAGGAAAGACCATGACGATGTGCAGGTCCAGACAGATATTCGTGGGATCGGTCACGTACGTGCTTACCGCTACGGCGAATACTAAACATAAGCCAGTTATTCTGTTAAGATCTGTTACAGAAACATCTGAAAGTCCATCAACGATAATGATACGTATGGACTGCTGCGATTAACCCTTAAACTTAAGGGTACGTTTCTCTTATTTCTAGAGCATGAATTTTTAAAGCGCGAAAAATTATTTTTTTATGCTGTATAGGAAGTAGTCACATAAAAGAATATTAATGTACAAGGGGTGCTCTCTATTCAGGTGGATAGGACTCTATTGATAGTGTCACTATTGATATGATTTTAGGCATGATGTATGTTACTGTCATAACGTTGATGATTACACCATATTATACACATCTTTTCTATTCGACGAGATGATACGAGACGAATTTTCAATCAATTAAATTATTTGCAAACGTTTCAAAATCGAAGTCAGATTTAAAGAATGGCAGCCAACGGTTCTTGAGTGGAACTTGGTCTTGGTTCTGGGGGGCCCCGCGGGCTGCCCGGGCGCATTTCTCCGCAGCGGCTGCGGCGTCGCGCCGGCGTGCGGCGGCGGGTGGGGTAGGGGGTGGGGGGCGTGAGCGGGTCTGGCGCGGCGCCCGCCCGCGGCGGAAAGCGAGAGCGAGAGCGGGGCGCCGGGACGGGCCGCTGGCCACGCCCAGCGCAGCGCTCGACCTCTGCCGCCGCCGCCCACGCACATGCCCCACAACAGGATGCTTGGAGCTTGACAGAGCTTGCCACAATTGGACACTATGGTTTGGTATTTTTTACTATAATGAAACAACAATAGGGTAACGCGCCTTTCGCTGAAAAGTTGGGCGCGGCCATACAGTGACCATGAATTGTGTTCATGATATTTTCCGCGTTTTTTGCTAATATATTAGAAAACTAGTCCTGACCATCCTAGATTATTTCATTAAAATTTAATGAATCAATTATTCTTCTAACATACTGGAAACTGCATGTACGTCGTCATTTTTACGAGGTGTAATGCTTCGTATTATATTTTGTGGCCTGCGAAATAATATCTAGAATCTTGAAGATCTGATCCATCCCACATTGTTCACTTGCTACACTGCCACATTGACATCCATCCCCACCGTCCTCGCCTTTGTCACATCATCCGCGCCAGCTCCTCCTCCGCCGCCGCCTCCGCCGGAGCAGCAGCAGCAGCAGTCACGGTCAAGGGCCGCGGGCGCGGGCGCGCAGAACCTCTGGCGGCGCGGCGCTGGAATACGCCGGGTCCCGTTAGCCCTCGCATTCCGACGTGAAATAGCGCGGCGCGGCGCGGCGGCGGGCAGGGCGGCCCCGCCGATGGGGCTTCCGCGGGATTTACAGCGCTCTTCCGAGAGCCCGAGAGATAATCTCACGATCGCCGCCGCCGCCGCCGCGCGCGTTTTTCCTGCCGGCGCGCAATTGCCCTGAGAGCAACGCTCCGCCGAGGAAATATCGGTTCTTTCGTATGAAATATCGCGTCAATGAGAGGGTTGCGAGACAAGATAACCCTTTTAGAGCGGCGGGCGAGTGAGTGAGTTGCTGCGCGTTGTGTCGGCGAATGGAGGAGGTCGGTGTCGTGACGCTCGTAAGTTGCGAGGGTAGGCAACGGTGACGTATGATAGTCGCTGGCTAATGGATGCGAGTGGTTTCGCTTCTGGGTGAGGCGGATGTGTCACCTGGTGCACGCCGACGTAGAAGACATTTTTATTTGCTGTGATTTATTGACCACTCCTTTAGCAACTAACTGAATACGAAGGATTGTGTACTGCGAATTTATACGTATCTATTACGTGATTTGTTTTCGTTTCGCATGTATTTGCCACAACAAAACATTGGTACATGCAATCAAAACACGATATTATACTGTAAAGTTGAATGGTGGGTGTCAGAACATAACACTCTACGAAAGGATTTTTTCGGGACGTAAATAGACTTAATAATCAATGCCATTTCTAGATCTGTAAGAATTACTTTCTCTGCACAACTTTCAGACAATGGGTAGTTGCTCTAATATGAATTATTGTCATCCACCGTTAGTCAGTACGTATATACTTCAAAAAGAGAAAATTGACAATAAACTTCACTAGAGTTCACAGTTTTCGTATTTTTTGAGAAAAAATAAAAATTAACAAAACGAGTAGGAAATATCAAGAAAGTCTCCTGCCAGGAGTTCTGTTTGTGATTGTCATTATAATGTCCGCTCATTGCCATTTCCTTGGAATCACGCTTGAATATCGGTGAATGGTTTAATGGCATCGTGGGGGCCCCGTCGACCGTCTGGCATTGCTGCTGCCTCCCTCCTTCCCTCCCTCCCTCCCTCCCTCCCACCCTCCTTCCACCCGTCGCCGTACTGCGGCGTTCGGCCGCTTTCTCCAGCGCAGCCGACGCCCAACGCCGCTCCACGCCGCACCTCGCCCGCCCACGGGCGCCTCCAAGCCACACAAGAACAGGCGGCAATTAATACAGTGTAACAATAATATGCAAGTGGAAGACCGAGATAACTAGAATGTCTTAGGCTTTCCTTTTTTCTGGTTGCGTTTTCCTTCCTCTTGCAGTTGGAACTAGTCAAATTAATCCTCATTGTTTCGAAATCGTTCATTTCTTGTATTCCGTATTCCCCCATGATATCGAGGCTTTTTCATGTAATATCGAGGTTTTCATTGTAATTATTTGATTTCAAGGCAGCCGGTGTTGATTGAAAATGGTGGATTTTATAACATAGCTCAATTGACTAATAAATTGTTGAACCTTTCCGGTTTGACTTCTGTCGCGAAAGTTCAGTCTAGAAGAACCTTCTCGGCGTCCACAACGCAATAGCAGTCATAATTTCTAAGAAAATAATATTTTACTACATTTTAAATTCAAACGATTCTCGCTGTAGTGATTTATTTAATCCGGCAGAAAGTAACTCTTCGCGTATTAGTGGATGACATCTCATGAAATAAGTACTGAACAATTTGAACGTTCATAAATTGGCGCGTAATGTTTTGATTAACGCGTAAGCAAAAATAATTAATTTTTCCCGCAGTTCAACCAATATGTAAATACCATATTTATTGAACTTAAAATATTTACTGGACATTTTTTTTCACGTCAGCAAAAATACGTCATTTTTAACAATCCTACGATCGTTACAGGATTATACATATTTTTGATATTTTATTCAGGGGCTACAAAGCTTTTTTTAGCGGGTCCCCGGCCGAGAGCGTTAACTGCCTGCCCCGTGTGCGCTGCCCGCGCTATCGCCGCGACAACTGCGCGCACTTCCGTCCGATAGTTCCGGTCGCCGCCGCTGCCGAGGGCGATAGGGCGGCGGGCGGCGGGGGCGGAGCCCTGGACGCTAACACGCGTTCACCCACTTCGTTGCAGAGGTTTGAGACATGTTTTGATCACGGTTTTGAAAAAGAAAACAACCCAATTTTGTCCTTTGATTAGATACTGATTTTAGGATGGCGTATAATGACTAATTGGAGGGAACAATTGTCTTAAATATTCAAAATGTATTTATTAAATACCTATTACAATGTTAAGAAGTTGAATTTACATACATTTTCCGTCACCGAAATATAATAATCCGAAATAATTTTCGAGAAACGTCAAATGAAGGATATTGGTTGCACAGGTACGAAGTTGATATTTAGCAAAACGTTAAACGTATACGATTTTGATGAACCCTTCTTTCTTTCTTACTAATAATTTGCTGTTTTTTCGAATTCTTTATAATTTTAATTGACTGGAAAACGTTTTTTCTTTATCTAAATAGTCATCTCGAAATTATTAAGAATTGTTTTTCTTCGTTTTGGTTAATTCGAAGAGTGGTTAACTTTTTTTCTTCATTCGGTGAATTTTGCAGTTTTCCTGTTACAAAGTCAAGATGAATTCACTGTTGGTTGCACTCTGTTGACACCTTCGCCTTTGTCTCCTTTGCATTTGTTTCTTCGTGGGCTACTCCGAAATTGAGTTACCGTTGAATTGTTATTGTTATTACTTTTTTGTTTTCGCGAGTTGGCTATCTTGGGGTCACGCGATATGTGCATGCCACAGGGGTTCAGACTTGATAATCGAAGTAGGTGCCCGTTAATTTTTCTTTAGGGGAGAGAATCAGCATTTTAATGCCATCAGCATCTTAATTCCATTTTTACTCTTTAGGGTTGTTAGCCCTGGGGGATGGGATGGAATTATGATGATGATGAATGATGAAATAGACATACACAAACATACCATACAGAAATGCGCGAGGCGGGACTCGAACCCGCGATCTTCTAGTTCGAAACTGCTACGGCATCACTGATTTAGCGATCTCGCCATCGGATCGGCATTATTACATTTTTATTATTATTATTATTATTATTATTATTATTATTATTATTAATATTAATATTATCATTGTCATCATACTTCTTCAAGATATTTTTGGAATGAGGAAAACTGTAGCATGTACACTGTACTATCGATTTGCACGCATCCGAATTTTAATTCTTGTCCACGATAACATTTACGTTGCAATCCTAGTCTACGATAACGGAAAATGCAATTGGGCTCACGCTAAAATAAGAGATTAAAAAAAGTTTCCAGCAAACAAAATGGTAATTTATGAAATCAGATCAAAGGGTCGGTAATTTTAGATTAGTTAATGGGCGCTGACTCGGCCGAACAAAATCCCTTGGCAGCACGCTGCTCCCACCAAATTCTCGGTACCCCACTCACCTCCAAGCTTCCATTGCATCGCATGCCCCAGCTACGGACGGAATAGCTATAGTCTACGATGCTACCCATTCCAAAAATTCATATCTTTCGCATAATCACATACAAATAATTTCGTCCTCAAAAATTGCACTGTGGTATGCCCAAATTAAACGAGACAAATCATTGCAAGGTGAACAGTGTTTAACTTTTCTCGAGGTTGGTTTTCCTGAGGGCGCCGCCCTAGAGCCCTTAAGGAGCAGCCGCCGCTGCTCCCGATTCGATGCCGAAGATGAGATCGTGATGAATGCTCTACCGACGCTGATCTGCGGAGCAAAAGTGTCGCTAGTGTGCGTTTACGGCGACGATTTTGTTTCGCCTATGAAAGAAGGCAGCTGAGGTGGTTGCGTGAAGTTGTTTTTTGGCGTGCCCGAGAGTCGCAGGAGTCCAAGGTTTTCGCAAACGGAGCAAACGCACCGGCAGCGTATTTTCGTTCCGCAGTGCGCTGTCGCGAGTTGCGGAGCGCTGTGGACGCAGTGCTGGGCTTATGAATAAATCTGAGCGCGTTTCTGATTAATCGCCTTTCGAAGTGTCGCTGTGTGAGTAATGCCCCGGCGGGTCTCTAACTCTCCAGATGGCGCGTGGTTTCGACACTCGCTGAGTAATTGGTCAGTGGAATCGACGCGACGCGACGCTCCGCGGTGGGTGAAATTAGGGACTTGACTGAAACGATCGGAGATGCCACTTTCGCAAAGCAAGTCCGGGGGCAATGTGTAATCACGATTTTCCAACGCAAATGGTTTGTGATTGGATTTTTTGATGCAAACAAATGGTGCATTTGTTTATATTTCTTGTCATTGCTGTTGGTTCACTTCAATAATTCTTGATACGTTTTAAATACGAATAACGAAAAATACAGACGATAAATAGTTTCTAATTTCATATCATACATCTGTGCATGATCGATGCACAGGCAGAAAATGAGATATTCATCGTAAAATCAAGTGAGCAAGACCCATTGTGGTTTAACAATGTTCGTCGAAATAATTAGAATAAAATGAATCAATTGAAAAGAAAGATTCAATGAAATATTTTAGATATATACAGGAGAGAATGTTAAACAATGTTCTTCGTATTATCCATGTGTATGCAAATAATATATTGTCTATTTTTTAGAACAGAACCATCGCCATGAACGAAAGGGAATCAGAACCGTCAAGCAAGTCTGGAAATACCTCGCATGTCGCACGGGAGCAACTTACCATTCTGCTCGTTAGGGTCACTCTACCGGCACGACTACATGAAAGATGCAGGTTGCTGTTGAAATATTCATCCGTTGACGAAGCGATGGGTCCTACGCTGAAAATTTGAACGCTCGGCGTGGTTGGCGCCGGCGGGCAGGAGGGGGTGCCCAAACCCACCCGTCTACCTTCGTGCCTTTCCCCCGCCCCATTCCCTGCCCCGCCCGCTCCTTTCTCCCGACCTTCCTCTCCCCGAAATCTTCTGCTCCATCCTGTCCAACCTTGCCCTAACTCGACCCGCCCCGAATCGTCCCGCTCCGAATCGTCCCGCTCCGAATCGTCCCGTCCCGAATCGTCCCGTCCCGAATCGCCCCGTCCCGAATCGTCCCGCCCCGAATCGTCCCGTCCCGAATCGTCCCGTCCCGAATCGTCCCGCCCCGAATCGTCCCGCCCCGAATCGTCCCGCCCCGAATCGTCCCGCCCCGAATCGTCCCGCCCCGAATCGTCCCGCCCCGAATCGTCCCGCCCCGAATCGTCCCGCCCCGAATCGTCCCGCCCCGAATCGTCCCGCCCCGAATCGTCCCGCCCCGAATTTCCCCGCCCCGAATTTCCCCGCCATCAAGCGTCCCGCCCGGACTCGTTCTGCCTTCTGCATCGTGCTCCGAATCATCCTGCCCCGAATCGTCCAGTCTCGAATAGGTCTGTCCCGAACCGTCCTGTCCCGGGATTGAGCGAGGCGACATGACGGGATGGGACGTAGCGGGACGGGCATGACGGAGAGGGAGGAAGGGCGGGGCTAGACGGGGCCGAGCGGGGTGGGGCGGTATGGGCCGGAACGGGACGCGGCGAGGGAGGCGGGGTTCCGCAGGCGACGAGGGCGCGCCCGGTGCTTTCGGGGGCGACTCCGAGAAGTTCCGGCCGCCGCCGCGCCGGCAAGTGGCGCCAGTAAGCCCTGATCGATGGCGACACGTCGCTCTCCCCAGAGGACCCCGCTTCGCACACTCGGCCTTTGGTTTAGCGCTTAGCTTCGCCCGGTGGGCATGGCCATTGTGTGAGGAGCACGCTAGGGCTCGCCTAAAGTGACAAGAACTTCTTAGTCATTTTCTTTCAGAAACGTTTGGGGAGATTAGTCTAGTCTTCGTCACTTGTTCCCGTATGCACTTGTTCATACACCCGCGTGAATCTCGAAGACTTCGCCACGGAAATGTACATGTTTGTTTCTAGAATTCAAACTATTACCATTTGCGAGTGGGCTAGAAAATGCATACAGAAATAACAGGACCATAACTATTTGCTCCTTGAACATTTTGCCATAATAGCCCTAAGTATGGCACGTGCCCAGGTAATGAGAAATTATATAGTTTCACACATACTGACAGTTATTTGGGTTTGAACATACTGACAGTTATTTGATTATTCGTATTTACTTGTAATTGTGTTAGTATCACCGTAAAGTTATGTGCTCTGCAAGAAAGTAATTTTAGGAAGTAGTTTGTCATTTGATCAGTTAACGTCGTTGACTTGAAAATTCTTCGCTCCATTTATGCCGATATGAATGCTGCTGCGTTTAATGATGGTTATTTTCCTGTCGTGAGGAGTATGTTTGTTATAACTGTGTTCGCATCGCGTGGCATTTGGAGGCCGCCTTACGCTTGGCGAAGCGCTACCGTTTCCCGCGTCCGCCGCCGCCAGCGCTGCCGTCTCCGCTCCTAGAAATGTCACCGCGCCGCGCGGGGAAGTCACCCGACCTGTCACCCGCGTTTAAAAACGCGCGACCCCCGGCGACCTATGCCGCCTCCTCTGCCGCCGCACCAACCTCCTCCGAGCTTCCACAGCAGGCTCCCCTGCCGCCAACACCGCCGTCTCCGTCGTCGCCGTCGCCGCCGCCCACCGGCGCTGCTGCCGCCGCCGCCGCCTTCGCTGCAGCCGCATCCACCGCTGTCTCCACCATTGCCGTTTCCACCACCACCGCCTCCTCACCCCCTCCTCCCTCTCCTCCTCCTCCTCCTCCTCCTCCGCCGCCGCCGCCGCCGCCGCCGCCACCACCGCCACCGCCGCCACCGCCGCCTCCACCGCCGTCCTAACCTCCTCCTGCCACCTCCATCGCCGCCCCCCAACCTCTTCCACCCACTGCCTAGTAAGCCGCCTCCCCCATCCGCCAAAACAGCCGCGTCGCATTCCCCATGAGTTATCCAGCTCAGCACTCGGGGCCGATGAACGTCTCGTGCGATGGTTGAAGCGAAGCGGATGACGTGCGCCACCGCAAAATAATTGCATTTTTTCTACGTCACATACGTAGAACGCGGCGAAGAAGTGGTGAGGGTCCGGAGCAAACTGACGAACCCCTCGTCCATTAAGGTCATAGGCATTCACTCTCGTTTCTCTTGCAGAAACAAAGTTCTTAACTTATACCTTTAGATGTTCATACTCTTTGCGTACCTCGGTTTTGATAAAGAGGCTTTTCGTCCTGTTCCCGCGCGCTCTGCAAGTCAGCACGCTCGCATTTCCACTTCTAGCCATTCACACTCAAATTTAGCTCACTCTGTGTGCAATAGGTGTGAGGAATGTGCTCTAGCAAAAACCATCTTACCTTCAAAGAATAGGCAGTACGTATCGTGTGTGAACAACAAAAGTTACATTTCTCAAAATCATAGATTCTTCGGTGTGTGAAAAAATGAAGTTATTTTTACTTGAACATACGTATTTTGTAAAGATACGTGTAAAGCCTGCCTTCTTTTGATGTAAACAACTTTTTTCCATGGCCATGATATAAATGGCTCTGCTGCACAGATTTGTTCTGCAGAATGGCAGTTATTGAGATCTGTCGCATTTCTGACGATATGTAATTTGTAGTGCACGAGGCTGTTCGCATTGCTGCAAGCCTACCCATGTTTCTTTCTGGTTCTCTCACCTTGCCTTCTGTTGCTTCGTTAGGACATTACTATCCTGATCTTCATGCTTATCGGTTAATCTTCAAATTATTGTCATTTGATAAAAACAATTCGAGTTCGAAAATCTAAATATAATAAATAAATAACAAAAGGAGAGTACCAAATCATACTCCTAGCTTTCCCATTTTCCATTCGTCTCATTTCCTGTTCACTTCATTTGGAATTTTAGGATGATAGAATGCGTTCTCTAGTCGTTATCTCAATTCTTCTCTTTCTCCAGCTTACTCCTCCCTTTCTTAATTGTAAATTATTTCATTTATCATCCGTTACTAACGCGTGAATTTATTTGCAAAAATGGAACATTTGTCGCAATCTATTCTACATTTCTTTCTATTAAGTTCCAACCTAACAACAAATTTAAACTGCCTCAATAGTCTGAATTTAAATTGATTGTTACGTTGGAGTACATTACAGTACATTATACAGACGCGTTAATACAGTATTTATACTTTTCGGTCTAAATAAAATAATCAAGACAGAGGTGTGTAGTCGTTCACAAATAACGACGCACGGACGTGCCGTGTGCGGCACTGCAGTCGCCATTGTACCCGAGTGCGTAGGTTGTTAACTGCTTGAACACCGCGTATGCTATCAAATGCTTATCGTTCTTTATAGAACAGTTTTTAAAAAATTCCAGTTCAACGTAATAGAAGCGTATCTTTCACTACTGCGCAGAATAATTTATGAAATATCAGCACCAATCCAGCTGTTGCAGTTTCTTGTTATTGTCCAACGTAACCTCTGAAGGGCTGTGTCCGATTACGGTTGCTTAAAAGTGTGGCTTGATGTGCATTCATCGCGTCATGCGGAAAGCGAAGCATGCATGCAGATACACAGTAATTGGCAGCCGTTTACTGCACAGGAAAATGGCCTCCGTATCTCGAATAATTGAAGGAGAAAGAATGTTGAGTACTTGTTTTATAATAAACTCCGAGATTGAGAATTAATGTTCTAGGAAAAGCTGTTTAGTCGGTCCTCAAAGTTGATATTAATAGGGAAGACAAGTGTTGCTGAGTGAAACAAGGTAATTTCGATGATGTAGTCTAGTATCTTCCACTTTAAGTATTGTAAGTTCCTGTACTGTAAGTCATTTTAATGGACGGGATTGGCTATTGCGGTTGACCTGATACACGACCAGCTGAGGCAAAGAGTGGACGCAAGTGGTAGTAAAAGCTAAGAGCGTGAACGCAGATAAGAATTTGTTGCTTGGCTTTCGCAGAAGAGGTAGGTTGCCTCTGCGTTCAAACCAATTTCGCCCTTTTCTTGTAAATCGCAAAAGGAGTCTTTGAGGTTCATAATGTAACAGTTACACATTTGAGCAACTATTGAGTATTAGGAGACTAAAATGGTCATTTTTATTTAATTACTCATGAGCTTTCTATCCCTAATAAGTATTTAATAATATTTTTGAGAAACTCACTGTACACTAATTGGTTTGAATAGTGAATCAATGTAGGCAAACTAGGCAGGGAATTTTGCTTGTGGTATGTAAGATTGTATGAAATGTTCTTGATAAACATATATTTGATCCTAAAAATCGTGAGTGGTCGCCCAAACATGGAAGTGGGTACGAGAATTCAAGAAGTTTGTGTAAAGCCTGTTCTCTGTTTAGGGACATGATGAATTAACCTAGCCTTACGACGACTATGTTGGATTTTATCTGAATCTAATGTCTATATTTTAGTAGAATGGAATTGACATTGATTTTCATTCGGGAGGGAATTGATTCTCTACCCACAGTTTTACTGAAGTGCGACCACTTGAAGTTTAGTATTGAAATAATTCACATGACTACATGGTTTCCCTGATCAACACCAGTCGAATGCCTGGCAAACGGGCCACGGACCACGCGGTTTATTGCTGTCGTGTCCTCACATATTACTTACACACACTTACTTACATGCACTACACTGCCACACGTGCCGAGAAAACCTCGCAACGCCGACGGCTCGGTCCGCGCTGGATCTCGCCATCCAGTAGAGGAAGAACGCCGGCTCCTTCCGCGTCACAAACAAGCACTAGAGGTACGGAACCAGTGACCTTAGGGCGCCTTCCCACGCCGCCACGGCAGCGCGCGCCCGTCAAGCGGTAGGGCTCTTCGCCGACCCTCCGGCGACGACGAACAAAGGGACCGCAGCAGTTAAAACGCAGCGACCGGCGGCCGCAGTGGGAAGGCTCCCATTTAAAGCTATACTATGCTCTGCTAGCGGTGCCGCGCACGCCCGCCCGCCTCCGCTTCACGTGGCGAGAGTCTTGACAGAAGCGCGCTGGCGTCGCGACGCGGGAAGGCGCCCTAAGGGCGTGTCCATGATGTGCCCTAATGAATCAATCGCTTCTGGTGCAGAGCCTCGCGCTGCTCGTAGCCGCGGGCGTGAGCGGGCACGTGCTCGTGCGTCGGCGCCGGAGAGAGCGGAAGCGCCAGCACCGGTTGCGGCTTCACTTCACTCCGCTTAATGTGCGGCGGCGGCACGTGACGCAAGCAACGGACGTGTTCTCAAGAAAAGCAATTTCTCAAACAGAATAGAATTTTCAACTCTAAAAATAAATTCTAGCGGCTTCAAACCCGCTGGATTTTAAGAACGAATAAATCTTTCGTACGCCTTCCTTGGAAAACGAAGTAGCCAACAGCCACCAAGTTTGCCGCGCATGAAATTACATCAAGGCAAAATTTCGCCTTTGAAACGCCTTTTAATGCCATTTATTACCCCCAGACATACCTCTATTTGCTTCTTAACATTACGAGCCCTAAAATCCCAAGAACGTTGAAGAAGCGAAATCAAATTTACGGCTGAAATGGGAATCACTAGATCTCCAGCGGCTGTCGATTTTCATTCAAATATAGGACAAGTAGCTTTACTCAACTATAATTTATTGAATATATTCTGATCTTAGCTAGAGCTCATCAATTTTAATACCAATGTAAGAGGGTTTTTAAGTACATCGTATAC
Organism: Gryllus longicercus; assembly: GCA_038098605.1. Taxonomy (NCBI): domain Eukaryota; kingdom Metazoa; phylum Arthropoda; class Insecta; order Orthoptera; family Gryllidae; genus Gryllus; species Gryllus longicercus. The sequence goes on along the minus strand of JAZDUA010000359.1, from coordinate 913,342 downwards.
TTTGGGATCTAAAACTAGGAATAGGAATATCGTTTTTGTCCTCACGCTTAATTCACCCTTCTCGCATCGCCTTTTACTCTCCATACAGATCGCCATTGGACTGTCCATCAGACTCCATCCTCATCGCTGGAAGAAGTAGAAGGAACTAAGGTGGACAGTTAAAGAGACCCATAAATACAGATAAATAAAATACATTGAGATGCGACGGCCGAACAACAATGGAAAATTTGAATCAAATTTTGTGTTATATATTCGTTGAAAGACCTCATAATTTTAATAACGATTCCGACGTGCCGTGTTAGTCACGCGTGCATTGTGAGCCAAGACTCCGAGCAAAGAAGTGCAGGATCGCCCTGCGCCCGCGCCTGCGAGAGGACGGCGCCACTCCAGTGGAAGAGCGCTTTCCATTAGGCGCCGATCGCTCCGCCAAGAGCGCTGTCGCGCTCTTATGGAAAGCAGCCCGCCTCTGGCGAGGCGAGTGCGCCAATGAAATTAGATAGCGCTCTCGGGCGAGTACTCGGAAAGCGATATGTCCTTGCTGAGAGCATTAACTGCGCCATTTCTCATTCTGTCGAACTGCTGTCGCGCCGTCGATAACGCCTGCTTTTTCTGTGACGTGTTGTTTGTTCGAGTTATTAGGCGGATTCTGGAACTATCGCCTAGGACACGGACCTCCCATTAAGTTTGATTTACCTAAATTCACAATTACTAGCACTCGTATTGGAAATGCAGACAGTCTATAGCAGACGTCCCGTCGTTTTTTCTTTTTTTTCGTCTTGAGCGCTGGATCAAAAGGGAACGAGTCATTAGTGGGCTGATAGCGGGGCAAAACCAGCTTCTCTTTATGCGAGCGAAACGAGCGAGGAATGGGGCTGGAGCAACAGTTTAGGTAGAGGACGGTTGGGTGTGTGTCGGAAAGAAATTGCTATTTGCACATGAATTGTGAGAAAACGCTGAATCGATAAAAGGTGGTGCAAGGAAAATCATCCTAAAATGTTTTTCTTTAAATATTTCATTGAATACATACTTTATAAAAAATCAATATTTTAAAATCTTGTAATTAATTAGAAGCATTGCAATCATAGACAATTATAAATTTAGCATACATTAATAATAAATTATTCTGATACTTCACCATCATGTTAAAATTGATAGTGTAATTATACTATATAAACTGTTTTATTTTTAACGGAGGAAATAAAACCAATGACGTTATGAAATAACAGGTTTGTAATAATCTAAAACATTATTTCGGTCAGAAACGTAATGCTCCAATTTTTGTCGAGTTAGTGTTTTTTTTACGGGATGAGAAATACAGAGAACATCATTTAGGCGTTTACTTTTTTTTCGAAACGTTTAATAAGATTTAGGAAAGACTCACACCCCGTTGAGGAGACGTCTAATCTCGTTGAGGCTGTTATCTTATAGTTTGAACGATCTTTGTAAGTGTTCGTCACTGTCCAATTGTTTGGTACAGAATGAAATAAACGAAATATGACGAAGCAATATCAAGGGTCTGGTTACGCTTATCCACAGAGAGAAACGATTAGAAGAAAGAAACGGTTCATAGATATCACAGAAAAGTAACTGACACATACATGCCCCAATACATACAAGTTAGTAAACGTTACAGAGGACGTAATTTCATCGAATTCTTGTGAAATTGAAACATTGAAAGTGGGCTATTCGCTTCTTTGGTTATGATTTAGAATCTCTGGCTGGCGGACTTCATTACCAATTGCACTAACCGTCTCCACCAGCAAGGGGCGATCCCACGCAACGATCTAGAGGTCCCGCCGCCGTTCATGGCAGCCGAGATAATTGAAATTGATACCGAAGATTGCATTTTTCGATACGATTCCAGATTGTGTTTCATCGCCATTCCTCTTATCGAGATGCAGGTCGCTGCGGACGCCATCTCTTCAAGGACGCGAAGGGACGCACGGACGGATTGCCCCCTGGGATCGTTAATATTTTTTATCATCTCCTCGGTTTGATTTAGGATGCGTGTGTCCCACGTGTTAATGGCGCGCTCGAGGGAGGCTATTTTGAAGCTGGGATAGGAATAAAACTGTTTGTATAATGTATAAAAAATGGAAAAGAAAATTAAGTATGCTGATCCCAGTAAGAATTTCCAAAAGCGGTTTGGGAAATTGGTCTGAATGCCGAGACGTATTACAAGAATAACAGGTGTTACATCTGCGCATACTTTTTCGTATTATTTCCATCGTTTTCGTAATATCATAAATAAAACTTTGTGATAAATACGTAGTTTAGTAGTAGTACTAAGTAGGTTTTATGTGAAACTATTTACATAATCGTTTGTCTTAAATGAGTTAAAATGACCCTTTTTGTTTGCAGGTATGATGCAGATTTCTTTCTGGAAGGTGGTGGGTGAGTTTAAAAAGGATTGGGACAATTCATTGTTGCCATGAATTTTCATTAAATTCGCGTGATCCAGTGAGACTCCAGTATCTGCTATTTAAATTTGTATTTCTATTTGTAAGGTACAATGTTGATTGCTATTGCGTTACTTGACTTAAAATTTATTGGGAATATAAATAATATCACAACTTACTTTAGGAGCTCTAAAATATTTATTTGTATCTTTATTACTTTCTGCTCAAATTAACTGATTTTGTTCTTGATTATGCTGCTTGATATGGTAGCATTAAGAGTTTTCGTCGTTACGCAACCGGTTTTTTTAATTTGTCAAAAATATTTTTTCGTAACTGTTTCATTGTTACTGTAGGTATTAATGTCTTAATTTTCATTGTATTTCTTACAGTAGTTTATGGCAATTCCACGAGTGATTGAGACGGAAAATGTGCGTATTTACTCAATGCAAAATGTGTCTATTAAATTTTATTGTCTATTAGAATTTAACAACTTACGGGTAATTTTGGACGTTAATCGCTGCAGTTGAAATGAGTGGATATGCGGGAAAGGTAGTTGTTTCGGAGCGTACATGCAATGAAGGGGGAAAGGTGATCTCTTGGAAGCTATTAATATTACCTTCGCGGTATTAGAGGCGTGGAGCGGTAAAGACCCAACAGCCTTCCTGCATTGCAGGTTTGCTTAGGTGGCCTTATCTCCCCCGTCGAAGCCACCCCACCCCTCTTAGTGTGGTTGGCGGCGCCGACGCTTCGCAAAGGGGGGGGGGGGGGGCGGAGCCAGGCGGTGGCTTCCAAGCGGCAAGTGCGTGTTCCGGCCCGATTAGCATCTTCGTAAACATAGCCCAAATTGCCGCCGTATCGGCGCGTATCTCGGGTGTTACGTCGCTCCCGCGGCGCGCGCCTTGCATACCAACGCGAGGGGGACTGGAGGGGTGTCGTGGACTATGATTTATTTCAGCAGCGCTGCTCGTGGTGGTGACGGCACCACTAGTTTTTTGGACCTATGTTCCAATATAAAAACAAAAGTAATGTAATTATGGAATTTTGAATCTAATGAAGTATTTTTTTGTGATATTTGTTTATTAGATCTGATTTAATTTTGAAAAAGAGTATATTTTGGGGTGTATTATTTATTTGTAGTAATTATATTCGCCCTCTTTGCCTGAGCACTGGTCTATGTTTTGGACATACGGTGAAGTAACCGTCGTTTCCCGGGTATTTATTTATCACAATTATCTATTAGGCAAACAAAGGAACGATTTTTATGTAGTATAAAATGTAAGTACATTTATTTCCCTCCCCACCAGGTCCCTTCCTCTCCATTTCTCCTCACACCCACCCTAACCTCATACCACCCACCAACCCACCCCCACCGTTCTGCAAGCTTGTTTGACTGCTATTGAATGTTTCAATTCTCTGGTAAACTTTGCCAAGGAAAACAACATTGCACCCACGTTGTGCTAAAAGTCTCCTAAGTATTTCGGGTTTTAGTACACATTCAGATTGTACAAAATGGATTACGAAATCATATCCTCTTTTTGTGCAAACGGAGAGTGATGCATCCATGTTTACGTCGCAACAAGTCAAGGGATCATTACGTAATACTGCTGAAACTTATCATAGGGGGAGTGATCGATGTCATCTTAAGTAAGTGCACAAAACCGTACAGTCAACCTACAGGTAATTAGAACGAATGTGCAGACCTCACGAATTAGAACGAATTTGGACCTCACAGATTACTCATCGTAGGAACAAACAGATCGCCGTGTTGCATATTTGTCCTCATTCTTCAGTCGATTTGCTCTGTAGGCACACGAAATCCCCAGAAAGCCATTCTGAATTTTTTGGTAACGTTTTTGGTGTTCAGTGACCTTCCTGTCATCTGCTATTAAATTTGTCGCAAACATTTTGTTTTTATCTTCAAACCCTTTAAAAGGTCTCCAGAGACATTACCATAACATGCACTGACAATATAATTCAGAGCGGTACATTCTTGCGTCTCTTTTACCTCCGCTGAATGCCACACAATGAATATGTCTTTTCGATTGATACGACACACACCTGAAAAGACACAAATTTCGGGTAAAGCGGCAGGTAGCGGCAGCTAAAATTATGTAAAACATTATCTCCTTAGTTGAATAATAATTTAGAAATAGATTCAGCGCATCAAACCGCAGCATATTAGTTATAAGCCAATGTAAACCTGAACATAAACTAAAATACGCCAACAGTTACAGGATATGTTTAAGGCACGAATATTACGCGATGTGAATAACTACATCTACTTTTATTATAAGTAATAAAGTTTAACTTCATTGTCAATATTCATACTGCGACTACGATCCCAACGCCAAAGTATTTCTACAAGATACAAAATACTCTGTACTTTTACATATATCGCACTCGCGCCTTACGACTTGCTTACAGAAGTGCCAACTTCCAGCACCTTGTTCATAAAACCAGGATAACCAACTTGAGTAATCATATCGATTCATGATGCTTCGATTATAATAGAATACTTGAATTCATGTTTATTTGTGATATATTACAACTTATTTTTTGACTTTTGGCCACGAATTAGTCCATTTTTTCCCAATGTGCATCCGCTTGAATGATCTGAATATCTAACCACTTTAGTCTTTATAATGGTTCTTACCCTATTTTCTAAATATCGTTTTTAGATGATTTTAATTTTTTTCTGCAGGTAGATGATAATCACGACTAATTTTATGGTTTATTTAAAAAAATATCTTGATAAAACGGATGAGAGAAAAATACATTTTTACTGGTGGGAAAAGTAATAAAAAAATAGAGATATCCATTTCAATGAAGAGAAAGTTTAGTACAGCAATATACAAATGATTGTAAAGGGAAGTAACGGGATGTATTTGAAATAATGGCGTTTCCTTCTTGATGTAGAAAACTGCAGCGATTTTTCTTAAATATTTTAGTATTTTTGTTAAAATTTAAAAAAATATAATCTCTGGAATGTGATAATTATGATTGAATAACTTTTTAATACACTGATTATTGGGAGATTGTTAAGAACGTGTTAAAATATACGTAATATAAAAATAAGGAACATATGTTTAATTTAATGTAACAAGTTATATCAATGAAATTCTTAATATTGAGATGATTGTAAATAAATAGTATTTCTCCTAAATAAGAACCATTAAAATGCACTTGGTGAGTCCCTTTAAACTTAGTGGAGGAGTCATTTCGTCTTCTTTTGTTTGGCATGTTTGCCTGTTTCGAGATGTACACTTGCTCTAGTTGCAGGCATCAGCTTCGAAACTTTCACTTCGTGTTTGAAGTGTGGATCCATGAGCTCGATGTAACCGCAGACAAGACTTCCAAACTCCGCGTGGTTGCGGCGTTTCATTGGGCTTCCTGCTGGCAACTCCTGGCTTTGGGATTGTTCTCGAGAAAGTCTCTGGCTGCCCGCGAGCAGTGTTTAAACGGGCAGAGAACTTTGCGGGAGATAGGTGATGGAAACGATGGCTGTTTGGGAAGTCACTTAGAAATCTTGATGGAAAAACTTTCTCAGAGCAGTGGGTTCTGCTTTCAGAGAATTAACTCGCTCACCTGTTGTATCCTTTCTGCAGACTGTTGTGTGCAGAGCACTTCCGATTTTTTAAATCCTTCCTGACTATTCATTTTTTTCCACGAGCAAAGTTTTCACTTCCGTGGGTTCAATGATTACCCATCAGTTGTTGTATTGACAGCATGTGAAGTTCTTGACAATTCATCTGATCGTGACCGTTTGTGGCATTTCAACTCGCATTTATTTTCTTGATAGTATTTTTTTTTAAATCATCGCTTTGAAAATCACACTTGGGGGATTTAAACACATACATTTATACGTTATGTAATTTTATTTTAACCTGAAGTATTCTTGAGATTTACGTTGTGCAAATTAATTAATTAATTAATTAATTAATTTTAATGGTTGAAGTTTTAGTATTTTTCTTGCACACTGGAATAATGAGATTTTCGTTAATGTAATTCAAAATAACCCTCAACCATTTTGGAATGAGATTAATTAAATTGAAATATAGGTCTTCGAGGAAAATGTGAAAAGATAAGTAAGATATACAGGTGTTACGTGTACAATATAATAAAAAAAATTCACTTGGGCATAATTTCAAGGTGCATAATAAGATTGGGTCAAGGGTATCAAGTAAATGAAATAATACTGTTGGGAATATGTACGTGAATTACACTACCGGTATCTTGAAATCCTGTACATAACCATTTCTAATTTCTGTTCTACACATTATGTAATGAATAATACTTGTGAACAATTTTTATGGAAGCAAAGGCATGAGGTAAAAGTGTGTTCTCACTATTATTTTTAAATTTTATAAAAGTGATTAAAGTTCTAGAAAAAATATGTAGAAGAGTCAAATGTTTCTGTATCGTCATTAGTTTTCTTTCAGATAAAAAATGTATTCATCGAAAATAATATTGTTGAAATCATTATATTTACACGTAATATGAGTATGTTTGTAATGTAATTGCCATAATGTACCGTACGGATTTACATTACTGTATTGTAGTATTACTCTACACACTCATTGCAATACAATATTTCTAGTTTCCGCATTATACATTGTTATTACTTTCTAAATTTAAATTCCAAGGAATAGTAATGAAATATTATATATTATTAATTAGATGTTCCACATGTTAGACATGTTCCACCTTCACCATGTGTTGATCCCACAGTTCTTATTCATATAAGTACAGCTGTGATAGCGATTCATCTTGATAAAATGTGAACAAAATATTTTCGTAAACCATTGATTGAATTGTTATACGTAGCCTTTTGAAGTCCACCACTACGGGTTTTCCCACAAGAAGTATTAATGATATTTGGTTCTACGCATTCTGTCTCGACACTATCTTTAACAGAGATCCATTGATGTAAGCCAGCTCCACATCCGCGTCTAGCGAAAATGAATATTTGCAGGTCAGAACTCTCTCTCAAACCATCTTTTACTTCTCATGTTGCCATGAAAGGGACGGATTCTCCTCGGCCCCCGTGCATCCGTTACCCGCTGACTGCGAGGGGAGAAATAAAAACAAAATCGCGTAGTGTAGTGCAGCGGAGCGGAGCGGCACGAGGGCGGCGTTGGCGATGAGGATAGCGCCGCCGGCAGGGATAGTTGATGTTGGGGGGATGGGGGATGGCGCTGGCCAAGAGGATGCGCTGGCCGTGAGGATGGCGATGCCGAGAGATGGGGATGGGGATGGGGGTGGCGCTGGCAGGGAGGTTGGCGATGCCGAGGGGTGGGGATGGAGCTGATCAAGAGGATGGCGTTGGTTAAGAGGCTGGTTATGCCGATGATGGAAGCGGTGCCGATGGCGATGCCGATAACGGGGGCGAGGATGGCATTAGCTATGAGGACGGCGCTGCCGATGTGTATGGCGGTGGCGATGAGGGTGGTGGTGCTGACGGTGAGGATGGCGACGCCGATGGCGGTGGCTGAGGCGATCACGGGGGCGGCAGTGGAATTGGAGTCGGTGCAGATGTGAGGCGGAAGTAGAGAGACGGTGTCTGACGCAGAGGCTGAGGTGGAGACGCCACGCGGTGTCTGCACGTCTTCCGCCGCCGGCGCGTAGCCGCCCCCGCCGCCGCCGGCCTCCACAATGGCCCCATCAGTCACGGTCGCCACGACGGCGGAGGCGGAGACGGAGGCGGCGGACACGACGCCGCGCCGAGAGGTCCTTGGCCGAGCAGGCGGCCGCCACGGCCGGCGACGCGACGCGATGCGACGCGATGCGACGCGGCCGGCGCTTCGGAACAGTTCGCGAGAGGCGGCGCGGCGGTGCCCGTAATAACCGTTTCACTCGTCAGATGGAAAGAGACCATTTGCTAAACGTGTCTCCAGGGGCGTCGCTTTCGCGATGGAGGGTCTGTGATAGCTACACAGCGATCGGCGAGGTTCCGAGACGGAGGCTAGCAGTACGAGTCTCTCGGGATTCTGGAAAACATTCTTCTTAGGATTATGTTTGGGATCTTTTCATGGAATGATGACATTCCGAAGAACCATTTCGATGTATCACACTCTGTAGAAAATGGACTCGTCTGTGATCCATGAAATGCTACGTACTAGTATGAGATGGCGATTTTTATTCGATGGTCTAATTGGTTCCGTCTCATTGTCACTCGGGCAACGACTGAAAAATGATTGATCCAAGAAAATTGAATTGTTTTAATTTTTTATTGAATATGATCATATGCCAAATAACTAAGCGCTTACTTATTTTCTAATCCCAATTTCAGAATAACTCATTGACTTACCATATTTTGTCCAGGTATTCGTCTACCACACGTATCCCACAAGAAAGAAATGCATTCCGTCAGTTGTGAAAATTTCAAATACATTATCTCTGTCCTTGCTATCGTTTCTCCCCCTCCGCTTTGTTCTGCTCATACAGTCGGAATTAAAAACATCGCGCGCTCAAAATTATCCAAATTTAATAATCGAACGCGATTTTGATAATCGAAAGTGATATAAGATCCATGGGCCATGTTTTACCTATGTTTTAAAATTAATTAAAATTCGTCGAGCCTCTTACAAGAGTTAGCTGTCAAACTTCGTTTCTTTCATTTTTGTTTATAGGAATACATTAACTGATTTAATACCACCATGATAATATCACAAATGGTATTTAGTTCGGCAGTTTCGAGAATAAATACGTTAATAAACTAAAATAAAACTTAAATTAGCGAACCGAAAAATGTTAGATTTTGAAATTTTTTTTACCAGTGAATTACGTCTTAATACCGCCGCAACGTCGAATGATTTCTTGTATAGAGCGAACGCTCGCAGAAACTCATTTGAGGTTTGCGATGAATGTTCATAATTTATGTCTCTGCGAACCCACTGGCATTCTTTCAAAATGGATTTCGTTTTGTTTTGTCGTTTATTTCCTCATCGATGTCCGTACATAAAATTTCATCGAAACAGCTTTAGTATTAATAGTGTTAGTTTGTTTTCACAGATCAATTAAATGTACTCACTTAGAAAGGAATATATATTTGAATAATGAGAAAACAGATGCGAGTATCTTGAACGACTGATGGGAGCCTGCGATACTTTTCTGCTGATAGCAAGGGCTATCAGAAGTTTGGATCTCTCGGTCGTGCCGTACGACACGCGGGCACATGACAGAGGTAGCCCCAAATATTCACTGAGTGTCTGATGCGTGATAACGAGGGTTCCATTTGGCTCCGTGCAGCGGCCAAGGCGGAAGAGGCGGAGGGGGTGGTGGGGGTGGTGGGGGGCCGGTCACGACGCGAGCGCTGCTCCCGGCCTTGCAGGGCCATTCCTCCCTGGCGCGGCGCGGAGCGGAGCAGGGCAGAAAAAGAGCTCGGCGCGGAGATGAGATGAGATGGTGACGGGTGGTAGGAGGAGGAGGGGGAGGGGGCTCCGCGGTGAATAAGAGGCCGACGAAAATCAATCGATGCTGTAAAAAATTGGCTGAGACATAAAAGGCGACAAGTTAAAAAGTGCTTCAGTTTTCTGTCGGTGAGTTAAAAAAACGACACGTACATATTGAACCAAAAATTACTTAGCGATACCTTTCCAGAAATTATGATCGATAAAGGAAACGGTGGTAACTAAGTATGAATATGATTGCTGTCATGTAAGCATTTACCACAGACAGTTTGCAATCCAACACCTTCAAGTAAATCCAATTTTATGAAAATTTGGTGTATTGTTTTCGCTGTATTTTATATGAACAGCTTACTTTATCTTGTTCAGATGTTCATAAAAAAATAACAAATTATGAAATGTTGATAGCATAGGCTTACATTTTAGAATAGTGTTTACTGTATTAAAAACTTTCCTCATATTTTACCTTTATTTCAAACACAAAGGATTTTAGTGTAGAAAGTAATTAGAGCTTTCTACTGTATCAAAATTCGTTATTTTTGCTTTAAATGAAAGGTAGTGGGTCCCAGATGTATTATCGTTTGCTAACATTAACTTAAAAAAAATAGATTCTTAATTTTTATAAAATCATGAAATTAATAAGTGAAACGCTTACCTGCCATTATTTTTTCAGTGCCTCATTTTCAAGACCTACCACATTCCATTTAGTTTGTTGTCATGGTCGTTTTGTTTTTGCGAGATGCATTAGATCTGTCGAAAGACGAAAGTTAAAATTTGCATGTAGGTCCAGGTTTTACTCTTCAATAATATTTTGTCATATTTCAGTTCTACTATTAATGGACCAAAAAACTGAAAAAAATATAAAAAATGTTAAGCGCCGCTAGTTAGCCTATGAGCTAGGGGGTGGAGCAAATTCGAAATGGTAGCCCAAACTGAAGAGACTTGGAAGCCAACTGGTACGAGAAAGTCTTTGGAAGGATACCAAGAAGAGTTGGATTCCTCTTCTTCCGTGCGCCAGGTAATTTCTATTCTGTGTATAACATCTGACCGACGTCGTAGGTTATTGCCTGAAGTTCAAGTTCAATATCAATTCCTATTATCACATCACGTTCGTGTTTTTGTTTGGAATATTTAGAAAAGAAAAGAATAATAGGGACGGAGTCTTGGGATGACTTCTGGCAACAATGATGAAATTTGACGAACGGCAAAATGGCGCCCTCCGCCGAGACAGCAGCCGCACGAGGCGCGCGCGGGCCGAAGGTAAACTTCCGAGGGAGCGGCGGCCCTGGGGACGCGTCTGGGGGCGCCGGGAAATGATTCGATTATCTGGCGCCTCGTCCGCCAATCGATGCGCGCCTTCGATGTTGGGGTCCGTCCCTTCTTCCTTCCGCCCGCCCGCCCTTCGTATCGCTGCGAAGACGAGCGCCTAGGGCTGTTGTGTGGCGCCGCACCGGGCCCTTGATGCCGACACTCTGGAGGGCGCGGGAGGAAGCCCTGCTCAAACACGAGGCTGAAGATCTGGGGGAGCGCGGAGTACTCATCCTGCCGACCTGTCGTCTTGCAATTTTGCCGTTGGGTTTTCCTGCACATTTTGTAGTGACAGAAGGAAAGGATCGAGGAAGGTAGAAAAAAATGGGAAAAAGAAACTATCTCAAAATGTAACGAGAAGAAACAAAATCGCGAAGTCGGGGTGTGTCTCGCGAGTCGTTCGAGAACCTTCTCTCTCGGGCCACCTCTCCATCTCATCTGCGCGCGACCGCCCGTTGACGCTGCCTTTGGTAAGCTGGTGCGAGTGTGACTGAGATGATGCCTCACGTTTGGCTCACATGCACGTCGGGCCAACGTCCTCACAGTTCACGGCGTTGTAACCGCCCCCGAACGCTCCGTGACGGCGCGCTGAACGTGGGAGGGGTCACCGGTGGTTGTGGACGGGGCCCATCGGTCGGTCAAAATAGTTAGCGCCAGCACAAGAGCAGTGGAGGGATTTTTTTAATTCGATTCAGCTGCGTCCTCTTTGTGAACGAAGATACCTAGACAAACGTTTGCTAGTAGGGCGCTGGAAAACGGTGAAACGATTAAAAACTAAATGATGGAGGCATTTTCACCAACACATTTAGGAAATTGTGTGACTACTTCCTCGCTAATTTATGAGAAGGGGTTGGGGTTTATTTTGTTTACAACAGGCCTTTGGACTAAAATTCCGAAGTTAGTTAAATTAATAATTGAAAGTGTCAAGTAATGTAACATCTGGTAGTATTTGACACGAGTTTTTTAAAAGTCTGAAATGGCTTCAGCCGCAAGCTCTCGCCATTTATGCCTGATATCATTTGTCAGTATTTGATTTATATGTCGGATAAAGATATTTGAATGAAAGCTTAAATGCCAGCTGATATTTCATTCAATATTGTAGCGATACAGATTTCCTTGTATAAATTAAATAATAATAAACCCGGACCAAAGGAAACTTACTGGGAGAATAAACAGATGGCGACACGCGCGCAACCCCTTTTCTAGTGACAGTCACTTGCGCCCCCGGCCCATTACGAAGTTGCTGTTAGGGCCGGTGTCAAAAGATTAACTGAGAAGCGCTCGGACGCAAGCACGTCTGGGAAATCTCTAGAACGCCTGCTCGTGATTCGGAGAAACCCAGAACGATAATTCTTTCACCGGACAGCGCTCCCTTGCGCAGGCACGGCCTATGTTCTAGAAGGAACAAGAAAAACATTGTACCCTCGCAGTGGCACAGAGTGTGGAAATTTCCTTTGCTTCCCCCGTCGCTATTGGTCGAAAATAGTGTACTACGCCATTACCTTTGGCCAATAGCGACGCGACTATTATAAGGAACTGGAGCACATGAGAAAAAAGGTGGGGGTGAAAGTTTACTTGCTACGTTTTCGATTTACAAAAATTCATTAGACGGAGGGCAGTCGGGAGAGAAACTTCTCTGGGGGGGGGAACTATTCGTCCAGAAGGGGCCTGAGCTTTGGGCTGATAGCAGTTGGGAGAGAAATTTCTCTGGGGGGGGGAACTATTCGTCGGTCAGAGGCGAGTTCGCCTCTGAAGGACTTATAAAAATTTCAGTGCGGGCTTGAGCATTGGGCCGACTGCAGTAGACAGAGAAACTTCTCTGGGGTGTGAATTAGTCGCGGAGAGAGGCGAATGTGTCTCTGAAGGATTTATCAATTTTCTGAAGTCGTACGTGAGAACGATTGTCATGAGAATCAGAGGGACGCATTGTTGATTACTCCGCGCCTGAGATCGGGAGAAAATCCCGGCGATCTACAAGTTCTACCAGACACCGCCAGACGCCGTTAAGCGCCGCCAGACGCCACCGCTCCCTTGGTGACGTCACGAGACGGCCGCTCAGCTGTCGGCGAGGGGTGGCACTGGCCTCTGCCGCGTTCCAGTCAAGGCCGCAACCGCCCCCCCGGTCTCCGCCGTGCCCGTCCCGGGCACACAAAAGAACTTTCCCAGGCAGTATAACCCAGGGCATTCACCCCTGTGTAACTTTGTAACGCGGTGCCGCGCCAAGGCACGTCGAACTGTCAAATTTCTACCATTGTAATCTTAGTTATAACAATTTTGTACTTTTCATAGTTATAGGCTTTACGGTTAATTCTGATCTTTAATCTTTTCTTTTCTTTTCATTTAATCTCTTCTTTTATTTAGTTCACAAATGTAACTTCCCTGGGGCATTTTTTTTCTTGCCCAGGAATAAAGTAATTTTTTCTACCAGTGATCACAGTGTTTGTTTCGTACTTCCATTGTATCTGTTTAACAATTCCTTCCATCACCGACTGAGCTACAACCGGACCGCTAACCGGGCATTCTCTACCGAGATGACCGGTGGTGTTACAATATTTTTATCGTGTGTACCGTGTGTCTTTCGTTTCGCATTCACTGTTGTATTGAAACGTTGTTGGACGCCTTTTATTTCTTATTACATCATTATTTTACAAATTGTAAATAGATTTATTTCCGGCGTGTAGAAGAATCGATGAATAATTCCACCTAAAAAGTGGAACTATAATTTTACGATTGAAATTTCTGCTTACAGCATTGAGTTTGGATTCTCAAAAGAAGATGTAGTGATTTGATTTGCGATACTAGTTTCGAAACGTAACTTTGAACTGTTAATCAGCAGTTCGCTGAGATTTTGCAAGATTATAAAGTCGTTTGAATAAAGCAAATAATATAGGTCGCAATTTTCCCTCCCATTTCACAATTCTTCTAATTGAAAAGCGATTGCGTTTAAATACTCCTCTCATTTATCCGGAAGGTCGAAGGGCCAATCGATGTAATTGGATAACCGCCGCGTGGGGTATCGGGGAAGGCGAAGGCTGAGCCGCGATCCGCCGTCGGAACGGAGGGGCCGAGTGCAGCGGCCGAGGCATAGTAAAGGCGCGTGCGGCCATTTTGCGATGCGCGAGTCGCCCTCGAGTGGGCGAAGGGGCGTTGGCGACGCTGAGGGCGCCACCAGCCCACGGCGGAGTATCGCTCGCCGACTAGCACTGGGTGGAAATGAGAGCTTGTGTGAGCGCGATGTTTCAGCGTTTTAATGGAGGTATAGTTGGTAATTGCTCTTGGATGAAGAACCAAATCTCGGTTGATGTTTTCGTCCAAAATCCCAGAGACCCTGACAGTGAAACCAACCGTGGCCGCAGTAGCGTTGCTGACTGCCAGGTCTTAGGATTCGAGTCCCGATGGTGGCGGATATTCGATCCTGCAGGGGAGTTCCAGTGGCCGGCTGCTGTGATCCGTAGATCTCCGGTGTTTGTCCGACGGTTAACACGCCTATGGCGGAGCATGAAACGGGCAATGGGACGCACGCGATCTTTCCTTCCTCTTCTTTGTCCTGTTCCTCACCCTTTAATCACACATACACACAATCACATACACACATATACACACGTGCATACTATTTCGCGTATCGGGAGAGTAGCGCTTTTCCAATCATTCGTCAGTATGACTGAAAAAGCACTATTCTTTTGGGAAGGTACCTGGTGAGGATAAACCCCGCAAGGTGACGTACAGATTGACACCGGATCTCACGTCCCAGCAGGGGAGGAACATCGCCTTCACCCGGGATTTAACATCCACTACACTCACGTGACGAATAACTGAAGTAACTGACGCGCCTGGAAACACTCAAGTCACTCGCTCACTCCAGCGACCCCAGAGAAGGAATGGCTTCGTTTGCGACTGGTCGCTAAATGAACAGGGTTTCTTCTCTCGTAACGTCACATAACGTCCTCCTAACTGGAATCGTGCCGCGTAAATTACATATTAGCGTAATAAATATTATTATTACTATTTATTATTATTATTATTATTATTATTATTATTATTATTATTATTATTATTACAGTTCTTGACGTTAAGCTTCCAGGACGCTAGCGAACCACTATCCCGCACGATTTGTAGGGCCACAAGTAGCATCTCCTTCGTCGCGTCACGTGGCTCAGTGGCGCTGCGGGCGGCACAGTTAGGTAGAGCGGTGGTGAAGATTAGGTAAAGTGAAAAGTTACATTGCATTACAACTACTTGTAGTGTAGAACAGTTATTTATCACTGTTTATTTGGCGACGTGTGGTTAACGGAAAGCTTTTGTGAGGAAGTTTTGTTATATTTGTTTCTTGAATAAAATGCGATAGGACCATTCATTTATCTCTTACAATTTGTACTGTGTGAAACACTAGAAAGAAATGATAAGTGTTGAAGGTTGGGGATGTTCAGTAATTGACGTTTCGGGAAACAAATATCTTTTATATTTTATTTTATCTAAAATAGATGCAGCACATCCGCTAGTCCAATGCCACGTACAGCCGAATACGGGCATTCTAGTTCGTAGCGGCGTTGGCTACGAAGGGGGCCGCAGCGGAACGGTGACCACGGGCGATCGTGACGCCAGCATAAGATGACGACCACAGAGCAAGAGTCATCAGCGTAGACCGTCTGGAGCGAAGGAGGTGGGGGTGGCCTCTCAGAACGGCGAGACGACGCATCACTAGCGCTAGTAGCGGCAATACTTATTCTAATGATACGGCAGAAGAGCGGTAACAATGACAGATATTGAAGAATGGAATCACCACACCTTTATCCTAAACTCACGTACTGCTGTGCTGGATATTTCAACAGCAGTTATCTGTTAGGGAGCCAGTAGAAATCACATGAACTATTTGTGTGTAGTATAAAATCTCATTGAAATATGTATATGCAGCTATATTAACTGTAATATTATTAGTTCGTTTTGGTGGAGTTTCTCTTTAACTGGTTAAATTGTTGATCGCGTACGGATATATTTCCAACAAATATTTACTAATTATGTCATTTTAAAATAATTTTGATGTAGTAACGTAATAAGTTCCTTTGTTGAGCTCTGTCACAGTTTCAAACACAACTCGTGCATTTCACAGAAACATATTTCAGCTTACTGCAATTATCTTTGAATATTAGGTGTGTGCACAAAGATACCAACCTAGAGTAAACAAAGTTAATAGAATCACAGTTGAAAGCAACGCGTGGGACCGGCTAGGGAAGAACAAGGGCCCCAAATCGCCGATTTGGCAGGAAGACCACGTACATTCTCAATTGGTGCATTGTGCGGCCTCGAGGGGCGCGAGCGTTGCCCGTCGCGGAATCCCGGGGCTTCCCCACGAGCGAGGGCGCTGCGAGGGGCGATGCGAGGGGCGACGCGATGAAGGGCGGTGACGCGGGAGGCAGCGCCTGGGGGTGCCTCCCCTCGTCGCGCCGCTGAAATATTATTTTTCGGCCGCGTTTTGACGCCGGAGTCAGGGCGAGCGCGCGTTTGCTACGTGGGATTTGCGTTCGGATCAGCGAGTGGCGACAAAAGTATTTCCTCCCCTGCGTTCGCTGCTCCACGACTCCCGGCCCCCCCTCGCGATGTGAGCTGCGTTCTGAGCCTTCGTAATGCGTCAGAGTTATACTTTTGTGCGCTGCGTTTACTGCGCTCACACCGGTGTGCGAAGGGCATTGTTGTAGGACACACTACGAGTATTTCCACCGCCTGCAGGAAGCTTGGTTGTACCGTAGAGGGGTTTTTTGTACACATTGCAGACGGGCTACCGATATTTCAAATAAATTGATTCACGAGGTCACGGCATGTTGCCAGCGTTTTACTGTTTGCTTATTGCAGCGCAGTAGCTCGCTGTCTCGCTGTACGGGTACATAAATGATGCCAATGGCGGTAAGGTGGTCAATAATGAGCACGACGATGATGTAATAATAATAATAATAATAATAATAATAATAATAATAATAATAATAATACAGAATAATAATAATACAGAATAATAATAATACAGAATAATAATGCAGAATAATAGCAGATCCAAGCATCCGAGATTGCTAAGATAAGATCAGAGGCTGACTTGGAACGAAGGATCGCGAGTTCAAGTCCCGTCTCGGAGTTGTTTGTGTTTGTGTGTCCCCGAGATGGCTAATATGGAACCAAAAGAAGACAAAATACTAATAGCTCACTTGCAAGAAAGAAATGTAAACCTTTACCTCTCCATATCTTTTTAATTTTTAGAATTTGGTGTTTTATTTATTCCTGCTTTTTTAATTGTCTATTTCATCAAGCCTTTTAAAAAGGATGGAAATTAATTTTCACAGTTTTCATCGTTTTTCTATTGGGCCATTTTTTATTCTTAGAAACTCGGAAGCCTGTATCTCAAAAAAGCATGGCCTGGGGTGCAAAGGAGTTTTTAAGACGCAGGTGGTCCATCGCATCGAGAGCCCCCGAACCCGCAGGTGGCGGCGGGCGCGATTGCCTCAGAGGCCACGGCGCGGCGCAGCGAAAGTTCTCCGCCTGTGCGTGAGGCCGCGCAACCTCCTCCTCCTAACTGGAATCGTGCCGGGGCATAACGCGCCGCGGCGCGGCGCGGCGTTCGTTAGCGCACGGGCGTGCGCGTGGGATGCGCAGGTGGGCACGGGTCACGCGGGTCGCGATGCACGGAGGTCGTGCCGCGCCGCGCCGCGCCGCGCTGCGCGCTCGAGCTGGTGCGCCGCCCCAGGCGACCTTGGGGTACGCCTAATTACTGCGGTGCTGCGGGTGGTTGGCGAACGTTCTGCCTGGTTTAGCCCCTTGCCAGGAGCGCGCATGTTGCATTGCGGCTGCCGTAATGCATGCGTGTTTGCGCGGGATCGATGCTTTGACACTGTTGTGGTTTGCGATTCACCTCCTTTGTCGTTTTGGACTTTGTGATTTCTATGCCTGGTAGTATGTTATTTTATAGATATTGCTGTCTTAATAAATAAAAATTGGTTTTGTAGTAAAAATATGCATGTAAAACAATTAATAACTTGGCACTTTTCTTCGCTACTGCTACTATAAATGTTTTGTGAAGGTAAACCGAAAATAATAATTTTGTCATGCGATGACTTACCTCTTCATCAATAGCGTATCAAAAGATATTGTTTAATCTATAGAAACGGAATCAGTTTATATCTAAACGTAACTGCCCTGTTTCGTGTTTGGCTCAGAAAGACACGTAAAATTATGAAGTTTCAAATAGGACCGGATTCTCTCATTCATGAACAAATCGTGCAACCGAATGGAGCGGGTGATTTTTTAATGATAGGCATTTATCATGTGTTCTTGATTCGCGCTTCAATCCAATATAAACTTGTACATATAGGCGTACGTACTGACGCACTTGTCTCAGATCTGTTATCAGTCAGCTTAGAGGTCCAATAATCGTGGAAAAACAGCACGCTGTAACACGTATTGATGTGTGCGAATGTGCTCATTGTCGGAAAGTTTCCCACGTGGAAAACGCATTTAACTAACGAACAGTATGTATACCAGTTTGGCGTTTGTCATCTCGTTCCCATAAAGAGAGCAACAATTAACGTTTAACTAAGGAAGTCGAGAAAGTGCCGTGTTTCCCTTGATATAAATACTTGTGAAATCAAACCGAAAATAAATGTAAACATTACTCTTTCATCATGCAATGAAAGCTTTACAGTCGTTAAGCTGTAATATTGGCTGTGTTTTTGAAACCTTATTTACTCCCCCTGGAATACCGTACTTAGAGTACTATAGCTATACTTCACGAGTAAATAGCACGTCGCTGCTGGGCACTGCTCACCGAGCGAGGGAGCGGCGTCGTATCGACCAGGCAGCTATCGACCGCAGCCCGCGGGGACTCACTCCATCGGCCGCTGATTTTATGCGCCGTGAACACGTCCATCTCTCGTAGCGGCCAGCCTCCCCCGCTCCCGGGGCTTCTCTCCCCCCTCCCCGCGCCCCGGCCGCCAGGGCCCCCTGGACATCCCCGCGGGGTCGGTTTGACGGACGGGTCTCACCGCAGGACGCGGTCGCTCGCTTGCAGGCTAGCGGGTGCCGTCTGCCCTCTTTTTTATTTCCCCCTTCTTTCTTTCCCTCTTTTTAGGGCGTCTGTTCAGAGAAACCACGCGAAGGGAGGAGGACGGTGGAGAGAAATGCAGACACGTTCGTAAACTCCCTGATGAAATCAGGAGAGGGGTTAGCTGACTCGAGCTTCAATCCAATAATCATCAGCGCCTCTTTGGGAGCCGTGGATACTTTCAAGAGTGGAATTACGAATGAAACTGTAGTCGAAATAAATTCTCGCGGTGTTTTAGTAACCCCTTGGAGAAATTTGCTTTGTCGGAGAGAAAACTCTTTCTGCAAAGCGGCCCGGATTGGCGCGCTGTGCGAATGTCGCCCTCAGTAAGTTGCGTTAGATGCTTGCTCAGTTAACGAATGATTAGAGGCGCATGAAGATAAATATTGGAATTAAATTAAGGTGGTTTCGATTATATAATAACCATCACACAGATGGATAAGTCTTAGGGACAAAAATAATAATCCTACGGTTCTGAATCGTGCATATTTCGTTCATTATAACCCTCCAGTCGACACTGTTTGATACGAGAAAGAATCAGGGTGATCGTTTCTGACAAATTTAACAGTTGAATGAGAGCATTATGGGAAATGTTTGCGGTGTTGTTTCATTTAAAGGCAGGTTATTAGATCGTTACATGTTACTAAAAATACCAGAGACCGACTCGCGAACCTGTTAATTACGAGGGCTAGTTTGCTGGGAGTGCATCGCTTGTGCCTTTCATGCGGAATCAAAGGGCCCACTCCCCCTCCTGCTGACCGCTGTGGCCGCGTCCTCTCGAAGATCAAATGGCTTTAAATTGTTGCCAACTCGAAGGGAACTGCTTAATCTGCGCGCACACCGGCACGAGAAGTGGTTGGTAGTGATGCTAGAGGCTTACGCTTTTCAGTTGAAAAAAATGTACAACTACTTTGAAACGGCGTTCAAATAACAGTTCCTACATTCAAAGGTATTCAAAGATGTTTTTTTGTGGTTCGATGATCATGTCACAGTTGAAAATATTCTACACTGAGTCGCAGTTGGAAGCAAATATCTATGGCAGAGAGTTCTCTCACAAGATGTCACCCCTGTTCAGGTCACAAAAGCACTGCCGAGATGTCCACACGCGAGACTAACTTCAACCCTCTTAGCGTTGCACGTGGCCTGCCAGCCCTGTGAGCGCATGGCACACGCAAGATTGAGTGATGGTTTTTCCCTTTGCAAAATATGTCAAATTCAAGCGTGAAGGTCCTGCAGTTGCAAATCCAGACTGTATTATTGTAACGTTTTATCTGAAAGCAGTTATACCAAACAACACTTCCCCGTAGGGTCAGATTTTAAGGGGACTCATAAAGCCCTATCTCTCCCATGTTAATTTGCCTGTTCATTGGACCCATTATCGCGGAAACTATGAACACTAGTGCTGTGAAATTGTAGAAGCAGCTTTATGGAAGTGTTTTTAAAAAGTGGTACCATGTATACATTTTTAATGGTTTTTGTAATTTATAGAAGATTTTAAGTAAATGTCAAAATTTGTACAATATATTTTCTGTTATTTTATTCATAAATCCTAAAGTATGTAACATACTGTAAAGATTTAGGTACCATATATTAATTAATTATATTAATTAAATTTTCAAAATTATTCCTCGAGTAGTTTCTGAGATAATAGGACAAACGTCTTGTCAAAATTGTAATTTTTCAGAAATCAGCGTTAAAGTTAAATTTGTGTAAAACTCATTCTTTTACCCTTCCTCCTTCCTCCAACCAGCTCCATAGATTGATTTGTCTTCCTAACCATAACATAAATAATAATAATTTAGGCATAACCTAAATTATTATTATTATTATTATTATTATTATTATTATTATTATTATTATTTACATTATCTTCAGCATAGGAATGTGTTTGTTCCGTTGCCTATTTTCTTTTTGAAGCACTTTGATGTGAATTACTGGTAGTATTGATGCATTGTTATCTATTGTTATTTACCTCATTACCATAATTAAAACGCTTTACTATATTGATTGCCACGAAAGGAACGTTTCTAAAAAATACTTTTACTTCTTGTCATTTTCTTGAAAGAAGCAAACTTCAACGAAGGAAAAAAGCTCGTAGAACTCCGCAGACAGAAGTAAACAAAACGCGTTTCCCGCGAAAATAGTCATAGAAGAGAATGCTTTTCAGTGCAAACAGCATTGAAGATTTTTTTCTCTTCCTTTTGGTGAAAACTTTGGTCTTTCAGATGAATTCCTTCAAAAGATATACCGTACGTGTGACACGTGTAACCAATATGACTACCACTTTGACATATACAGATGAAGGAACAAAGTAACGAAAAATGTTAAAATAGGGAATTTTATAATGATATGTACATGGTATTATTCAGAAAACTCTAAATATTTCGAGAATGTTAAAATCTGAAAAAATTCAAAAATTCAAATTTTTCTTTATGACTCTTCTTTTTAAAGAAGGGTCGATTCATGTGGTACACGTGCGCGAAATTCAAAGGGCGATGTGATTCTTAGTATGTGCAACTGAATTGTGAGTGCCACATACATACACACACTTATTAGTACAAGAAGGGACTGGGGCCCGGAACCATCTGTTACTCCCGGCTTTGCAGTCTCCACTGGGCGGGTCATCCACCATGTAATTACAAATTTAAATGGCATTTGCGCGCTTTTTGGTCGGTTGCGTGGTGGCCCCAGGCAGAGCGGTGCGCCGAGCGAGGGGCGTTGAGAGGCGCTGGGCTAATTGGCTTTCAATTGGGATCGAACAGTAGCAGGCTGCGGACGTTTCGTGGAAGAGCCGTCCAGTGCGGATTCCGAGAGGCTGAGCGCGTGAGAAGCCGATCCGTGCGTCACGGGTGCCAACCTTTCGTGCTTGGTAAACAGTGTGGGGCGTAGAGCATTGTAGAATCTTCCAAATGCACTGAGCGTGTGGCTGCGCGTTCAAGTCGTGCCTGACATCCCACCTGATCCATCATACTATTTATTATCATTCACCCCTCGTGGGCATCCTACCATCCTTCCTACAGTAGAAAGCAGAGGGAAACCCCCAGTACGACCAGCAACGCCCCCCCAGTGGGGATGCGACATCGCCAACAAAACGACGGTGATATAAGTTAAAACAACCACCCCAAACCATCAATGTTATTAAGCATCAATGTTTTTAAAACTGGATTATTAACCACTGACTGTCACGAGGAGGGATTTTATTTGAAAGTTGTCTCGCTTATTAATTTTTATTGAGATTTAGCTGACAAAACAAAGTCAATCATCAAAGTCATCAGGGCAATTAATGAAACTTGGATTATCTTATGTTCGTTACTTCAAAAAGAATACAGACCTTTTTTATTGAGGAAACCTCAGTTTTATTTAATTTTCAGCCTAGATCACGTTGGTCTAACGAATATTTAATTTATAAATATCTGACAATTATTGTAGGATTTAGATGTGATAGTTTTTCATTAAAAGAATATTGATCACGTAAAAAAATCGAACACAAATCATCGATGTTAAAAACAATTTGAATCGGCTGCCCTTGACGAGCCGCGTCTGTGTTGTGGTGGCTGACATTTCGGACAACATATTGTCGGCTTACTCAGAGCTTACTCTTCGGGTAAGCTTGCTTGAGTGAGCCGGGTAAGCTTACGTGAGCTTGCTCTTCAACAGCATGCTATGAGTAAGACGACAATATGTTGGCCGAAACGTCAGCCACCACAACACAGACGCGGCTCGTCGCGGACAGCCTAGATTGGTTAACAACCTCCGACCGCCGAAGGCTGTGCAATCGCGTGGATGGTTTTACAAAAACATCGACGTCGCTATCTCACGCGTAGTCGGGCAGGGGTCGTGGCGCGGCGGGCGGCACGGAGATGCTGAGGAAAGGTGCAGTGTACTCGCCAGGGCGTGGGCGGCCCGCCGCAATTACTCGCCCGAAAGTGCCGAGCGGGTGTCGCGCGCGCAGCGTGACGCGGCGTGACGCGTGCCTGACGACTACGCTCCCAGCCGTGCGCCCGCCGCGCGCGCCTTCTTCAGGGCTTGCGCGCGAGAAAGTGCGGGGAAGGGGCTGTTGGGTAAAGGCGCCCTCAAACGCTATCTTTAAAAGACCTGTTTTTGACTTTCTATTTATTTTTTGGAGGTTTAGTTTGACTGAAAAAACACATGAGTATTCTTGGTGGTTTTTCTTTTTTGCTTCTCAGTAGTATTGCTAAAAAGAAACGTGCAAAATCAGACATCAGACACGATCAAACACCTGCAAATCTGTCTACTATATTGACTATTTCATGTTCTGTACAAATTATTCGTACGTGTCCAAGTCTATTTATTTCTTAATAAACTAGGAGCAATGTTAACTCTGCTCTGCATCGCTCAGCGACTGCATGATGTGACGCATAATTCAAGACCTGGTCATTCGAAGGTCGATTAAAGTATGAAACTATTTTGACTTTTAAGTAACAATGGTCTCAAATGTGCGGAATGTTCGTCCAAGTCATGTAATTTAATTCAATATTACTATTTCCTATGTAGTCTTACCATGAAAGTGTGCAAATGTTTAGTTGTTTTCGGAATCTGTCACATCTTTCTGTCGAATTTACAGTTGTCTTCTCAAGCGGCGTGTGCTTTTGTTTCGGATTCGAGCAAGTTTTAATTTTAGTTTCATGTTAACACGTATGCGCAATAAAGCTTAAACATCTTAATTCCTCACAGAGCAATTCGTTAGAGACAATGCCCAGTATGGAAGCGTGTTGGACCCCGATGTTCGCGAATGCAGCGGTCGTTGCTTGAGCGACGATGCCCTTCTGGCATCGGCGCACTCTCTCCGGCGCTACCCTCTCACTTTCTGCGCGGGCTTCCAAGACAATGATTTGCAGGATGGGGTCACAACGTGCTTTCTCGGCGCACCTCGTTTCCTCGCGTTTATTTACTCGGGGACGAACAGCTTCATAGCGCTGCTGGTGCTTAACAACACGAAATGTATTTGTCTCGCACTCTCGGAGGCAGAGCTAGTTCCGCGATCTTCGTCCCGTGGAATCATTTCTACTTTTTTATTTATTTCTTCGTAATATTCTTACTTCTTGAATGTTATGCCGGGTGATTGGAAGGACCCGCGAGCGGGGACTTCCGAGATGACGTCACTTCTATGAAAACTAATTCGGAAAACTCCTTCTACTCGTAAAGTGATCAGAGATTATTCTGACAATACGAAGAGTCAGATGCTAACAATTTTAGGCCTTCTTTCAATAAGTTTTCAACATTAAAATGCTCAAAATGTTGCCACATGGTACTGAAAAAATAACCTATGTGGGAAATTTCGACATCGGACTCATGATAACGCGTACGTTTAAATATTAAACTGTTGTGTTACACAGGCGGTGCAATGAGCGTCATATTTGCCGCTACCCCTTCGAGGCGTCAAGTGGCGTTCTGGGGTCGTGTGTAGTGAAAATTTTCTCACTATGGTGCGCGTGTATTTTTCTTAACTCTCGGTGTCGTTTTTGGCTTTGACAGATTCTAAAGTAATTTTAAATCGCTCTGTATATTATTTCCATTTTGATTCCATGTATGTTCACACTTTTGCACAAACACGGCTAGTATGGTGTACGCATTTGAAGCCAGGAACCTTGGAAAGTGGAAACAAAACTGAAGTGCTTGCACGAGGGAAGGCGACTTCCAGCGAAGTCTCGTAGCGGGAGCGGATGCCCTTTGGGAGGACAGAGGGCGCGGACGACGCTGCTCATTTGTCATCGAAGCGTCTCCTTTGTACGGCGCGGCGTTTTCACATGAGGTCGCTTCGTTCCCGCGCGGTGGCAATAAAGGGAATCCGCCTGAGGATGCGAGACTCGGCTCTTCCCGCTGCTCGGTCCTTGCGCCCGCGACAGCCGCATTTTTCACCCCCGCCTTGCTCGATTCCTCAGTTGCCGGCGCTTTCATAAAAACACTGTCGCCAGCAGTGCAACGTGGAGGAAAGCATTAAATATATCTCTCCCATCCTTTTCTGTTCATCTCCCTTTCATTTGCTTTGCTACCGAAGGCGTCTTCTGACCTTTCTTATGCTCCTCCCGTTAATTTTTTTTCTCTCATCTCCTCTCTTAGCATATTCTTTGTTATGTCGTTGTTTACGAACCTTTCTTCCCTCCCCTTTTTTCTCCTTGCCTAATCCTTTTATGCCTTTCCTTGATCCAAGTGCTACTTGCGTAGTTTTTTTTCCATCTGACCCGTCTAGAATCATCGTGTTTCCGCGAGTTCATTCTAACCAAACCACAAATTTATTTCAAATCTACCATCCACTTTTCAATCTTGCCCTCACCACGCCCTACCTTTGTTACTTAATTTAAACGTTGTTTTTCTAGCTTCTCTCCTGTGTTGGTTTGCTTAGTGTTTTGTACATCTGTATCGCTGAAAAGCGAGCCTGTAATTGCTGCGTGTTTCCCGGATATCGCGGCTTGGTTTGCCGCCCCGCTGCCTGCGCCCGCGCAGTTCCTGCCGCCGGAGCCGCCGCCATTGTCTCCGTCGCCCCTCACCGCCCTCCGCCCTGAGGCCAATGCCGCACGCGTCCTCCGCATCGGTTCGAGGGCATCACTCACGTTGAAGGCCGGGCTTCGCACCCCGCAGGGGAAACGGCAGCCGTGTGATGTGGACGCAGGCCTTGATTTTTTTTTTGTGATTTTGAGGTCACATGTGGTGCTTGTGCAAAGTTTTGGCTGTCTAAGGAAGCTGAGAATTTTGATAAAAAGAAAAAAATTCTCCGTGGATTTTGCGCTTCTAACGTCTGCTTGTGCTGTCCTGCTCAGCCGTCAGGTGCGACTAAGGGTGGCATAGATGCGCGCTGGGCTAAAGGTATCCTTTGAGGGCCAATTCCTCACTACGCACCCTTAAAAACGTTCAGGATATGTGTGTCTACCAGTTCAACTCAAATTTTGCATATGAACTACATGTGACCTTAACTATCACTGAAAATAGAATGGAGGCTGGATTTTATATAATACACATGTCAATTTCCTTTTCCAACTTTTTTGGCATCGTTTAGAATTGCGCATTTCGCATTAAAGTTGCCATTAAAATGTAGCCATTGTTTCTGTCTTGTTTAACAAAGTTCCTTACAGATCTCCTATTCTGTTCAAAAGTTAGAATTGAAAGGCCACTGGAAATTTAACAAAGTTCCAAAATTGTGCACTGCATTGTAGATTTCTTCCCAATAACAAACCCCGTCTCCGAACAAAATTTCTCTAATATCTTTCGTTTGTACTACTGAAGAGTCGCCCCTCGCTTTTCGTTTTTAACAACCTCTCTTTCATTTTACTTATTTCTAATTTCAGGTAGTTGCTTTCTTTGGCTTTGGAGTTTCATATCTTTAATACTGCTGCTGACATTGCCTTGTATCCGGCGCAGAAACAGGGCCTTGTTACTAAGTGCCTCCCTGCTTGGCCCGCGTCGTTCGGCCCCAATTTGCCTGCCATGGCTGCTGTAACTGCCATCTGAAAGTCAGCCGCCCGCCTCAATTCTATGGCTCTGTCTGCCCCGCCGCCCCTCACGAGCGCAAGTGCT
Organism: Gryllus longicercus; assembly: GCA_038098605.1. NCBI lineage: Eukaryota > Metazoa > Arthropoda > Insecta > Orthoptera > Gryllidae > Gryllus > Gryllus longicercus. The sequence continues at coordinate 886,616 of JAZDUA010000359.1, read as the reverse complement.
GCGACCGGCGGCGGCGGCCGCCATTAGCAGGGGGCGGGGGCCGCTCGGGACAAAACACTGGCGTGGAATGGCTACGCTCACAATGCAGGGCTGAAGCGGCGGCGCTGACGGTTATAAATTAACCTGCGTTAACGGTAGCAGACGCCGCCGCCGCTGCGCCGCCATCTTGGGAAAATGGATGGGCATGCCTCCAGGGACAGTGGGTCGAAAGAATGTTAAATGTGCATCATGTTTTCGTGGATATCGAAACAACAATTCAATCGACACTCTTAAAAAGGTAACATGCTGCATCCAAGTGGGGCTTTTTAATATGTATCATTGGCTTCTTGGGCGGTTGCTGAATCCCTTTGATTCCCCACACCCCCGGAAGCCAGTGATTCATATTTAAAAAAAATATATTTTTACTAATTTTCTACAGTAACAAAAGTTATTCAATATATAAATAGTAGCCATTCCGTTCGAGCTCCATGACAAGTTGAGTGCATTCAATCTGAAAGCGCCTCTTTCAGGGACTGCAGAGCATTTATGGGCACATACATAGTGACCATTTATCGATAAAAAAGGTGCCGAAGGGAATGTCCATGCCCCGATTATGTTTCGCAGTCTCATTAATTACGAGAAAGTAAAAAGCGGCGCAAGACAGAAATTTTTATGAAACAAGAAGCTCCACAAATTGAAGAAATCGTTCCCAAAGCATTCAAATAATCTCTCAGCGATTTCTTTAGGTTGTATGGGGGGGGGTCTATGTCGATGTATATATTAGGTGCTTAACTCTTCAATTATGGGAATTACGATACTTAACAAGAAATGTATCAGAGATGAATACCTGTACCTTATTTAATATATTTCTAAAAGCTCGTATTCGTGGTGTTTATCAAGTATTTCCTTCACTTCAAAAATAGTAATTTATACTCCACATATGATAAAGAGGTATTATAGCAGTATATTTTTGACTATTTAGAAGCGCATTTAACATTATGAATAAAATTAAATAGTGCATTTATTTGAATGAAATTTGAATGTATTTTTTTATGAATAAAATTATATTTAGTCCTGATTTATGCTATTGATTTTTATTTATGAAAATAAAATTACTCTGATTTTTTTCAAAATAGATTTAAATCTGAATTTTCTTTTCAAAGGTTTTGAGTTGTCTCCATTTTAATTATTATACAGAAGATATCAATGGGAATATTCCACCATTCAATTGAGCTTGTCTTACCTAATTTGGCAATATTTAACTTGGGTTGCGTTTGATCCAATAATTATTTTTCGCGAATGTTTTATATTCACCATCGTATCCGTGCCCTGTAAGAAAACTGCTCAAAACTCCTGGTAATATATTCATGAATTTCTTACTCGCTTGTGGTACTTTTTCGAAGAACAGTTCCAGTACGCGGAGACAAGACGAACATCGTCGACAAGCAGGCGAGAAAAAGAAATATCAAGAAAAGTCGAGATACCGTATAGGTTTCTCGGAGTGTGCAGCGAACGCAAATTGGCAGTGTAAAGAGGCGAGGTATACAGCTCGTCAAAAAAACCGGTACTACTGGCTGCAAAATTGGCGACAGCCACTCCTTCCAACAGACAAGGGCGTTCACTGTTGGGAAGGCACTTTCGATCAGGCATGGGGAGTGCTAAATTGACCCGATAACAACTCTCTTTTTTGAACGAAACTACATGCAAATAATTTGGGGGCAGGAATCGATTCCTGCGCGCACTGGGCACGTGGTGCCCGTGATGTGAGCGCCCGCCGCCATGAGCGGCGGCATCTGCATAATGGAGTCTAATTTTTGGCTCTCCTGTCATTAAGACTCTCGGAGGGTTATATTTATATTTCGTTATTGCTATCATTGAAACGCGTCGGGCGAAATCGGTAAGAAACCTTTTGAAGGGATTCCTTGGAGGAATTCGAATGCGTATTCTGCGGGAATATTACTTAGCATAGAGATAGAAGTGTTTTTGTCTTAGAATTTTATCCCCCTACCCCACCCCATTCTGACTTCTTGCACCTGCCTTGCACGCTCCATGCTTGGAATATAGAACTCTTTGTATTCCTCATGGCGCGTCTCTACCTTATATACAAACACAACATGGCGTGCTGCCGTACGTTAGTGCCTTGGTGCAAATGAAAGATTGAATAAGCATTACCGATAGATTAATATGATATAATTGTTGTATAAGGTATCCTTCATATACTTATATTGTGTAATTGGAGTTGGGCTTCATATACTTATATTGTGTCTGGAGTTTAATGTATTTATTGTCTATATTTATAACGAATTTTGTACTATAATTCAATGAACTTAATCTGATTTTTACACATTGCCATTTGTAAATATTCTTTGTTATAGCTTGATGAGTACAAGAAGATCCTTGAAACCGTTGCAATAATAAAAACCTATTACTAAATGCACATTTATTGTATTATTATGTAAATACTACAGTAGTTGCAAAGGTGTATTCTTAAGTAAAGGGCCAAATAGAACAATCATGAATTAATACATGAGCAGACACTTGAATATTAACAATTTATAGATGTGTTTTTGTTTACGCGGTGACGTTATGCAAATCGTTGGGGAAATTCTGTGAAATTATTTTCACTGATAAATAACTGAAAGAGGTTCGATTTAAAGATTGTATGTATACTACCTATATTTTGTCAAAACTTCAAAACGAATTTGAATATTTTGCATCACAAAAGTAAAAGAAATTGAGCTACATTGTTCTCGAAAAAAAAAAAAAACATCGTCTTAAGCGTGAATCTCGACATGTCCGTTTAGCAATCATTCCATACTGTGTTACCTCGTACATCGCAATGATGTGGTGGAAGATAGCTTCCTTTCACTTTTTCTGATAAATGCTGGAATCATCAGGGAGAAAAAACGAGGTTACTTCTTACCTGTAAAATGTGTCTCATGGTCAACTTTAATTAGGCTTAATTGTCCTGTTACTGTATAATTGTAGAATAGGAAATAGATGGGAACTTCGTTTTTCAGTAAGGACTATAATGTTCACCAGTTAGACACACTAAGGAGCTTGAAATGCATTGGGGACCAAGGGCGGTAGTGATGTGTTGAGGTAATTATCCGTAATGATAGAGTGCAGACAGAAGTATCCCAGGCCATTCACAAATCGCTCCGCATTGACATCGTTTTCTGTGTAGCATATGCTAAAAATTACTGGACATGGAAAACACATTCCCCTCATTTATAAATTGTACACATCTTAGTAATTGTTTCAGTTTTTGGTATACAGAAAACAGCGTATTTTAGATGTAATGTTTGTAACCTTAAGTCACGTGATGAACTTGATGAACATGAACCTAGTGTATGGTTTATATTTTGAATTTTGGTTTTTCGTTTTGTCCCGTCATTTAGATATTTAAAAAAACATTTGTAATTATTTTCTTGCAGCTTACAGTTTATGGCAATCATGAGACGTCTTTGCAAATTTTCAGAATTCCTTCTATCGCCGCGATGTTAGTAGGGGTCGTGAAGAGACGTGTTCCCGAACGTGCCGATGCATCATTTTCTGCCCTTGTTTCCACATTTTTGGTGCTGCTGGTGTATAATAAAGACCCGTTTTTGCATTGTTTCACGGCTCCGTGACGTTTGTATGCAAATGCCGAGTGCGGAAGCGTCGCCTGGGAAGTGCGGGCCGGCGACGTGGCGGGGCGGGGCGGGGCGGGGCGATGGTGGTGGTGCTTCGTGCGAGAGGTCGCTTCCCTCTGCATCTGCTTATTTGGCGGGGCGGAGAGGGGATGGCGGTCTGGCAGGTTATGGTAGTAATGGCAGTTGAGATAGTGCCGTGGAAGCGGCCATGAGATGACGGCGGTGACGACATTGGAAGTGGAGAAGGCGCTTGCGGCGGCGATGGCAACAGAGGGGGAGCAGTGTCCAACGTGGCACCGCCTTAGGTGACTCAGGGCATCAATGTTGATGACACTGCAGTGCCTATGGCCGGAAAGTTGTCATGTTAGAGTCCCAACGATGGCAGAATTTCCGACTCTAGCCACTGAACTAGGTCGAATTCAACTGCTGTCTGGAGGAGAATCAGAACGGCCGGCAGCTTTGATCGGTTGTTTGTCGTGCTTTCTCCGATCAACACCAGGCAAATGCTGGAGCAGTACCTGGGCCACTGACCACACGCGATCTTGACTTCCCCTTCCTTGTCCTATCACCATCGATTACTTACACACACACACTTACATGCTCTGCACTACCTCACATGTAGGGATACCAGTTGCAAAGATGGAGATTGTCCCGGCCGAGGAGGAAGGAGAACCTCGCGATCCGGCGTGTAAGTTAGCGGCGAATCTCTCCTCCAGGTAGCTCTATACTTAGAGGATTAATAACTTTAGCAGTTGATGTCCCCCGGAATCACTAGGCAATCAATAAATAAATCATTCACTATAATGGTGGTGGTGGTGGTTTTCGCTCTCCCACATCTCCCACATTAGAAATTAGAGTGGTGGATGGATTTTCTGACCCTCAAAGCCCCGCATGAGCTCTGTCTCCGCTCCTCTCTCTGAGGTTAGTCATCTGGTTCTCCATTCCTCCAGTTCACTTTTACTTTCAATCGATCTACGGGTGCCCTCACCTTCGCCGTTATTTCGAACAACCTGAATTCCACCGCCTGGAAGCCTTTTTCAGTTTCGCTCTCGAGTTCCATATCAGAGTCACGATTTTTATTTTATTTGGAGTGGAGGACCAAAGCTTAATCTAATCACCTTGCTCCCGCACTCCTGCTTTTTTTCGAATCTGTCTTTCTGTCGTTCAAAGCCGCGGAATTTGAGGGCGAGAAAATCCTTCGAATCCATGGGGAGGCACGCGACTTGTGAAAGTATCTTAGCGGAATTCGTGGCTAGAATGGAGATCATTCGATCTGGGGCGAAAACGGCATCGGTGTAAAGAGCAAATCATCATTTAACATATTTAATGAGTTCACAAAATGATGAGTTTACTTTATGACTCTTACTTTATGATGAGTTTATGCATTGTTGTGACGATGATACATCTTTTCTATAACGAACAAGTTTCGGTTTTGATACTGTTTCAGACTTTTTGTGCATTTTTAATAAATAATACTCAAATTGTATAATTTTAATTTCCAAGTGAGTAGCTAATACTATAACCATTTTATTTATTGAAGTTTTTAACGCATCCGTTCCCGCCTGGGACAACTTGATTAAAGTAAAGAAATAATGACGAGTTGTCTGCTCTCTCAAATCAAACATGTTATTGATACGATGAGTGACTTTTCGGAATGTGAATACATGGTAACAAGTTATACGATATGTTCCATTCAATTTTGGCTATATACTGAAAGATTAATAATGACGAATTGTCAAAATAAGTCATCTGCTGTTTATACTACAAGTGACTTTGCGAAATGTGAACAGATCATTATTTCGCTTAACTTGTTATAAAGATTTGAAAACGAAACCCTTTCATGCTATTTAGCATACTATTCATTGACAGATAACGGATTCGCCTTCATGCCTTGCTCGTGTTTCATTTTTTTGGTGACATTGCAGCCCCCCCCCCCCCCCCCCCCGCTCAGTGCGCGGTCGCGTGTGATACGGCGCCGGATGCTGCAGTCAGGGCCCCCTGCTAACAGCCCCCGGAGAAAGGTCCCGAGCCGCCAAGGCCTACGGTGCGCGATCGGCTCTCACTTGCACAACCAGCGCCTCACATCCAGCGATTTTGCCCCTCGCCGCCAGTGATCACCTATGATTGCACACGCATTGCATGTTGCTTGTGCTTTAGTACAACGTTGCAGCTGTCACGCCATGGAATTAAGTTACGAGATCCTGTAAACACTCTAAGGCTCAGGGAAATGGAGGTAATAATATAATTACATAGAGATGACTGTTAACTACCCTTCTATTTGTAGAGAAATAATGGACATTTTAATTGGAAAATACCTGATACATCGATGCGTATTATGTATTTGAATATAATTAATAAAATTGTATTAACCCTACATAATAAATAAATGCTGAAAAATACCTTGAATGCAATAATTAGATAAAATTAGCACAAAATATTTCTACTCGACTCGACACTACAGAATACATTCTACCATAGATTAAGGAGGTATCATTTTAGGTATATATCATTACTCTATGATTCTACGACAAGCAAATTAGGAAAGTATCATGGAAGAAACATAAGACGATGAATCGAAGTTGGGAATGGTCGTGAGCCTTATAGTGCTGGAGATGAAACTTTGGGATGGACAGTTGGGCGGTATTTCTGTGTCCATGCCGATAGGAGACGTTGCAATAATCAGATACGCAGATATCACAGCCCTTTAGACCCAAATGAATGAAAGTGTATGATTCAGCGTAAACGATTATTAAGACTTCTGACAAAGGTATTTTGTTGAACAGAAAATCTCTATATATGCTAGAGCTTGTGCGTTTGACAACACTGCACCGTGTTCTCACGTGGGGACAGCACCAAAGAAAGAACTCCTGAAGAATGGATGCGTATTGAAGAAAAAGAAGAAAGATAACCGGACAATACCGAATGGTGCAAAACTACTTCGAAGCCAGAGCATTCCCGTTACTCACGCCGTTTCAGTGATAATGTGTGAAAAGCAACCAATGAAAGTGCCACCGAAAATTCCTAGCGTTCCGGCGCAGTCGAAACCGAAACGGGACTTCTTCGTGGGACGTCTGCTCACGAAGTCGCCCTCTGGCGGTCGCCTGCCGTTGACGCGTCGCGTGCCGGTAATGGCAGCTGCAAGGGCGTTGCGCGGAGAAACCGCCCCGCCCCGCCCCGCCCCGCCTCGCCCCGCCCCGCCCTCGTTAAGGGAAGAAAGCAAACAGCCCCAAAGCGGCGGCCAGAGAAAGGCTGCAACGAGTGACAGTTCGTCTCTCGCAAGAAATTGTGCCACGATTAATTTGTAGGTTGCTCTTCGAGTAATTAGCAACGAGCATGCTATTTAGAGTTGAGGCGGACTTGGAATGAGAAGCGAAAACTAAAATTGCACCGTTATGGCGATGGAAGTTAGCTTTCAAGACCGGTTGCACATAGTTTCCTTGAAAAGTGTGCCGTTAGTTGTGCAGAAGCTTTTTCGAAAACTTCTGAAGCAAATAATTATAGCTCATCAAGAATATCTAAACCTTGACACTACGAATAGTCCTGCCGCCACGAGTACGACAGCTCTCAGAGGCTTTCCTTATCACATATAAGGAGAGGTATATCTGACAGAAAGCTATGTCAAAAGATCATTCATATACGCCCTTGCTAGATAATACATTTGACGCCAATTATCTCATTGTAGAGCTGCTGTCAGCAATTTTCAGACAACTCTATTTTAGTTCCGTGCAAATTGTGAAAATAGTGAACTTCATGAAAAAAGAAACTTTTTGCTTACCGAAAAACGGCATTAGCAGTGTTACTTCATCATCAAGCTCTTTTCCTCGTGTTCTCCAATTTGCAATTTAATCGCTGTGAGCTCTTGATTTGACGGGAAAACCTTTTCACACTCCTAGCAACTCCATCGTTTGAACGTTACAAGGCATGTATAAACAGAGTAATTAAACCAACTTGTATGTCAATAGCTTCTAGGAAATAAACGTTCACTTGATTGTATAGAGTAGCTGTTATGATAATTTAGCTTTGAACGTGACGAAGCCTGCAGTGTTTTCCCCGTTCTCTTGTCAACGTGTAACTATATAAAACAGGAGGGACATCGATGAAAATTTTGAAGTGGCGTAGGTTGGTGCTTGATTACGACTTCTCCATAGTACATAGCGAAATCATGAAGCAGAAAGCCTCTCATTATTAATATGGGTATTTTACCATTACTTTGTCTCTCAATATATTAATCAGTGGTTTTTGTCAAAACTGACTTACTTAAGGGCGGGAATATATTTTCAGCAAACGCCTTTGTCTATAACTACAACGCTTGACGTAGTAATCACATTCATTAGGTAACAGTATCAACAGCTAACTACAAAAAATTCAGATACAATACACGTTCATTATTTTACAACACCTTGCCAGATGACATTAAACGAATAAATTCGATACAAAAATTTAAGTCCCAAGTAAAATCTATTCTGCTGCACAACTGTTTCAATACAATTAGAGACTATACTGAACATCCAAAAGGAAAGTAATATTAATTTTTAAAATGACATTTAATGTGTTATATATAATTTGGATTGTATAATTGTAATGAACCTGAAACAAGTATTGTACTTCAGCTTCTGAGTCAATGACCCCTATCTCGATCAGGTTTTCGTCCAGTTTCCCTGATCCTCGAGCAAATACTGAGATGGCCCCTTGTTTTGCTTCTGGACATAAATGTAACTTCAAATTAACTTCTCCCCATAGCACGTCATAGACAGTTTTTAACTGTTTTGACGTAAATAAAAAAAAATCATTGATCATGAAAGGATTACCAAGGCCCAACAGAGCAAGAACTAGTGTAAACGTAATGTAATGATTGCTATTTAGTAAGCCGGAAAATATCTAAAAAGAAGGGAAATTTGTATTATTTTGGATAAAATGCTATATTGTCAGGTCACTTGATAATCAAATACATCGTAAATTTATTCTAAATGCAAAATGTAAAAATACGTATATGGTGTTAGGAAGATATAGAAACAAAGTATGATACAATTAGAAAAATCATATTATGTTTATTCATGTCTAAAGGTGAAGCATTTGACATGGATTGTCAATGCGTTTATAATGATTTAATTATGACAATAATAAAGGTGAAGGGATGGTTGAGGATGTAGCGATGGCGGAGGACAAAACAAACGATTTTCTGATAATCCTTCTTTGAATCCGTTTTTACAATCCAAATTTCACATGTAGTTACCAGTATTTGAAAACCAATATGATATGGTGTTATGAAAAAGAGTTACAAGTTGCCTACATAATAGTCGGGATGGAACTGAGCTGAATAAGCTAAGGAACTCTGTGGATAAGCAGTATATATGGTAGTGTGGTGCTAATCTCGGATGCCTACATGATAATCTCTTTTGATGTAGAATACTTTGTGTCTTAAACGGGCAGAACGGCTTCCGTACCATTATTATCATTATCAAAACATTATTCGGGGATAGAAAGGCCAGGGGTTACGTTCGTCCTAATAGTTTACCGTATGATAACCTGCACCTTCGGATTTGAAGTATATGCAGGGATGATGATTGAGGAAATGGTACTGATAAAGATGAAACTAATGATGAAGTAATGGCGCAAACAGATTCAGGAGAAAGGGGAGAAGCTTTGCCCACAAAATCCATTAGGATTGACGGTTGTAGCATTTAGAGTATGGACGATTTATATTCGAGGTGAAATCCGTTCACCAACTATTTGAAGAACACTCACCAGGAAGCAGTGCGGCAGCCAGCCCGATGTGGGTGGGGGTGGCTGCTGCTGCTGCTGCTGTAACCCATTTGCCTCCGGTTCCCAGGCGCAGCGCTCGCGTGCGCATAACGACGCTCATTTACCTCTCGCGAGCATAAGCCACCCGGCGCAGCCACGGCCCTCGCAGGCGAAAGCGAACACGAATGCAGTGCTCTAGGAGCACTCTACTATGTCATCCCCAGGGCTCGGACCTGATTCTGATGACCTAAAAATTCGTTGAAAATGACATATAAAATGACTTGAAGATATGGAAAATAAAATAACTTAAAATGAAGAGATAATTACCCACTTTTTTAAAATTTCTAACATTTGTGTGAAAATAATTGTTTATTTAATGAATTTTACAACTTTAAATAAAATTCATTTATATAAAATTATTTTCAATATAGTTTTTATTTTAGAAGGAAATAAAATCCTTAGCTCCGATCTTCCAACCGTCAGTTTCGATAGGGTGAAGAAGTTACCGAAGATCTGTGTAATTTGGAGAGTTCGAAAAACAGTCTGCTGCGAGAGTAAATTTCGTCATGAGCTGATGATGCAATAAAAACTTTGTTTTAGTCTGTCATTGTGTAGTCGTGAAACACTCAGTAACAAAAATCACGAAAAGGAAACAAAATGCGTGAAAATGACAAAAATGACGCATAGGTAAAAAAAAAAGACCTAAAATTGAGAAATGGCAAAAAAATGACCCAATAACTATACATTTTTATCACGTATACGTCGTCGTAAACCTCCGTTTACAAGTTCGCTACGTCCTGACCAATGAAATGATGACATGTCATCAGAATCCGAGCGCCTGATGGAAATGAATGAACCTTCAAAATGCAATGAACAGAAGATCGCCGATGTGAAAATCGATAAGGCAAGGTGCCGACAACACAGATTTTCTTCAAATGGATTCTAGGTTATTTCATAATTAGAATGTGCTGCATTGTTGAATTAGGTGTTGTGAATATGTCTTTCTCGGGCTCCCACATTAAGCAACTTTCAAGGAACTACTTAAGGTTGAAATCTAGGAATACCTGGTTAATTAAGGAAATGCAAAACATTAGGGTAAGTCCATAAAGTAATATCTATGTATATTCAGAGATCAACAATGAAGATAAAAAAAATATAATTATATTTGGTTGTTCAGAACTGATTACTTTGGCGATTACAGAAATACTCTGTGGTACAGTCACATACCAGTCCTCGAAGGAGCAAATAGAAGAGTGGTTTAGAGTAGTTCCTGTTCCTGGGAAGAGGGAAAGGTGAACAAGGAATTACGTTGTACTAGCATGAACAATTTACTTCTCACGCCCGGAGAATGTAGAAGTTCCGCAATAATCTCTGGGAAGTTGTTCCAGAAGTTCTCTTCAATCAAAAGATTAGTCCACATGAAGAGCGGAACCACAGGCTTTCTAATACATGATATATTTGTGCGAGAAAAAGTTTGAGAGATTCGGAAAGCAGCAACACGTCAGTCAGTGAGAACGAGATGAACATCTGTTCAAGAATATAATTACAAAGACTTGAATGTTTCTGATTGCGATTGTTTTTCGTTACCCTTCCGCACTTTCGTTTCATTCCTATTGTATGACACCGAAAATAGAAATTGATCCACTGTAGTGAATGTGTGAGTGTACTCCGCATTTTATTATGATATTTCCTGATATGATTTGATCATGGGCTTGTACATCTTCAAATAACCGATTCTAAAACAATATTAATAATACAGTACGGCGAAGTATTCACTAAATTTCTTTCGATCTCTTCAGAACCTGTTCACACGATTAATAAGTTAACCTCTCCAATGCCTAAAAATGTCGTTTTTGACGCGCACGCTACCAGCAAGAAACTTCCTTTCGATTGCCTCGCGGCAATCAGAGTTCTGGCCCAACTTCACCCTGCCCCGTCTCCTTCATCATCCCCGCCCCCAACCTCACCCCCAGCATCGCCGTCGCCGCAGCCACTACCGCCGCCGGCGTCGCCACCACCGGCCTGCTGCCAGCGCCCTGCCACCGCCACCGCCACCGCTACCGCCACCGCCACCCGCCACCGCCACCCGCCACCCGCCACCCGCTATCGCTACCGCTACAGCTGCTGCCTCCGCCACCGCCTCCGCCTCCGCCACCGCCACCGCCTCCGCCACCGCCACCGCCTCCGCCACCGCCTCCGCCACCGCCACCGCCTCCGCCACCGCCTCCGCCACCGCCTCCGCCACCGCCTCCGCCACCGCCACCGCCACCGCCACCGCCACCGCCCCTGCGGTCACGGCACAGGATTCGCTGACGGTCGGAGAAAGGCCTCGCGCCGGGGAGGGCGGTTTTTGCAGCGGCAGATCAACGTCAGGAACATCCGCGCCCGCGGCTCCCCCTCTCCCCCCTCCGCGGTCTGGAGCCCCGCGGCGGCGCCCCCGCCTCCGCTCGATACGTCAAGATACAATTTAGAGGGCGCTTTTTGTGGTGATGCATGTTACGATCGGCTTGGAAGGCTGCGGTGGATGTATGTGGGTTTGAGGGTGAGGCAAAGAGAGACTCGGGAGAGCTGTCACGTAACGTAGAGCTGAGTAAACTATGAGAAAGGGAGACAGCGAGAGAAGGGATAGCGGTGAATAAAACAAGTGGGGTGAGGGGGGAGGAAAATGAATGGGAGGTGGTGAAGGTGGAAGAAAGAAGAGTGTTCCCGAAAGATAAGAGGAGGGCGAGAGAGGAAAGCGAAAGAAGGCAAGCCAAATATGTAGAAAAAGAGTGAGGGAAAAGAGGTTGCGAGAAAGGCAGATGGCAAGGGTGAGAAAGGAAGAGACAGTGTAAGTTGTAGGTGAAATGAGGGGCAAAGAAGAGTCGCGATGAGGAATTGTGAGCGATAGAGAGAGAGGGAGGGAAAGAGTGGCAAAGCTCGTCTTTCAAGGGTACGGTTTTATATCCTTGATAATTTGTGATCCTAATTGCTACATCGGTGCTTGTAGATTGTTTCTCTTGTTGTTAGGGAGACATGTTATGATTTTACATTGGGTAGAGAAAGTTCTGTGGTGGTTGAAGCCGATCCACTTTTCTCTTCAGTGGTTTTCTCCTCATTCACATTGGTTTTTCGTGACTGCCATTTTGCGCTGTATTTATATTAATGCCATGTGATTTGCTAAATATTCTTCTCTCTTAATAGTTGTGGCAAGGGAAATTCGCAACTGAAAAAGGGATGTTTGTTCAGGGAGTTTGACTCCGTGAAATTATGATTTCTCCGTGCTGTTTTCTATCGTAAGTGGTGTTAAAAGAAAACAATTTGAAGAACCAAATAAATAAATTTTGTGCCAATGCTATATTGAGAATGGATTTCGAAAGCGGTGTTATAGAAAGCTATGAGACCGAAAACATATTCAAACAGTGATTAGTAGCATTTTGGGATTACATTATGCGTCAGATGTCTTTCATTTATTCGATACAGTTTGCGCTTGATTTGTTTTACAACAATTTAATGAAGAGATGGGCTGTCGAGCCGCAGGTGTGACTGTAACTCTTAATTCTGTAAACTCGGAAGCTGTGTTTGCTCTTCTGACGTGTTTAATTTTTGACAGTACTAAAGTGGATGGAAAGCCATTGCCGTAGGGGAATTCTGAAGGATGAGAATTGCATTAGTGATATTCGTGTTTTTCGATACATTTGGTGGATCTCTCTATGATGATCTTTTACATTCATCCCATTCCTATGACAGTGTGGCTGAATGCCGAGCTGTTCAGCCTTTCCAATTGCCTTTCGGTGATAGGCGCAAGCAGGGTTAATACACAGAATTCTTGGTACATACGTCAGTCGTGCCCAAGGAGCTGGATTTATGGCATTGCAGCCGAAAATATCGGGGGCGTCGCTGGGTCCATCTCACCTCTCTCTCCATCCCCTCCCTTTAACCCTGCTGGCGGACTGTCGCGCCGCACTGAAAATTCTGGTTACTCTTCGCTGCGTTTTCCGAGAACAGCAAAGAGAACAGAACGAGAATCCTGGAAACGAAAGCCTTTATTGAGTAGAAACATTAATCATATTGCCTCACCGATTTCCCCAGGACTCCTTGAGACAAGCAAGTCCCTTGAGATGAACGGAGGCAGCACCCCCTCCCCAGACCTAGTCTTCCCAGAACTTTCAAGTACTGCGAGAGCACCCGGGGAAAACCGTGTGCCCGCGGCTGCCCTGGGCGGTTCTTTTGGAGCCACTGTTTTGAGCAGGTCTCCACCACTGTTTGGTTATTTTCTGTTTGCGGGTGCTACAAGTGCTGAAGTTGGTACGCACTTACGTGCAGTGCGTGTTAATGTCCGGGAGGTGGCGGTGTTCCTCCTCGGGAGGAACGTGAGATCAGCGCCGACCTACACGCCGGCTTGCAACATTATCCCCATCCAGGTATCTACCACCAGCGAGGCACCGCCCCAGACGGAACCAGCTCTAAGCTCGCGTCTAGATTCACGCCATTTGTGGTGTGGTGGTGGTGGTGGTGACATGCGTCTTCAGTAAAGAGGAAGCAACAGCGATGAGGAAGGAAAGAACTGGCGCGGTTCGTGGCCTGTGTGTTAAGGTACTGCTCCGTAATTCGGCTGGTTTTGATCGGAGCAGCAGGGCGCTGAAATTCTTCTTCGCAAAGCAGCTGAATTGGACCTAGCCCTGTTATATAAAATCTGATGGAATATCCTACACCGTCGGGGCTCGAACCCTAGAACCTCCCGGTCAGAGACGCTGTATTCCAGGCGAAATTTCTATTAAAAGTCTCTCCAGGGTGCTATGTTCCGCGCTGCCAGGGCGTGGGCGTGGTCCTTTCGGCAGGGGGGGGAGAGGGGGGCGCCTCGTAAATTCCCGCGCGTCTTGAGGAACGAGCCCGGAGGAGTTCAAGTCGTTCCGTCATTGTTGCCACTGACAGGGAAGGAATGCGTGGAAGGGTGGCCGCGCGAAAACCTTTCCCCAATTCCCTACCATTTCCTTGGCTTCTTCAAACGCCATCGGGTAAACGGCATTTACTCAATTGAATTCATTATGGTCCTTACGCTTCAACCGTTTACCGCGGATGAACCATGATGAGTAGACGACAGAGTTTTCATTCGAATCGCATTTGGTGAGCCTTTCTCCCTTGTTCGATGCTGTAAGTAGCTTCATTTCTCCCTTATTTGATGTTCTGAGTAGCCATGGGTAACTGGCGAAACGCTACTGTAGACGAAAGGTCCGTATCAACATGGAAATTTGTTTCTTTTGACAGGTCGCAAGTCTGATGAGGCGCAGATGTATGAAAAGTTTAAATCCTCTGTGCTAATCAGAATCATTTTGATTTGTATGATATTCAAACAAAAATAAAAAAAAAATAATTGCAGTCATTTTCCAGAAAATTTTGAATATATTACTGGATCGTCGTACAAAGTACCCCCAAAATTAAAATATCATAATCTCCAAAACGCATAACGAAATCTTGCTCCAGGCGTATCATGTTTCAGCTCAAAAGCTTATAATCTACGTGAGCAATACTAACGAGTATCCCTACAATCTTCCCCATTTTCGAGTACAAAATTCCATGTATCTCGTCACCACCTGCATCATTCTTAACCATCTTCAAAACAGCACTAATATGCCTTAATTCTGTCGTGAGTGCAGCTCAAAAGAACCTTAAACACAGAGATTTTACGTACGGAAATTCAAGGTCGTGAAGATTCCAATACTCTTCCTCTCTCTACTGTAGGACAGAAAAGAAAAGAAAATATTTAAAAATTGAGGTGCAAGGTGAGCTGACTGACCGCTTCGCCATGGGTCACGCCTGGACGCGGCATTGCTTCGGGAGAATAGTTTTTCACGCTTCTCAGCGGGGGGTTGGGTGATGGGCAAAGGGCAATGGGTTATGGGCAATGTGCGAGGGGCGATGGGCGTTGGACGACTGGCAATGGGCGATAGGCGATGTACGACGGGTTTTGGGCGACGTGGAGCGGGCGACGAACAATAGGCGACGGGCAATGGGCCTTGGGCGTGGCCGTGGGGAGGAGCGCGGCGGCGCCTGGCAAGTGGCGCCTCTCTCGCGGCGGCGCAGCCTCTGCACTGCGGACCTCCGCCTCCCCCCCCCCCCCAACCCTTTGCGACACTGTGCTTCGGAGACGGGGTTTCGAAGGAACTTTGATTGCTACGTGCTCGTGTAAAATGTTCGGCATTTTTTGTGCTGCAAGTCTCGTGAAAGGCCTGTCGCGTATATGAAATGTTGAACGACACACTAGTGAATAACATTTTACTTTTCGAACTTTTTTGTACCCTAGATGAAAGTTCATTGAGTGAATTTGTCGCTGGAAAGAGTTTTGATATTTCCGCCAACGAAATTGAACTCAACGTGTTTCTGATATTGTAGCTTCCCAATATTCCACGCCCCATGATGACTCACATTTTGCAGAAAAAGTTGTTCGCAATCGTGGTACATCGACAGCTCCGTTTGTTGTCGCAGGAGAAAATAGAGGGAATTGTGGGTACATAAAGTGATTGCTGCCAAAAGAAGTTCACTAAATAAAATTAACCGTATACTAAATAGCTGCCACTAACTTGTGCGTAAGTGTCCACGTTTTCAACTTGAAACCGTGTAGTGAAGAAGTTGTGATATTGAAAATATTGCTTTTTCCATTAGCCTTTTTTCATATGGCAAAGAGAATGACGATTAACTCTTAAATCTAACGCCGTGTCGACTTAAATACTGGATTACATCACTATCACACACACTTGCAGTGACATCGACACTGACCATTTTCTCAAAACGACGAGAGTGACTGTAGAGCAAAAACATACTTCCGACATTTTTAAGCGTGAGCGGTCTACAATTGGCGGTGCACAATGTTGCGGCGGGATTTCCCGAAATTGTGTATTTTTCTTTCCCTCTTATTCCAAAATTGCTAGACCTTTCAATCATGAATCGTCAACACCCAGTCCTCAAAATCATCCCGTCCTAGCTACGGCCGAAAAGGCTAGGTATTGAGAGTCCTAAAGATTTAATCCAACACTGTACCTTTCCCTGCGCCTGCCCGGGGCACCCTCGCAGGCCGTGCCTGCGCTGAGGCCTGGCTTTAGGGCCGCGGCCGCCGCCGGTGCATTTACGAGCGCTCTTTTACGGCGGCGACTGCAGCGCTGCACCTTCGGTAGCGAATCGCGCCGTCGCGTCGCCGCCGCTTCCCTATCTGGCTCGCGGTCACCTCCATTTTTATGCGCCGCCGCCGCCGCCGCTGCCCGCACGTTGAAGCAGGTCGAATAACTCCGAGATCGGGGACGACGACGGCGCCGGCTGGAGTGGCTCTCAGATGAGCGCTGGCATGCGCCTGGGGGCCGGCAGTCAAAGCCCGGCCACTACATTTCGAACTGCTCCGCCATCGGGAATCTCTGTTTTTGGCGTATACAGTTGTTCGGACGAAACGAGTTTGCTGCGGGGATTTTGGAGTACTTCCTTCCTCCTGCCTTTAATTCCAGCATTTGTTCGATATTATGCGTATTAGCAGTATCAACTCTGCACCAAAACGCGCGCCTTTCCAGAAAAACCGTTCTGCCTTAGGTACTGAGTTGTCATTATACGCGTGAATAAGTAGTGGTCTGAAACGAACCGCTTGAGATGACGCAGTGATGCATAAGAACTGTTTATATTGTAATGCTTATCTAATCTTTTGTAAGGCTGAAACCCAAAACAACACTGTCGTATTGTTTTAAACGCCGCTCTCTATTCCGAATGAATAATGAAGGCGATACCTTGCGTTCACAGTGGCCTCACTTGGCGACGAACCGTCTTCATGGCTTCGTCGGTGTTCTGCTTACGGATTTACGAGGACTGTGCGAGTATTTTGGCGAGTGCAAATAGCAGCTTTCGTAATACAATTATTGTTTTTGCTTACGTCGCTTATTTTCCTGTTTTAGTAAAACCTCATTAAAGGAAAATGCATATAACTTTCAAATTTTTAACTTGTACCATGAATTGTATTTTTGAGTTTTAATGCCATGTACATTGGTTTTCGTACATTAAGAGGTGTGGCGCTTCATACTTGCATAATTTTGCATTAGACTGTGTGACGTTCAAATTTCGTATACGGTGTTTTGAGAAGTGTGCAGTCAGTAGTGAAGCCTGGAGACTTGACCATCAGCAAAAGCATCCGGTGTAGTTGTTTCGGTCCTGGGGGCGACCATGTTTGCGCTGTTGAAGAAGGGCGACACGCCCTTTTCCCTCCCCGCCTTCCGCGCCGCCGCCTTCACGCGCCTTCCTTGCAGGCGCCCAACCCCTGACCCCACCCCTGACCCCCTCCCCGCTCTTGTCCCCGCTTCCACCCCGCCCTCGCTTTCGCCTCCGTCCTCTCCCTCGCCGCCTCGCGCGCGCCCCGCCGGTGGCCCGGGCGCGCGCTGTCACTCCTTTGTTCGGCCGCGCGCAGACATCATTCACTCGCGCTCCGTGTTGTTGCTCCGCCCACGCGCGCTAGCAGCCATCTGCACTCAGCCTCTCTGCCATCCGCGTCTTCAGATGCTTTGCCATCACCAAGGCCCCGGTGGCATAGACATTGCCGCAAAGCCTGTCATGAGTTCTAGATCAATTTAGCAGGAATTTGACAGTTGGCATCCCTTTTCGTTTTGAAAATAATATGTTGCTACGTTTACAAGCTCGTTATTTGCTAAGCGAATGTTGATTTTTGTTTCAGAACGCATATAAGTCGTCACTGTTTGTGCATATTTCGATTCATCCCTTCTATCAGATTGATGTGAATTGAATACTAATCATGGATATTTCCGTAATAGTAGTTTCTGCAATTAATTACGTTATATGTTACATTTTATTGCAAGAGTACTTGTTTCGAAAACGAGTGACGTTAGGAGTGAGTTTTAAAACGAATGCAATAAAGCAACATTATAAAAGATTTGCATAAGCTATTTTTTGTATCATGGCATTATAAATTTATAGAAAATAAAACTAACTTTTGCGGAACAACTTTCTTGTGACGTTTCAGGTATTTGACACCTGTGCGAGAAAACTATAGCCGGTTGTTCCGTTTATCTCTACCTACCCATGATTTTCTCGCTGCGATTGGCTGAATATGTGATGACGCGATCATTCGTGCCATCAGATCTAATACGTCATTATTTGTGCTGTAAAGTGAACAATTTATTGCAACAGAAAAGGTCGTTTATAATGCTGGTAATAACCTAGGTAGTCCGGTGTTTAGCAGGAAGAGGCAAAAGTCATGGCGTTCAATTAACTTCTCAATGGAGAAGCATGTATTAAATTTTGTGATTGCATGGTCATGAAGTTGCTGAAAATATCAGTATGTAATACACTTATTTACGGTGGTTGCCTCTGCGGGACGTTATCTATTCTGCTCATGCTGATGAACCGCTGGTAGAATGAGACACACCCAGAATGAGATAAATTTGCAAGCGCTCTTGCCCACCACGAACTCCATGAGCGGGATTTGAATTCCACTCATCAGAGGCACAGGAAAAGTGCATTTGTCACTGTCCTCCTTCTGTATCCTACACATCTCACAGTTTTTCTTCACCAAAACTACTACAGACTTAACGTCTTAGTCCCACACTCGTATCATCACAAACTGCATCGCGTCTGCCGTTACTACCACCACCACCACCACCACCAGCATCTTCCACCCTCGCCACCGTCTCATTCGTCATCTCCCACCCTCACGTCTTCTCGGCATCCGATCTCTGGCGCTCGCTTTCTTCCGTCGCTCGCTCCTTATCTCTCGCGCTCACCGAAAAAGGGAGAGCCCCTTCATCCTTGTTTTTACGTCACACAGTAGCACTTCCCTTTGTTCTGCCTGCAAGAGCTGACGCTTTCATGGCGATTCTTTGCCATCTTGCCGTCTTGTGTCTTTTATCATTATCAGTCATTTATTGAAAACGGCATATCGCTATCCTTATACACACTGTGGGAGTTGGAAAACAGTAATTGTACGAGTATACGTAAAACACTCCTTCGACTGTATAAAAAAGACTGAAATAATAAAGACTCGTTTTACTATTTTTTTCTACAACTGCATAAAAAGGCAATGTCTTTGTCGCAAACCGTACGTAAAGTTCGTCATTTTTTAATATCCGTTAAAAAAATTGTTTCCAAGACAACTATCTTGTTACCGTGAAAAAAGTTTTTTTTTGCATGATTTTAGAATACTTCTCTAATCATGTCCCTATGAAATGCATTTCTATATTGTCCGGGGTATCAGACTTCTTTTTCCAATACGAGTGTACAAAACCTTTTGTACCATATTTTTATGCCATTGTAGAATTATTTTTTGATTGGTACTATAAAAATATCACCGAAGCAGATATTTGAGTTTACGTTTATCGTTGCATGCGTAAATTGAGTATTCTGCATCCCTCACTACTTTATCTAGGGAGCATGAAAAGTCTCGTGAAAAAACACAGTGTCATAAAAGTGTGCCCGAGGCGTCGTCTGTTACGACTTCCCGCCTGTTCTGCCGCGCGACCCCTGTCTTAATGCATGACGTCATTCAAAGCAACCCCCCACCCCTCAACTCTTTATGTGTACCTTTGTTCTTATTTTCTTCTCCTCACGCCGCCGTCTTTGTTTTCTGTGCGAGTGGTATCACAAGGCGGCCCAACAGATACGCTGGATATAGCCGTCCCTTGAAGAGTTTTAGTTTATTCGTAGGTTTTGGAACTCGCTGAAACTGAATGTAACTTCGACATTCTAAGGCAAAACGATTAATTATAAACAACAAAGGTTTAATGCTCTAAACTACAAATCAACTAGAAAATGTTTTCGATAAGCTGAATTTGTCAAGGTGAGGTAAATTTAAATTTTGAATGGCGAAATGTGTACTGTCCCTTTCGAGGAGTTTAATTGAAGTATTTTGTTGAATTCATCAGTTTTATTCAGTGCATCAATCCTATGGAAAAATATCGTCCTCATCCGGTTATTAAAATATTTTGGTTGTGGGTTACGAATTTTTGCAACAGGTGTAGGTTTCCATTTCGTTCCAAACGATTTACCTACTTAGTTTTTATCAAATTATTTCTAAATAAATGAGAACTCTGTGGAACTTCTTTATATCAGAGTGTTCGTCGATTCTTTTCCCATCCAGGACAGAAACCATAATAAACATTTAAAATAAAATATCTGGTTTCTGAATACTTAGACACCGGTTGTTTACACCAGGAATCAATTCTTCAATTGCGAACCCGCTTAACAAGTTTCTCGATATTATAGAGGTCGTTTAAAAACAGAAACAGTTTCATTCAGCTCCAGTACAGTTATCAATTTAATGAAAGAAAAGTTGTTTTCATTTTGCTCTCTCTTTCTTTCTCTCTCTTTCTCTCTTTTTCTCTTTCTCTCTTTTTTTCTTTCTCTCTTTTTTCTTTCTCTCTTTTTCTCTTTCTCTCTTTTTCTCTTTCTCTCTTTTTCTCTTTCTCTCTTTTTCTCTTTCTCTCTTTTTCTCTTTCTCTCTTTTTCTCTTTCTCTCTTTTTCTCTTTCTCTCTTTTTCTCTTTCTCTCTTTTTCTCTTTCTCTCTTTTTCTCTTTCTCTCTTTTTCTCTTTCTCTCTTTTTCTCTTTCTCTCTTTTTCTCTTTCTCTCTTTTTCTCTTTCTCTCTTTTTCTCTTTCTCTCTTTTTCTCTTTCTCTCTTTTTCTCTTTCTCTCTTTTTCTCTTTCTCTCTTTTTCTCTTTCTCTCTTTTTCTCTTTCTCTCTTTTTCTCTTTCTCTCTTTTTCTCTTTCTCTCTTTTTCTCTTTCTCTCTTTTTCTCTTTCTCTCTTTTTCTCTTTCTCTCTTTTTCTCTTTCTCTCTTTTTCTCTTTCTCTCTTTTTCTCTTTCTCTCTTTTTCTCTTTCTCTCTTTTTCTCTTTCTCTCTTTTTCTCTTTCTCTCTTTTTCTCTTTCTCTCTTTTTCTCTTTCTCTCTTTTTCTCTTTCTCTCTTTTTCTCTTTCTCTCTTTTTCTCTTTCTCTCTTTTTCTCTTTCTCTCTTTTTCTCTTTCTCTCTTTTTCTCTTTCTCTCTTTTTCTCTTTCTCTCTTTTTCTCTTTCTCTCTTTCTCTCTTTTTCTCTTTCTCTCTTTTTCTCTTTCTCTCTTTTTCTCTTTCTCTCTTTTTCTCTTTCTCTCTTTTTCTCTTTCTCTCTTTTTCTCTTTCTCTCTTTTTCTCTTTCTCTCTTTTTCTCTTTCTCTCTTTTTCTCTTTCTCTCTTTTTCTCTTTCTCTCTTTTTCTCTTTCTCTCTTTTTCTCTTTCTCTCTTTTTCTCTTTCTCTCTTTTTCTCTTTCTCTCTTTTTCTCTTTCTCTCTTTTTCTCTTTCTCTCTTTTTCTCTTTCTCTCTTTTTCTCTTTCTCTCTTTTTCTCTTTCTCTCTTTTTCTCTTTCTCTCTTTTTCTCTTTCTCTCTTTTTCTCTTTCTCTCTTTTTCTCTTTCTCTCTTTTTCTCTTTCTCTCTTTTTCTCTTTTTCTCTTTTTCTCTTTTTTCTCTTTTTCTCTTTTTTCTCTTTTTCTCTTTTTTCTCTTTTTCTCTTTTTTCTCTTTTTCTCTTTTTTCTCTTTTTCTCTTTCTCCCTTTTTCTCTTTCTCCCTTTTTCTCTTTCTCCCTTTTTCTTTCTCCCTTTTTCTCTTTCTCCCTTTTTCTCTTTCTCTCTTTCTTTCTCTCTTTTTCTCTTTCTCTCTTTTTCTTTCTTTCTCTCGCTCTTGAAACATCTTTTGAAGGTTTCGGTCACGGACTCGTCAGTTTGATTTTTCTTCTTCTCCTCCTTGTCCTCCTCCTCCTTCTTCTTCTTCTTCTTCTTCTCCTCCTCTTTCTCCTTCTTCTCCTTCTTCTTCTTCTGCACCTCCTCGCCCGCAGAGGTCCGGGTGCGAGGTGCTGCTTTTGGGAGTTGATGGCGCCTCGGGCGTTTTTCGTTTCTATGTGCGTGCTGTGCTGTGAGGCCCGTCACCTGGAGCTGCCATTTTCTCCCGCGAGGACGCGCACGCGTTTGCAGTGCGTGCGTGTGCTGCGTAAACCACTCGCTCGCGCACTCACCCGCGCAGTTTCTGTTCTCACGTTCTTTGCGAGAGGGCTGCGGGATGTGACGGACCGAAGTACATGTGGAGAGAAAGTCCTGTTTCGACCATATGCATTTACTTTTGTTTGTGTGTTTATGGTCACCCAAAATGCCGAATGAACTCGATAGAAGAGTGTTTTAAAAACAATTAATACAAAAGCACGGAAAAACAAAATAATATATTTCATGTTAGAAATGCGATTGTGGGGTTGAGTGCTGGACCCCATCGATCAACGCAAAATTATTTTGCGTGCGCGTTTGCATGAGTATTCAGCAAATGTACGTATGCGCGCGTCTCTATGCACAAATGCACGCACACACGTGTTATGGAAACGTGTCCCCTTTTGCATGCAAGTGACCCTGCATGCGTAAGTGTTCTTATATTTCATTCGAAACTCTCGGAATTGTTCGCCAGTGTCAATTTGACGCAAGTAACATGAACCAAGTAGCTACTTTCTCTGAATGACGACAGTAAAAATTGCTCGTAACATGAGTGGAGGGAACATACAGATAACATGCGCAGTTCATTCTTTCGATACAAACGACAGCTTCAGACTGAAGGCACACATTTAACTCGCACGTCTCGGTTTCTTTATTCATAATTATTTTCTGAGGCACTTACGACTTGTCGCAGTTTTACTTTCTCGTTTACATTTGTATCCCTTATTCCTCATATCTTCGTAGTGTTTCCACATTTTTTATTGTTTTTACTCTTTCTCTCTTTCTTTTCCTTCTCCCTTCCTACTTGGATTTGTGCCATTCCAAGTTGTTCGGGTATTTCATGTAATATTTCCATCCTTAATTTGATTCCGTAATTTCTCACTCGTGCTTCTGAATTTCAATTTCCCATCATCTGTACCAATGTTTTGGAAATGTTTCCCCTGGATTTACACGGACAATGCTTGTTTCTGTTGCAGGTACGTGTCCCGAGGAGAGCTTTCTGAACGGCGGGCTCTGGGGGCGAAGGGTCGCTGGGGGCCAATGGTGACCTTCGGGCGGTGGGCGAGAGAGCGGCGCCCGTGACCCCTGGAGACCCCTGCAGCAGCGCGCGCTTTACGTCCGCCTTCTCAAAGCGGTCAGCGTCACAATGACACATTGATATTATTAGCGACTTTTTGCACGCCATGTATTACAGCACAGCGCAGCGGGTTCGATGGTCTAACGGTTAGCGTATCGTTCAAACCCGTGGATTTTTTAAGGGATCAAAAGTAAGCCTTTCTTTGGTGGGGAAGTGAAGGCGACTGTTCCGTGTTGTAGATTTACGGCATGTAAAAGATCCTAAAGCCTAAATGAAGCCTTTGAGCTAAATTCAAATCGTCTGTTTCGTCGCCCGAGTGGTACCTTCTTTCTCCGCTAGGTGAAAGGCGCTTAGCCAAATTTGAGTGGTTAGACAGAAGAGTGGGTCTGATGGCCCGAGTCTCGCCTCGCCTCGTAAAATAAGGCGTTAACTAACTACGGCAATCGATTGCAATCTAGCTCTGAGCATACGCATATGCACAAAAATGATGTGAAACTCGAACTACGCATGCACAGAATGTCGATAATGCTGTCGATTGCTGTAACGCTCTGTCGCGCAAAAACTCCCGATTTTAAATCTCATCTTACTTGCTTGTAGGAATTGCCCTAGTCACGAGAGGTGTGTAAGCATTCGCACTTTCGTCATGATCTTAGCATTTCTTCTTTTTTTCCACCGCAATGTAGGAACAACGTTCACAGGCGAAAGATCGAGAACGAGTTTGACGAGGCCTCTCGAGAGGCGCTGTGCCTTCTCCTTTGAAGCGGCGCGTGCTCGGGGCTGGCGAAGTGGTCTGGCGTGGGTGGTTCTCACGCAGGTTGTTGCACTTGCGGCCGACCACCAGCCCAACCCGCACCACTCGCCGCGCGTCGCTCGCCGTTGCCGGAAAAATTCTTTCGCTAGACTTCGTTGAAACACCCCTTGCGGCGCTGCCTACTGAGAATAATGGTCGAGAACAGGGAAGCTACTCGGGTAATATCGAAATTCATACAAAAGAACCCCGCAGATCCGAAATTTCAGATTATCCGAACAAAATTCGAAATGGAGGAAAAATAAACAAAATTAATAAAATGCATTGAAGTGTAAAGAATGAATTTTATAATATCTGAACAACTAATTATTGAAACAAGTTGTCGAAATGAAACGTTTATTGCACTGGTAACTACGGTGTACATTACATGGTTATGTAGTAATTTTCACTTAGAGTAGCTTGCAAAATCGGTAATCTTCTTTTGCCGCAAGGAACTGAGTCTGCTTGATGATGCGATCGCTAAGCTACATTGCAAGTCTATCAAATCGCACGCGACGTTACATTGTGTTTGCTAATCTTTTATATGTATTTGTATATGTACGGTACATAGTTTTCGGGTAATCCGAACATTTCCGAATTAGATCAGACCTCTCCCTCAATTAGTTCAGAATACCGGGATTCTACTGTGCTAAGATTGCTGAAGATTCTCTAAAAGGGAGGAGTTATGAAGGTGTTCAAAGGGAGTTATGAAGGCATCAAATTCGTTCACGTTCGCAATTAGGCAAGAGTGGACAAGGTTCTGTTAAGATTTTCAGACCACTGGCTGCAGGTAGTATGTTTCATTTCCCTTATAATAGATTCGATGTGCAATATTCGATCAATTGTCTGTTTAATTTATTTTATTATTATATTGGTTTTTGAACTTACCACTATCGTATCTCTTTTTTTCTCTTAAAAGTTTGTCGGCTCAAACAATTAACACTATAAATTCCGATTTTTTTGACTCCAAAACTGCAATTTTTAAGCCTGGTCTGGTCAGAAAGCGTTTCCTACCCCGTATATGTCAATTCGACATTAAGAACCGGAGGAATAAATCAATCAAAAGTTTTGTTTTGTCATCTCCTTTTCTTCACTTTTTTGTTCGATTAGTTTGGAATAAATTTATATATTAAATGTGTTCATGTAATTAATTTCAATTATTACAGTGAATATGTAATTATATATATATATATATATATATATATATATATATATATATATATATATATATATATATATATGTATATTTTATCAGAATACTGATTTTATCTTCTGCAAAACAATAATTCAATTAAAATATTGAAATGTCTATTTGCCACCGAACGTAATGCTCAAAGCAAATTAAATAAATTATCTTATATATGGTTTTTGCAAGATTGTTATAAAATCAGATATTCCTTTTAAGGATTATATTTAGGAAGTTATAATTGATTGCAATAAAGCACCAATTCATAAACCATAAATGTCATATTCACATTCATTGACATGTTGAATGGATGAAACTAGTGGTCGCAGTAAATATCAAATGAAGAGAAGTCTTATTTATCTTTCTGCAATTCATATGATTGTATTGCCCAATTATGGCACAAGAGCACTTTGCAATTAGCAATAATTACCAAATGCAAAACGGCGCTGGAAATGAAACAATTAGAAGGCCCACGACTTCCATATAAAACTTGATTATATTTTTCCGCTGTCCTGGTACACGATATGCATATTACGCCGCTTAAATTATGCAGCAGCCTTCATTACAGTTGGGCTGCATCGCGAAATTCAGCTGAGCAGCGAAGCAGCGAGTATGATCCTCGTTGTGAAATTCAAACTGTGTGTGGAGAGTTCAAAGCTCGTATGGGAGATATCTAGTGTGGGAACGAAAGTCAGAAAGAGCATTTGTTGATTTAATACAAAATTGATTAACATTATAAAAGGTATCAAACATGTCCCCAAATGCGGCTTATCTTGCATTACAGTATTTATTGAAATAGTTAAAATCACAGATTCTGGTAGTATCTGAAATGGCTCGCTTGAAATCGATATCCTGTAATCTACGTTTTAAAATATTTCAGCATTATGAATTTTTCCGTAATACCGGATTGAAAACATTTTCTAGTTACCATCTTCTGATAAGTACTAAATGAAGTTCCTGTGAGCCTGCTAAAGCGGAATAAAGCCGGTACAAAAGACAATTCTGCTTCTTAGCTACGAATTCAAGATTTAGTATTGAAGAAAACTTATTTTTTGGAAATACGTAAGCGAGAATTAATATTTTGTGATGGAAATAACAGCTGCACTTTTCCAGGCAGGTTAACCATGTTCGATGCCACACGGCAAAATATTTTTGAGATCTCCTCGACTGTCAATAAAATTTACGAATCAATGAGCTGTAATTGGCACAGAAAATAAATCGCACAATCGAACATTAACCGCAAATAAAGTATCTAATACTTTGCGACCAGTGCACGCTATGTCTTGAAACATACTTTTCACCCAACATGTCGTCAGTCTCAAAATATCTTACGTACAATACACACACGGCATGGACTCGAAATTCTATCCAACATAATTGCAATCTTCGAAATACTTCAAATTTATTGTTTAGAAAGTTGTGTAATGTCATTAGCGACACATTCAGCAAATCTACGCCATTTAATAATATTGAAGTCTCCTAGACACTAGGTTACCTAAATTGGTAAATTCGTCCTGGCTGTTATTAAATAAGAATAATCAATTGGAATAACTGTGAAGAATGTGTTGGAAAATGTTACATTTTATCAATAATTAATGTGAAAGTTCTCAATAATGCAAGAACTTTTTTATTTTTGAAAAGAACAATATGTAAAAGCGATAGCCTGTCAGCGTTGGAATGATCGGTTTTCGCCTGCGCCGCGGCCTCGCCAGCGCGACCCCGGCGCTCTTTCGCTTTCGTTGCGCCCCCCCCCCCCTCCCCGGCTCCCCCCCCAGCGCGCCACGCCTTTCAAAGGACGCGCACTCGCCGACAGACCCCTCCGTCATCTCACGCCTTCTTTGAATCTCCTTTATGTCTTCTCTCTATACCTCACATCCTCCACTTCTTATTCATTCCACATGATCTCGTTAGTCTCCACCACATATTCCCATCTGCCCTTCCTCGGTTTCCTCTTCCCACGAATTTTTCTCCAATTTTTCATTCCTTTCTCCTTTTCCACTCCCTTCGGTATTTTCTTATTACTCTTCTTTCCTCTCTTGCTCCTCTTTCCCCTGCTCCTCCTCCTCCTCCTCTGCTCGCGGAAGTTGCGTGCTGAGAGGAAGGCGCGCGGCGCGGCTTGGCGCGGCGCTTCGGCGCCAGGCACGCAACGCGCGGTCCCGTTACGGAGGCGGAGGCGTTGGCGGAGGCGGAGGCGGGGCGCCGGGGGGCGGGGGGCGGGGGGAGCGGGTCGGATGCTGGGCGAGCAGGTGACTGCCCCTCGCGGACCCGCCGCGGCCCGGCTGCTCCCGCTCCCTCCCCGTGCGCGCGGCGGTTCGGTGACCCTTGGGCTTGTTAGCGCGCCGCGCCGCTCTGCACTGCACTCCTCTGCGACCGACGCCGCGGGCGCCACCGCTGCTGAGTTCCACGGTGAAGCAGCGACCGCGTCGTCAGACATTTGACGTTTTTTTTTCTTCTTTTTTTCTTTTTCGTCTCATCATTCACGCTTACACGTGTGTCGAGTGAAAGGAATTGTCTATGAGTGAGATGTTGGTTGGGAGAATATGAAATGCAGAGTCAAATTAATATTTTATTTTCTGATCTTCGAAGGAGGTTGGAAATATTTTTCCGTCTTCCACAGCGAACACTCGAAGTTTCTCGTAAGGCGTAATTCGCCCTAAGCCACGCCACTAGTGCATTTGAACTGACAAAACCAACAAAGACTTACGAAACGCGCAATGGACAGGAATCTCAAATTTCGCCAGCTGCTTCCGAGAAGTGGGAAATGAAAGTTCTTAGAAAAAATTGTGATTTATTCCTGAGAAAATAGTACACATATGGAAGTGAACCTGAAAGAATAGGTAATATAAAAGGTAAAACAACTTATTATTTGAAAGAAAGTGGTACTTTTGTTTCAATAAAATCGTGACAAAGATAATTTCAATCACTAGTGTAACCTTCTTCCGTCGCCCATGCTCCTAGAAGAAGCCCCGCATGCGTCTTCCGAATCAGCACTGACCTTGCCCACGCGGCCGCTGCTTTGTGCGCACGCAAGGGGCCCTCGCGTGGGAGGGTGCGGCGCCGCCCGCGCTGCGGGTTTACGAAGCGCGAATCGTTTTACTGCCGCGATTACGCCCCCAGCCCCAGCCTCCACCACGGTGACGCAACACCTCGTGGCAAAGCGAGGCCTCCCAGCCGAGGTGTTAATTATGGCCCGCAAGGGAACAGAAGAGGGCTGTAAATAAGTTGCAAACTGTTGTGTTGCATTTGAAGCAACGCCCACGACTGGAAGTGTGATTTCTTCTTTTACGTCTTACGGTTTTATTGGCCTGGAGTTTTATTCGGGTGCCGGATGAGTAGACGTCCGGTCTGGACGCATTACTTCGAGCTGAATGATGATGAATGAAGATGGTTGATTGCCTATGTAGGACTGGATTAGTATACGTGATTGCGCACCCGTTCTTGAATTTGTGGTCGTAGGAAGATTCCAGATCAGTAGAAATCCGTGTAATATCGTACAACACATTTCTTCGGGTCCGTAGTTCGTCGGATGAAAGAATACATTTTGTTTATTATACATTCAATTCAGTAATGTGAACTGTTCATAACTTCTACACATATTGAAAAGGGGAACTTGGAAATAGGTTTTTCTGTAATAAATTTTTTTCTTCTGTATTAGTACGAAATGATTCGTGGTTGAGTTACAGTAAATTAAGCACATTATTCTGTATTTGCGGGTTACAGTAGAGGAAGTGAAACATTGTGAATAATGTACGTGTGTTAAGCCGGAATGTACGGTTATCTCGGGTTTTTGTAGACCTTACAATTGTCTAAAAGACAATTTAAAAGTGTTAAAATTTGTTTTTGTTTAGATTTGTTAATTTAGTAGAAAGTGAGTGTTGTACATTGTGATGTGGGAGTGGGAACTGGGCAAGGCAGGAAAACGTAGAATTTCTTTTTCTGTGTAATAGATATTTGTGATAAAATTATATCCGGGCAACACGGCGCACTTCAACTAGATATTATCAGATTAAAATATATCTTCAATAAATATTTTTAATTTGATAAATCTGGATATTTTTTTCCACCTAAACTGAGTAAGTGTAGCTATTCGTGTTAGTGCGAAGCAGGGGCGCCCAGAGGAAATAAAGTGTCTGGGACAGTCCAATGGGCCCCTTCATTTCAAATAAATGAAAAATTCTTTTTCCCCAATTCATAGGAAGAATTCGTTTCTCCATGCATCAAAAATATTTTGTAGCATAAAATTTGGATTAGAGATACTTTTTTTAAAAAAAATATTTTGAATGAAGAGAAATTTGAGACCCCAATAAAGTTGGGGCATGGGGCAAGTTGCGTTAAATGCCCCTCCCCCTTCTGGGCGCCCCTGTCGCAAAACATTTTTACGCAAATCTTGAGTAAAGCTGTGGGCGGCAGCTATCTAATAGATGATTGTGGTAATTACTTGACAGAAATAATGCCAGTTTTCTTAACCTAGTCTTCTGGTGTTACGCAACTAACTAATGTTTTGAGTCTTTAATTGCTCGTAACGATGAAGATCAGAGAAAAAGAAGAAGATTCCTTGCCAGCTCTTGATGCAGTGAAGAAGCGAGGTCCCGCACCTGCGCTGATGAGGGCAATGACGCCGCTATATTATATCTCGACGCCCCGTAAACACCATATCACATTGGGCAATCGGCACGTGTCGAAATTCGAGCGACTTGCTCTCGTTCTGAAGACGATCCAAGACGATGGAGTCGATCGTCAGCCTGTCAGCGCTGCGGGCGGGCGGGCGGGCGGGCGGGCGGGCGGGCGGGCGGGAGAGTGGTTGGGCGGACGGGCGGGCATCGGCGTTTGTGGGCGGTCGCGCCGCGCCGCCGCTGAGCCGTCGACGCGCGCGAATCGATCATGCAACGCGATACGCGATCGAGCGCTGCAGGGGCCGCCGCGCGCCCATATTTCAGGCGCGCTCTCCACCAGCCGCCGCCGCTCGCCGCCCGCGCCGCATCGCCCATAATTTATGCCGCCGCCCACGCCGAGGCGGCGCCGCGCGGCGCGGCGCCCGAGCGCCACTCGCTGTCCATTAGGGCGCCACGAAAAGCGAGCACCACCTGCCAGACAAGTGGGCCTTCACGCTCCGTGATTAGAGCAAAGGAAGATACTATTCAAATGGATTCGTTTGGTGACTTCCACGGTTCTCAGAGTGTATAGAATTGAATTACGTAATTGCCTCTCTTCCTGATCGTCTATTTTCTCTCCTCCGAATCTCGCGGGTAATTGGCTATCTATTGATGAACTGGGCCAGGAATAAAATATTGGAACATGTAATTCTTGCTTCAAATTTTTCGTGGTATTTGGCAGTCGTTGGAATGTCATAGCTTGCCCATCGAAAATTAAATCATTTCGTTTTATTTTCCTAATGGGGCAAAGTAAAGAGTGGTGATTTATGTCTATTTTGGATAGATGTGAAATGAAAGATTCTGCGGATCAGTAAAGATATACCTGTTCGTTTCCCTTCGCCTTCCACGCTCAGAATAAAAGGAATCCACTACGGAGTCACCAGGTTGAACCATCCATGTCAAATGCGAGATTCTTAACCTACAGCATCAGCAAAGAGCGGTCGCCGCCACAACTGCTATACGTTTCGTATCAGGAGATTTACGTGTTATATCATTTAATTTCGAACTAATAGTTTGTTTATATTTGCATATAATACGGTGTTGCAAGAAATGTCAAACGCATCCTTTTTTAATTTTGTAATAGAACAAAACTGTCGTTTTGAAGATGAATGCTTGCTGCGTTAGGAATGTGGCAAGGGTTGTGGGTTACTATTTTGTCAGCAATTCTATGGAATTAAATATATACTTCGTTTCGATGCAAATCTGTTTCCTTTTGTTCGTCAGCAAAAAAGTGTTGTTTCCAAATTCTGCCTCCGCCCCGTTGTGGGTACCTTTATTCATCATTCAACTATCTAAATTGGAAACGAGCGGGGCAGGGGTTCTGGAGCTCAAGAAAGCGTTCTCGCCCGTACTTCGGCATTTGCCGTGTTTGACGACGAATGAGGGGCTGCCCGCTGAGGCTCCGACGCGCGTTGCAGGCTGCGGGGGGGGGGTGGAGGCGCGAGCGACGCGCTGCAAGCTTGTGCCAAGCTGGCCTTGCGCTCCGCACGCGTCTACTGCTAAGGTCATTAGACCTGCAAGTTTAGTTCATTTTTTATCGCGTAAAGAGCGGTAATCTTCCCCCGCTGGATGGCGAGATTCGGTGCCGAACCACACGAGCTTCTTTCGGGCTTCTCCCCAACCAGGTATCTCCGCCCCGTGGCATACCGTCCCAACGGGACGACCTCTAAGCTACCGACGGATCTCCAGACATGTATGGTAGAGCATGCGAGTGTAAATGTGTGTACGGGGAGAGGTGAGGATTGGACAGAGAACAGGAAGGGAAATTCGCGCGCAGACCTGTCCCAGTTTGTTTGGGTACTGCTCCGACATTCGCGTGGTTTTCATCGGAGAAATCTCGGAAAATTGCGATCAGAGCAGTCTGCCGCTGACATTTTTCTTCAGGCCGCGACTGAACTAGACCAAGCTCTCTATCTAGAGTGAAAAATCCTGCCACCGTCGGTGGTCGGTGGTGGTCGTCGGTCCTAGGACCTCCCAGTCAGAGGCACTGCAGCGACATCGGTTGTTGGCCTGAGCCACCTGAGCCACCTGAGCCGGTGCGGCCGTGGGTGGCGCTCGTGTGGCTTCGCTTGGCTTTGCAGCGACGCGCGCAACAAATGGCTCCGTTTGCGCGCGACCCGCCGCCGGCAGTCAGGTGTTCTGTTCTCAGACGCAGCGCGCGCAAGGAGGCGCCCAAGCTGATCTTGCTCGCGATGAGAAACTAGTGGCTTGGAGCACGAAAGATCGCTCGTCTATGACTCTACCAATAGCGCAATCTTTTTCTTTCTATAAAAAATTAAATAAAAACATTAAAAACCAACCCAGCCACTTATTCAAAATGTGGAGGATCGTTATCAACGTCTCACATTATCCTTGAATGTTTAAGCCTCCAAAATCTAAGAATATCTCGGAATCGAAAACGAAATTCATGAAATATTTAATTAAATTAAAAATTAAATTAAATTTAAAAAAATAAATTAAAAAAGTCAATTTAAAACTATCTTAATATTGCTGGTCTTGATTATATGATCTGAATTATTGTAAAATTTATTGTACTTAATGTTTCTGTATATTCTAATTTATAAAATTTATCCTTGGTGTAAATCCCTAATGGAGTTAGATGTTTTTAAGGCGACGTACAATAAATAATTTAAAAGAATCTTTTTCTTTGTTTGCGAAGGCGCTTTAGTCGTTTCAGTCCTTCGCCTAACGATCGTATCACCGCATTGCTGCTGGAGTCGTTCGGGCTACGCAAATAAACACCCATTGCCATCTATGATTTGTTTTCACATTCACGTGGCATGAGTATTTTTGATTGTAGTCTCGGCCGAGGTTGATTGAAAAATGCTGCAGTGAAGAGAATGGAGCCCTGCTGTGTGAACGTCCCACGCATCGCGCTGCGCGTCGAGGGTCGGGCGGAGTCTGATGATACGCGGTGGATCTCAAAAATTCAATTACCTTTCGCGTGGCCACTGCTTGCCGTCGCAATCGTTCGCCATTTGAGCGAATTTACAGTCAAGGCAATTGGATTATGTAAAAACGTGTGTTTCAAACGACGTACAAAAGCGAATAAAGGGTGGGTTTCTGTTTCGGGTGCCTGTTGGGCGGCGCGCTTGTTTGGCGAATGCTTGAACTTTGATGTCTCAATTTTAGAGGACCTTCGATGGTCGTGGACGCTTCGCTGACACGAAACAAAAGCTCGTAAATTAAGAAACGATTCGGTGTATCGTTGCCTCAGTCTGTTCTGTTCGGCACTCCTCCAGAAGCAATTTGTTTCCCATTTTTTGATGAGTGAAGTACGGAATTGTGATTGCTCGCATTAAACTCGAGCTGGTCGTTGTAAATGATTTTATTACATTCGTCTAAATGTCTGTGAAACAAAATTTATGCATAGAACGTGAACATGAAAACTCGCTAACTTATATCATTACTTGATAGTATTAGAAATTCGCACAATCATTATTTTAGAGACGTATATTAGTAGTATAAAGTAGGTTTTAGAATATTTCTTTTCTACCGTATCTAAGATTGTAAATTGACATTTGCTCTTCATTTATTATTTCATCCAAACTAAATTTGGAAAAGCTCGATCTTCTGAACTAAGCAATCTTCTTGTCGAGATCTTCATATTAATCGTTCACAAAAACAAAGTTTCTCTACTCGAATCACTGAAAAAGTCGGTTTGGTGATTAAATCTTTTAAAAAGAAGATTTAACAATGAATACGAAAGAGGCTTCATGCTATCCATTCACATCCATTATTGTTAAAACCGT
This sequence comes from Gryllus longicercus, assembly GCA_038098605.1. Taxonomy (NCBI): domain Eukaryota; kingdom Metazoa; phylum Arthropoda; class Insecta; order Orthoptera; family Gryllidae; genus Gryllus; species Gryllus longicercus. Next base: position 852,839 of record JAZDUA010000359.1, on the reverse strand, counting down.
AATCCACGACGCAAACGTTTTGTGATTTTATTCCGCAAGTTGCGTGAGCATATCTCACGATTTATGAATACGGCATTTAGTTTTCATTAAGCGATGAGAATTAAAATATACGCAAATCTACCTAATAGCGGCTTCTAGTATAATCCGATTGAATGTTAAATTTTTAATACATTTATCCAACACGATTCCACGAATTTCACAAATTTTTGTCCCGGCTCTGTTCACTCCCTCATGTAAATGGGTATTTTATGCTGTTCGAGCTATGATGTTTAGAAGCATTAAACCCGTATAAAAACATAATTTAATTTCAATGTTAAAATATTATAGACCAAAAATTAATATTTCATTACTTCTGATATTTTCCATTTTTTTGGTTGAACTCTCTGCAACATCTACACTGGTTATTTATATTTTTCCGAGAAACAAAAGAATATTTAAAATTGTAGTGACATCGGGTCACAAGGCTAACATTGCAGTTTGGGCCGTTTTCCATCTGATTTATTCTCTTACGTGTAGTTTAGAAAAATTAATTGATTAATGCAGTGAGGGACCGAAGCTTTTCCTTCATTAGTTGCAAAGTATACCAATTGGTTTTCAGGAAACGTCATTGAGCCTGCAGAAAATATAATCAAGCACTTGGCCAAGTGAGCGATTGATGTGCAATAAGCGCAATCTATCACAACATTGACCATTCACACGAAAGTTGACGAATAAGTTGACGTGTTTACTGACGGAAGTTAGGAGAGTGTTTTCTGTAAACGTCTGGAAGGGGATGGCGATGGTGAAGGTGATGGCGATGGTGAAGGTGATGGCGATGGTGAAGGTGATGGCGATGGTGAAGGTGATGGCGATGGTGAAGGTGATGGCGATGGTGAAGGTGATGGCGATGGTGAAGGTGATGGCGATGGTGAAGGTGATGGCGATGGTGAAGGTGATGGCGATGGTGAAGGTGATGGCGATGGTGAAGGTGATGGCGATGACGAAGGAAATGGTGAAGGCGATGACGATGGTGAAGGTGATGGCGATGACGAAGGAGATGGTGAAGGCGATGACGAAGGCGCGTGTTTGCCGCGGGCTCCGCCGCCGTGGCCCGCGCAGGTCCTTGCCCCGGCGTGCAACGCATGCCCACCCCACCCCACTCCTGCCCGCCGCACCGCGCCGCGCCGCTTGCATGCCGCAGCTGAAAACGAAACCCCCCAAATTACACCTAATGGGAGGAATATCAGCGAGGTATTTCGGGCAAACGATACATGAAATACGCGGCAGATTACCCCCTAATTACATATATTACGAAATAATAAAGTGACGGTAATTTGATGTACTGAAATCAGTAGAGCCACGAAAGAATGAATCGGGTATGGAAAATCGTGTAACCTCAATTGCTGCAAGTTTTTTGATGTCTTTGTTCATTTCAGTAAATTGACGAGAACTGAAAAATTGTGAACTGCTAGCTTCACTGTTTTCATGTACGAGAAGTCGGAAAAAAGGAAAGACAACAATAATGTTTGGTGCGTGAGCCAAAAATGCCAAATGTGTCAACGTTAAATATTATCTAAGAATTGTCGTTAGCATTTGTCGTACACGGAAACTTTCTACGCAGCTGAGAACTCCTTGTGACGGCTGTCAATGTCCGTTACGCATTGTGAACAAGGCCGCTCACCTCCTGCGATGTTTGTGACACGTTCCCTGAGAAAAGGACAATGCTCTTGACGTCGTAGTGCAGGAGGGGCCTACCCCCCTCTCATATTATTTCTAACTTCACAGCATCGAAACGGGTAAACTCCATTATGTCTGTGTCAGCTTAGATATGGATTTAGATTTAGCTTAGATTTTCGATTAGAAGTAGCTTAGATTTTTAGTAATACTATTGCTACTCAATATCCTCCTATAAACGTTATAAAGGCCTGTAAAATCTCGATTCAGATGCGCCGACAGATTTTTAAATTCCTATTTTTATTTTTTTTATTCATATAGTATTTCCAAAATTGATATTCCACGAAAATTTATATTCAGTCGACTCCAGACCCTGCGAATTTGAAACAAATATTTTAATTTTAATGAGTATTTTAAATAAGCCTTAACGTCTACAAAATTTTCTCGAAATTTATTTCAAGTTTTTGGACCAAATGTTTTCTTCAGTAGGGCAAAGGACTTTCAAAAGAAAGGTAGATATCCCATTTTGGATGAGTTCTATGAATTTTGGAAAATTGCAAAAATTACAAATAATGCGGAAAAGTATGAGCTGTTACAGCCTCAATTTTTTTGGTGCTAAGATGTAAGTCTGATTTTCATATAGTTTTTTATTTATTTAAAATGCAGACATGCCACACTCTCCTAAAAAATTGTAATATTATAATATTACTTCGAAAATTTTGTTTTGAATGTTGTATTCAAAATAATCAATGGATAAAAAATGAAAACCACCAATTGTCTTTCTTTTACTGTACAATTTTGCGTATACTATCTCTCAGTATAGTGTAAAAATAATTACAATATTATGTTGGTGTGTTTCTATTGGCTATGGCCATGCTTTTGTCTCTATTGAGCAAGTCTAGCATTAACAATTCGTACCAACGTCATTCATAATTTGAATAAAGTATTCCAGCCTTGACCCTTCATTGGTCAGAATAAGTTGCCCCGGAAACAGTCGGCCATGTGCATCAAGTGCTTGCGTCATGACCGTAAACCAAGTTAGGTAGTGCACTCCTTCGCAAATGGGCTCTCATTGTGAAATCACAAAACTCGAAGTCATTCAAACGCATCACTCTTCCCACTGGTTGACATTTGTCACAATTTCCGCCTTGTCAGAGGTTAGGTTATTTTTAAATTGTTCCTCCAAGGATGATAAACAACCAATTGTACTTTTTCCCCGATTGTGCAATCTGCGACTTCAACATTGACATCATCAATCCCAAATAGTCAGCTAATTTTGATCAATCAAGGAACACGATTAAAACTCATTACATTGCGATTTTATGACAAAATAAAATACTCAAGCCTAAGTAAAAACAAAACTATTGCATTATCTGCACAGTTCGAGACAAAATTATATATATATATATATATATATATATATATATATATATATATATATATATATATATCCGAGTGTTCTACATCTGGCGACATACAGTCAGTACTCCTTGTTTCCACGGAGTTGGTCTGCCCCGTCATCTCCTGTACTGAGGTATCCATTTATATACTCGTTTGGGCCACCTCAATTCTGGCATTCTCAGCTGATGTCCGTACCACTGAAGCTGTTTTCGTTTTACAGTATCTATTATATTCGTTTGAATTTCCATTTTCTCTTTTATTTCTTCATTGCGTATGTGGTGTAAACGAGATATTCTGCAACTTCAAAAAGTCCATTTGAATCGCCAAAAATTATATAGTTCGAATGTTTTATCTTTGTCATGTTGTATCCATCTCCTTCACAAATAGAACAAAACGATTGCGAAGAAGGTGGTAAAATGATTGGAACGGAAGTATTGCGTGAAACTCTGCTATGACTGACTGTATTCTGACCGTGATAAATCCAGCAAAATATCTGAAGCAATATTCGGGGAATGTGGGTGACAAGTTTGTAACCTAATTTTTATACATTCATTAGGTGACATATTGGATGGCCTTCATCTCTGAAGGTGTATTTTATAAACTTTTTACTTTAAAAAGGTTAGATGAGAGATTGTTGTACAATTGTTTAAAATTTGGAAGCTTACTTGGAGCTTGTGTGAAATTATCCTTGCTTGTCTCTACCTTCACTTACAATATTATAATATTTTTCAACCGTTCCCAATAATGCGAGAAAGTGCGTGCTAATTTATCACCACTAGTTCCACCCAGGATACACCCACGTGTGTCCCTTTTCTTTTCTGGCGAAAATGTCTGAAGAACGGAGCGCGCACAGCGCTCTGCGAGTGCCGCCGAGGGAGCTCGTCGGTAGCCGAAGTGCCAGCCGCCGCCGCCGCCGCCGCCGCCGCCGCCGCCGCCGCCGCCGCCGCCGCCGCCGCCGCCGCCGCCGCCGCCGCCGCCGCCGCCGCCGCCGCCGCCGCCGCCGCCGCCGCCGCCGCCGCCGCCGCCGCCGCCGCCGCCGCCGCCGCCGCCGCCGCCGCCGCCGCCGCCGCCGCCGCCGCCGCCGCCGCTGCCGCTGCCGGGCGACGGGCGACGGGCGACGGGCGACCGGCGCTAGAAAGCGAACGCGCCGACCTATAAACGCCCGCGAAGCGCTGCGATCGGCGAGAAGCGCCGCCGCCCGCGCCAGGGAGGTCACGCAGAAGCGAAGCACCCGATGCGGAGAGGGAGACGCAAGGGCTTAAAGCAGGGCTGTCCAACTCGCGGCCCGCGAACGGCTTTTTAGTCAAAAGCTAAAAAAAAGTTCCTTGCGAACATCCCGAGCCTAGAACACGCACCCTGTCGGGGTCAATGCCACTGTAATGTAAAAAATGGTTAAGTTGAGATGTAAGACTTTTTTTTGGCGGGGGGGATTCAAAAATTCAAAATCATCCCAATGTGTTTCACTGCCTTATGAATGAGCTTTCTTTATTAGTGCACACTTTTCATGCTCAAAATAGTGCACGCAATGTGATTGGGTACCAAAATGAATGACGAAGTGATTAGTTCCCTCATTTTTTTCCACTTAAGTACGCTGATGCGACTTTTAGTCACTAAAACCGCGATGGCGCTAGTAGTTATGAATACCCAAGTATGTGTTTTAATATAACGGGCTGATAAATTTGTAACAACCTTGAAAAGCTGTCCCGAATCTCGTTTTACTCTAAGTTCAGTTCTCCCTAATTTTAATCTCATTATACTTCTCGTCTTCTGGCCTGGTTCCAAAAGACGTGAAATTATTTTTACTCAACCTTTACTCTTTTTTTTGCGAACGGAAACGATTATCCTTTAACGGTTTTGTCCCCTTCTTTCGATTCGTTAAACTCGCTTTCAAAAAACGAACCGTTCCCGGTGTCTGGGCTCTCGTGCAGAGATTCGTTCTTCGGAATGTCCTCATTACGTTACGCGCACGTCGACCCGGAAACTGAGGATTTCTCGCCGCGCCGGCGCGAACGAAGCGATTGGCGAGTCGGGGAATGGGACGGAAGCAAGCTGCGCCACGCACGCGCGGAAGCGCGCACGGGCACGCAAAGGCGCGCACGCGTGTGCCGAGAGGTGATGGCGGCTTGCTCGGGCGTCCTCGTTCCCATTGAATGGGAGTATCTGATGGCAGCACAATGCGGGTGGCGCGGCGCGGGCCCGATTCGGCGACGCGGCGGTGGGAGGCTGTCCCGCGTTATCACTCCAATTCTCCCGAAGACTCTCCGACGGGAACGCGAATACAGCAGAATCTCAATTGCAGACCTTAAGTGAAAACCGTGCTAAGTTCCGAAAATGGAACTCCGAGGTAATTGAGAAAAACTGTTTCAAAAACCTCGCGGGGCTTGACTGATGCGCAGTTTAGAGGCGACAATTTGAACCACTAAGGATAAGACTTTCAGATAGCCCATTTTACACCCCATTTAACACAAAACTTTTCAGCAGAACATGCAAATTTTCTCATTTGGGCACTTAACCCAGGTTTCATTTATGCTTTATAATTAATTGTAACCAAAGTAATTCAAACCTATTTACAATTCAAAATAACGATCCTTTGTTGTAAGAGAAAAAATTTGATATGCTGCAAGATGCGTGGTAAACGTTTTTGAGGCGTTGGCCACTCTCAGATTTGGAAATTTACCCTTACAGTATTTGTAAGTCGAATTCAATACTGTGGCGTGAAGATTGCAGCTGAGATTTGAATGGTATTCTGTTACTTTAGAGATATTGAAGAAATGAGCGACTGTCTGGCATGTGCTGCTATGCGTACTTTTCCGAAGTCGTTGGTATCTCTTAAAACGCGTCTTGTCATTTAATAAACTGAATATTAACACAGAAAGGGAAGAACAAATATTCTCTTGATTGAGTTTAATTGTTTTTCTTACAAACATTCTATGCTGCAACTTCATCGTTGGAATGTGTTTTAAACCATTCTGATGTTTCATTGAATTTTGTATCACGTTAATGTTGCATAGATTAATGAGTTTTAAAAAATTAACGTCATATCTCGCTTACGTTTCAGAAATTTCCAAGTAATTAAAATAAAATGTCACAAAACTTAATAAAGAAGAACTGAATCACTGCGTTTCCAAGCCATAGTGAAACAATATCATGTGCCAAAAAGATCGATGAGGAGATTGTTTTGATGCTTGAATTTAGTTTCTTCAATACTAAAAGTAAAGCTTGTATCAATTAGAATTTTTTTCGAGATTTTTAATTGAATTGAATTGATTCTTTCAGAGATTTTTGGTGCTATGGTTCTCTCAGAATCACAAGCCATTAACGGAAGTTTATATACTAGTATAGCAAAATATAGTGAGGAGATGTTTGATAATAAATACTTAAGTTTGACGATGAGCCTTATCTTCCTAAGTCTATTTTATTGTTCACCATTGCACGAAATGTCGACGCCAAATACCAGTTAACAACTCATTATTAAACATGAGTATTGAGCGTCCGGTTTACAACCTGTGCGGTTGAGCGTCCGGTTTATAACAAGAAAAATGATCTACCAGTGACAGTCCCAGGCCCACGTCTGCGGTCGACGGAGACGCCCACTGTTCCGCGCCTGTTCTAACGGCGGCCGGGCCCCGTCGCCCATCCAGCGCGGCTCACTGCGGCAGCCGTTTGTATTCCTCCGACGTGTCAAGGCCCGCCCCGCCCCGCCCCTCCCGGGTCACTCTACTCTCTCGATCCTGTCCCACCCACGTCTAATCCATTCCCGCCAACCCCCTTCGTACCCCTCCTCCTCGCCCATCTTCATCTCACCCCTCCCTACCCTGTCCCTCTCGCCCATCTCCGCTCCATCCCTCCCCTCCCCAACTTCGCCCCTCCCCGCTCCTCCCTACCCCTCCCCGCCCATTTTCAAGTACAAATTATTTTCTATTGCAAAAATTATTTCACTCCAAAATATCTTACATATATTGTGTTTACACCAATGTGTCAATGACTGAGAATTTTAATATACTTTCCGCTTAAATTGTCATTGACGTGGAATCCAATTAAACTATGAAATATTGACGTGATATTCGAACTCGAGAGACCACTAATACAAATGGATTTAGAGGAAAACACTTTCATCTAATGCTTCATTGGTGCGAATGATCGATAGCATTGCTGGTAATGCAACAACTACGTTCGAACTTCATGTTACTGAAAATGTTATCACTTCACTTCGAAATACAGGAGGCAGAAGAATGTCTTACAATTTCTTTGGGATTGACCTGTCATTCCACAATTTACTTCATCAATTCAATCCAGTTTTGTGATGATGTACTTTCATATCATGCATTTTCTCAGGAATGCGTTTCAGCTCCAATAAAATGATTACTATTAATAATATTAATAAATTAGTAATAATAAACGTGAATAAAGGATGAATAAAAGAAGAATTAAACACGTAAAAGGGGTGCCGTTCTTTGTGCTGCGCGGAGTTGCTTGTTGCGCGACCGCTGGCGTTACTATCGCGGCTCTGCTCCTTAGTCGACAGCTCTTCCTCCTCCGCTGTTTTCAGTCGCTCTTGCCCTCTCCCCCTCCCCCCACCACCCCTCTCTCAGACCCGTGGAAACTACGAGTTCCGTTCCTTTCGTCTGATTGATGGTTGCGTGGAGCGGAACAAGAGCAGAAACAAAGCAAGAAAAATAAAATTCACCTTTCATTTCGCCGGAGGAACTATACCGCAATGCTACATTCGCTGCTGAAAAAGTGCAGCGTTTCCAGTCTCTATTCAAATCTGTTGTTGCGTGGTTATAAATGGTAAATGTTTCGTTTCAAGTACTACACAAAATGAGAATTGTGTAAATGGGGAATTTGTTCCTGAGAGAGTTTTTTAATTCGACATTAGTTAATAAATCTGGTATGTGCAGATGAAATACGAATAACGATTTCCAAATGCTGTAATATTCATAGTTACATTGTTATCAACACCACTGGAATGATGAGACTGAGGAGGAGAAAGTTTGTCCCATTGACGAGATAACAAACTACACTTAAAACGTATATATGTAATGAATGAGATAAGAATGAGCTTGCTGGTACGGTACTTGCTTCCCGGTTGCTGTAATTTCCTGCTTCTTGTTCACGACTTAATCTCATTCCGCAAGCCCGTAGGCCTCGTCAATCTTCAGCTGAAACAGCTTTTTATACTCCCACTCTTGTGTGTGGCACCGTGGGAACCTTCGATGGAAATAAGAGATCTGTGTACTGTATCTGCCCGATATTAACGGCCGACGCCGCGTCGAATATAAGCGAAGGCGGCGCGAGGGAAACCGTTAAGCCTGGAGCAGTATTTTCGCGTTGCGAAGCCGGACGCGGGCGTTGCCGGACCGGTACTACGGGGCGGCCCGCCCCTCTCCTCCCTTCCCAGCCCCGCCTTGCCTTGCCTCGCCCCGCCTTGCCTCGCCCCGCCCCGCCTTGCCTCGCCCCGCCTTGCCTCGCCCCGCCCCGCCCCGCCTTGCCTCGCCCCGCCTTGCCTCGCCCCGCCTTGCCCCGCCCCGCCCTGCCTCGCCCCGCCTTGCCTCGCCCCGGCCCGTCCCGCCTCGCCTCGCCTCGCCTCGCCTCGCCCTGTCCCTCTCCCTCTCACCGCGCCCGCCTCTAATCTCATCTCATCTCGTCTTCTCTCCTTTCTGTCCCCGCCCCTCTACAGGCCGTACCATTCACCCCGCTCCGTCTCGCCCCTCCTCACTCCTTTCTCCCACCCTGTCCACCACTATTCGCTCTAACTATACTAGCCAGTGCTACCATGCCCCCCAGTACCTCCCTGCCTACTCCACCATCACCCCGTGTCTCATCCGCTTTGACCATCCCTGCCTTTCCCCGCTCCTCCCTTCCCCTCTTCGCCCTTCTCATGCCACTTTACCCCCATCTACTTCCCTTGCCTCACCCCATCCAACTCTCGGTGTCTGCAAACTCCTTTTGTGCCATTCCGCGTGCCGCCTCCTCACCCGTGCACTGGCCCTCAATTCACCACCTCCACCACTCTGAACTGAGATTGCAGTCTCGCCATATGCCTCGTTCCCTAATGGGTGCTCTCTCATGGTCGACGTCCTTGCCGTTCGCAACATCATTCCTTTTCTCTCACCTGCATGCGTTTGTCTCCCTCTTCTTCTAGCATTAAGGTCCCACACTGCAACTCCTTCTATACATCTCGTTGTGGCACATTTTCTTTCCCTTCACTCTCTTCCACATTTTCGATCTTCGCAGCAACCGTTTTCCTTGCAGAAACCTCTTGTTCATGTTTCTCCTTTTTAGTCTGCGTTTCGGCCGTTCGTTCATCGCGCCGTTGCCTTGTCGCCTGCCAAAAGTCTAAATTGTTTCTCTTACATCGTCCACCACCCCCCTGCCTTTTTCTCTTACGGTTTTGAACTCATATTCGGTCATGTTCCTCACCAGTTATATTCCTATCTTGTTTGCATGTTCCGACACTGCTACCAAGTCAACTCTTTTCTATTCGATCTTTTCTACTTCAATTCTTGTATTACGCATGGTCAGCCTTTCCCATTGGTGTACGTCCACACTGTCACACTGACTATTGAGATACCGTATGGTTGATCTCCTGAACAAGTCCCAAGTCAGCGTCCCACCACCTCCCCGGAGAATTGTATCGTTTAGTGCCCTCTCTATCGATGCTGTCGCCCTCGACCTCGCTCCCACCACCATTCCCACCACCGCTCCCATCACCACTCCCACCACCATTCCCTCCACCACTCCCACCACCATTCCCACCACCGCTCCCACCACCACTCCCACCACCACTCCCACCATCACTCCCACAACCACTCCCACCACCGCTCCCACCACCACTCCCACCACCATTCCCACCACCACTCCCACCACCGCTCCCACAACCACTCCCACCACCATTCCCGCCACCACTCCCACTACCACTCCCACCACCGCTCCCTCCACCACTCCCACCACCGCTCCCACCACCACTCCCACCACCGCTTCCACCACCATTCCCACCACCATTCCCACCACCGCTCCCACCACAGCTCCCACCACCACTCCCACCACCCTTCCCACCACCACTCCCACCATCGCTCCCTGCTCCACTTCATGCTCCACTCCCTGCTCCATTCTTAACTCCACTCCACTCCCACCTCCACTCGACTCCCACCTTCACTCTCCTCCCGCTGCCTTGCCAGCACTTCCTTACCGCTACTCCCGCTGATACAACCTCGTGAACGCATAACCGGACTTACGAACTTGAGGAGTAAGTTTTTTGTGTGGATACTCTTTTCGGAAGTTCGGCAGGATGTGAGAAGGAATTGCTGATTTGGCACCTCAGCGATCTCAGAAGGTGATGTGATGTGTTGATGAAATGTACGCGTGAATGCAATGGTGATCCTCCAAGAGGTAATTAAAAACCACCTGATGGCTTGTGAATTTTATGATAACATAGTGTCTGATCATGTAACACACAGGCTGTCGGGAAGAAAATGTTAATTGATATGCTCAATGAAACGAGTGACGCTAACTTTTTCTTATGAATGAAAGCTATTTAAGCTATTTTTATGAAAACATACACACACATATGAAATATATATATATATATATATATATATATATATATATATATATATATATATATATATATATATATCGTTTTTAATTTTTGCTTTTCAATTACTGATATATTATTTTTAATACATATTCATAAATGGGCGTGAATGAACAGAAAGAATATTTAATTTAAAAGCACACGAATGTTGATTTTGAATTTCAACTATAATAGCAAGTGCTCAGGAAATGATATAAGACTGTTGGAAATTGAGTTAGATACATGATTGGTTTAATAATTTAAAAACTGTTTAAATGCTTAAAGGTTCTGTGAATTCACCTTCCACTATTCCGTAAATTATTGTAAGTCTCCATTTCAGGTGTAGTGAACCTGACTAATTGGAGACTGGGTGAGAAAAATGGAAAGGATACGAACATTTTCTGTCCGCGTTGTGCTTAGAACACCGGTTCCCAACCTTTTTTTTCTCGGCCTCACCCCTTCAGCAGGCTTTTAATTGACAAGTACCCCGTTCTTCTCGCCATCCCACAACCCACCATACACGTACTTCCACGAAATAAATGATTTTATTTTTTTTTGCATTCTTGACATTGATTAATTGCAATATTCATGATAAGAATATTTGGATATTACTAACAACTGGAAGTAGGCGGGAGACTCGAGAGTACTGAGCTGCGTTGTTGTGAAGAAATGAAAATAGTGATTTCAGCTGTTACCGATATTTTTTCGCGTACCCCCTTGCAGACCTCTAGAGGTACTCGTACCCCAGGCTGGAAACCATTGAATTAGATTGATTCATTGGCAGTGATTCCGGGCGCGTCAACTACCAAGGTCGTAAGTCGTACGTGTATTCGTAGTGCATGGTTTTGCTTGAGAGATGGCGATGATTTTCCCCCACTGAATAGGGTGATATGGTGCAGACCTTTCGGCGGCTAGCGGGGTTTCTTCAACCAGGTATCTGCAAACAGTGGGGTACCGCTCCAGCCGGGTCAAGCTCTAATCTCTCGACCGGTCTCCGGCATGTGTGGTAGTGCTGTGCATGTTAGTGTAAGTGTATGTAAGAGGTAAGAACGGAAGAAGAAGAAAAAATTGCACGCGGTCGTGGCCCGTTTGTAAGTTCCTGTTCCGGCATTCGCCTGGTATTGATCGGAGAAACCAGAGAAAACTAACGATCAGAGCAGAATTTTCCTCCAGACAGCGACTGAATTCGACCAAGGTGACAAGCTAGGTCCTCCCGGTCAGAGACACTGCAGTGATATCAGTTGATGCCTGAGCCATCTCTCCCGGTCCATTGATTTATAATACTGAATTGTGACCATCCATTGATGCGAGATCTCCGCGTGCAGTGAGAGTGAATCGCTGCGCCGCGCCGGCGAGGCGGAGGCGAAGCACGCGTGGCGCGCCGGAAACCTGCCCCGCCGCGGGCGCACGCACGCACTCGCGCCGTGGCCCCCCACTCCCCTCCCGTGCCCCGTTCACTCTCCCCGCGCCGCGTGTTTGTTTGCTTCGTTAATGCGGCGACGCGACGGGGCCGCTCGCCTGAACAACGACGCAGCGGCGCATCCAACGCCGCCGCCGGCCGCCGCCTAGCAGCTGCCAGAGGCTCAGGAGGCCCGATCCTGTAGCAGTCCTCTGGGGGGTATTAGAGAGGTTCCCGTACAGTGCGATGCATTGGCGAATCTCGAAAATGGTGAGGTCGCTCGGCCAGTAGATCGAAACGGGGTCTTTTTTTTTTTTAATCCCAAGTTTCATTTTCATTACATTTTGATTCATTCCGGATGTGCAATTTGTGAGAAGAGAACCATACTGATCCACGTTGCAATCTTATCATTTAGAGAAAATGAAGGAGACTTGTTTTGTTTGGTTTAAGGGAACGGGAAAAGGGAAGTGGGAGATTCAGAAGTTCCTACAGAAGATGATAGCTTTTGCTCTTGGATCACTGTGGCATGAACATTTATAGTTTCTCCCATGTCACCATGCGACAATCTCAGAGAAGCACAATATGTCACTTGGATCAGTATGGTTCTACTGTCCCCAATTGGGTCTGAGTAATTAAAGGTCTGAGCTGAACATAAGTTCTGGAGAGGAATGACACGCGGCTGGCATCTCTCAATTAATACGAAAGTATGAAATCATTAATAAACTCCCTAAAAACAATTCTGGAGTAGTCGGTGCTAATATGTGACTACGAGAATAGTAGTACAAGAATTTTAAAAAAATGGGGTTTATATTGCGGATTTTCTTTAGAAAGACAAAGTAAAATAGGAATAACATAGGGATTGTAATACTGTGTCTAATTTGAATGTTACAAGAACACCTCATGGCAAAACATTGTAGCTGATAAAATCTTCAACTGACGTCCACAAAAGCGCCTTCCAGAAGAAGGCTGCGACCAACTCTCTCTTCCACTAAAACATCCTCGCAACAACCCGTCATTGCAACGACAGCCCATTAACCCTACGCGTTCGGAATCGATCATTTGGAGGACACGTGTTCCGCCACGTGTCGGCTGGAGCAGGCGGCGAAGGCCATCCGACTTAATGGCCACTTTATAACCTCTAAGTGCTCTCGTCAAGGGAGTGCAGCTGATTAGCCCCGACTGCCCACCGGTTTATCGTGGCTAAAGAGCCCAGCCGGGCCCACCCCACCCCGCCCCGCCCCGGCTAGCCACTCCAGTCCCACCGTCACAATGCCGGGTCGCGGTTAATATACGGCGACATGCAAACCTCGGGGTTCGCATGAGTAGCTAGATAATGGAATGCGTAATGCCGTGTGTACTAAGTGCTTGTCGTTTTAAACTCTTGCTGCTACAGGCAAAACGAGCTAAGATAAGTTCAGTTTGTGTAGCTCGTAAATAGGTATATTTTATCTTATCCAATCGCCTGCATATTATGTTTATTTATGTTCTCTTTTTTATTTTTTAGAGTAAATTATAAAATATGATAAAAATATTAGTACTTTTTTCTAATTTAATGACCGTGCAAACATCACAGCTCTATGTGCTTGCTTATACTTACATGCCATAATATTTACATATCATCTCTGCCACTGCTATTTGTTGTATTTATTGATGATTTTAGTACTTACGATTGTTATTTTTGACATAAGCGTCGGCACGTGATCAATGTTTTTACGTACATTCTTAGTAATGTCAAGGTCCAATTAACATGGACAAGTAAAATACATTTGACAAATGTTAGGCATGAGCAACTGCATTGTCCCACTTTGTCCTCCCCCATATATCCGTTATCATAACCATCCCCAGCACGGCGGCCTTCAGCACGGCCACCGCAAACACCACCGTCGTCGACCGCCATCATTGCAATCACTGCCATCAGAAAGGTCTCCCCCGCCCCGCCCACGCCCCCACCCCCTCCCATTTGCATTCTGGCAATTTGCTGCTGGGGGAGGGCGCTCGAACTGCCGCCTAAATTAATTTGGGGCTGGAGATGAATGGGGGAGCGTTAATTCGCGCAGGCGCCTCTGGAGTACTGCGCGACGCCGCCCACCCCCGCCCTGCCCCTCCCCGCCCCGCCCCGCCCACAACTCCGCGCAAGTTGGCTCGAGTGTATAAATATTTAACAGATATTTGTCCAGCCTGTAATTTAGATTTACATGACTAAGCCAGCCGTGAAAATAGTGGACGGCTGTCTCTTAACTCGTCGCGCGCTCCGTGAGTTTTGTTTGTTCGTTATCAATTCCGCGCGCGTTCCGCCAACCGCGCGCTCGGATTGATATCAGAGGGGAGGAGGAAACGCGGAACCGGGGTGACAACCACGGAGAGGTGAAGGGCGACACGGAGACAAAAAGCGAAAAGCGAGACGATGAAACGCGGGGGGAGAGAGAAAGCGAGAGAGAAAAAAAAGATTCTCACTCGGCACAGCTCTCGGCAGCTAAATTGGTTGGAATTTCCTGGGAAATGCGTGTTTCTGTTTGGGTGGAATTGCGCGCGCACCGCGACAAATCGCGCGCACTTCCGCGCTGTCATCGCCGGATATTTCACTGGGTCGCCGACTCGGTCTCGAGGGGCGGGAAACGTCTTGTTACGACTTGTAAACCTGCTACGCGCGGGGCATTCGCTTTGCGCGACTCGCGCCTCCGCTGCTCAAACGTTTGCCCATCGGTTTTGTCGGATATTTAGAGGCCTTTTTTTTTCTTCTTCTCTCGTTTCATAACTCTCCTCTTGCGCCGCTCGTAGACCTCCTACTAACCCCCCGAGAGCGTTTTATTATTTATTCCCTTTTTCTATTTTTGTCTTCGTCGTAAAATTTTTGGACTCTTCGCGCTCGCGGTGGGCGCGTTTCTTCTTTTCTTTTTCTTCTCGGAGTAACGAATGTAACGACCGTCTTGTTGTAGGAGCGCGCTGCCTCCCTCGCGTCTTCCGATTTTGAGAACTTTCTATTTCCCCGCCCTCCCTGAAGGCGTGTTTTTCTGGCGCTCGGAGGAGGAAAAGCCAAGTTAGCGGGGAGGATTCCGGGCCGGGCGGCCGTCCGGGAGACACGTGCGCCGAGGCCCCCGCGATATTGGAACGGCGGCCCCTCGGCCCCGAGCGCGAGGGGCGGGGATGGGGGAGCAGACGCCGAGAGAGCTCCAGGTTGCCCGGGGAAAGCGGATCGGGAAGGACGCTGTAAGTGAAGAGCAGGGAGTCGCGGACGAAGCCCTCGCAGATTGCGAGAATCTGCGCGAAGTGGAGGATGGCTTGTTGTGATGGAATGCGCTGTTGAGGGATGCCCTGATGCTGAGGTACAGCTTATTGGGTGTTAACGAAGAAGCAGATTGGATGCCTTGAATAAGAAATTAATAGTAGACGAAAGAACTAAGTATTTTGGGGGGAACCGAGTGCTTGCGAGTGAACTAAAAGGCGAAATTCTGGAGAATTTGGCAGAGCTTCGTCATTCGACGAGGCTCTTCGGCCCGTTGGAACCATTTGGATTCCTTAGGAAGTAAATGGATGGATCGAAAATGAATAGAAAGAGAAGAATTGTCATGAAAACATCAGGACCTGCACCGCACGGTTCGGGCAGCTCTTCGTCTTCCTGCTGCAGGGCTCCGGACTTCAAATCCCGCTCGCTGTAAGTGGTAAGCAATAATCGACATCACAGCGGATTGTTGTGGTATTTCACGCCTTTCCTCTGCTTCTCGTTTCATTATTCAGCATCTTCAAAGTTGTATTAAATTCCTTATCGTGATTCACCGTATAATTCGGCCGACCTGCGTACTGCTAGGTGCTTGCATTCTGCAGTCGCAAAGGGAAAGGGTGGTAAGTGATACGGATGACGGAAGAGCTGGGAGGGCGCTCCCGCGTTGCCCGGGGCAGAAGCGCGTATCTGCGGAGGGGGCGTGGCTGATCGGGGCCCGAGGGGTGGGCGGCGGAGGGGAACGGAGATTGACGCGCGCGCTACCTGGCGTCCCCCCCCCCCCCAGACCTCGTTGCGCCGGCCTTCGCCTAATCCTATTACTCTGTTTTCGGAATGAACTTCCCCGGTGGCCGGAGTGACCGCTGGAGAAGGGATGGGCGTGGGCGGGAATGACCTTCCTGTGGCGAGGCGGGGAGGAGCAAGATCGGAAAGGCCGGGGCGGGGACTTGGCGAGACGATTGTTTGGTTGTCCGTGTGTAGTGCGGGGAAATGCAAGTAGTTCGGGGAACTGCGAGTAGCGCAGGGAAGGGCTGGCAATATGAGGACGAGTTGCGCAGGTAGCGCCTGGAAGGGAGAGTAGTGTGTGGCAGGACTAGAAGCTCGGAGATGGGGGAGTAGCGCGGGAACGTGTGAGTAGCATGGCGCAGGGCGAGTTTCTCGATGCAGGACTAGTAGCGCGCGAACTGGCGTGCGGGGCCGTGGCGGGGGCCGTGGCGGGGGCCGTGGCGGGGGCCGTGGCGGGGGCCGTGGCGGGGGCCGTGGCGGGGGCCGTGGCGGGGGCCGTGGCGGGGGCCGTGGCGGGGGCCGTGGCGGGGGCCGTGGCGGGGGCCGGGGCGGGGGCCGGGGCGGGGGCCGTGGCGGGGGCCGTGGCGGGGGCCGGGGCGGGGGCCGGGGCGGGGGCCGTGGCGGGGGCCGTGGCGGGGGCCGTGGCGGGGGCCGTGGCGGGGGCCGTGGCGGGGGCCGTGGCGGGGGCCGTGGCGGGGGCCGGGACGGGGGCCGGGACGGGGGCCGGGACGGGGGCCGGGGCGGGGGCCGGGGCGGGGGCCGGGGCGGGGGCCGGGGCGGGGGCCGGCTGCTGCGTGTTCGCGGGGGCCGGGGCGGGGGCCGGCTGCTGCGTGTTCATGGGCAGGCGGGGAGACAAGAGCCTTGCGGCTGTGCGGGCCGTGGTTGCCCAGACTGACTAGGGATTAAGCGGTGGAATGACGCGGGCGGGCGCTGCTGGCCGCCGGCGAGGAGCGCGCCACGTGCCATGTGCCACGTGCCTCAACGACGCCTCGGTTCCCAGCGCGTGGACGGGGATTTGCGCTCGGAGCGGAGCTAAATTCACTCTCTCAGGCCGGGAGAGAATTATGCCACGCAGAGCCCGTGAGGTTTATTACAGAGTCGCTCCCTGGAGTGCCGCGAGTCCTGCGATCCCGTATTATCGTGCTGATTACTCGCGATCCTCGAAAAGAAACGAAGCAAGAGAAACAATGGGTTTCTATGCGTCCATCGAAAGCATACAACAGGGTCTACGTTCTATACCTCATTTAAGTAAACTGAATATGTTTAATGTCACTATCCACATTTTACCTAGTATATGCTTGTTGAGTAAAACCTCACTTCTCAGTTCGGATATTTAGTTCCTCTTCTTTTGCTTCTATCGTTTTATGTGAGGGAGAACGTGCATAATGTATGTAACCAGCACAAACTGAGTGTACTGATTAATTACTATCCCTATACCGGTTATGTTGTACTCTATGCTACACGTGAAGCAATTATTTTCGAAATTACAACAATACCCCTCGAAAGAGTAGGCCACAAAAGGTGCTTTGTGGTTTGATCTTTCGCGTGTTGTTTAAGGGAATTGTTGTAATTAAAAAAACAACTAATTGCTTCGTGGATTTCCATTTCCATTCGCGCTCCAAGTTCATTAACGTGAATTCATTACACGGAAACTCGCCTCATTTTCGAAGAGAATCGATTTGATTGTCGGAATTTTGTTTTTATAATATTTTAGTCACAATATTGTTTTCTTATTTGTTGGAAATTCATACCAATGATTCAAACAATGTTCTATGTAATTACGTACGGAGTAATACATACAATGTGTATTGTATAAAGAACATATTTTCAGTATTTTATTTCGGTTTAAAACTATAAAATATAAAGTATAGTCCGCGCAAAGAGATTATACATTGATTAAGAATTTGCCAACATTTCTTTGTATCTGCGTATTGAAGCCTATACCAAAGGTAATCAATGAGTGGATCATACTGATCATAATAAAGGTGAGGTAATGGAAGAGGGTGAGAAAAATATGCCAAGTGTACCCAATCAAGGCAATGTCGAATAATATTATTGCTGAAATTGAAATTTCAGGACAGTGGGTAAAAAATGTTCACTCTGAATCGACTGTGGGTCATGTTTTGAAATGCAGGACAATCGCAGCCTTTCTTTATGTATTTAGTTAGTTATTATTTCATATATAAATTACATTACCTGATTCTACGATATTATAACCATTTGAAATCTGGTAACTACTTCAAACCTCAGTGACATCAAAGTCGTATAAAAGATAGCAAACGGTATTGTAGAGGAGAAACATCTGGAGGGAGAAAAATCTGTCAGCAGCAGACGTACTGCTTTCTAATCTATTAATTTGCAGGCATGGAGGCCGTGTATCGTATTCTCCGCTCATGGAATGACCCAGCCGACAATGGCCGCTTTGGGGGACGTGTGCCCCTGGCCGCGGGTCCAAGTGGAGAAGCCGCTCTGTTCGCCCGGCGCAGCGGAGTAGGCCACGGTCCCCTGAGAACCGCGTGCACAATGCGGGCGGCGTCGTTAACCTTTTTTGTTCCCCCCCCCCCCGCCCCGCCCCGCCCGCTCACAGCCGCTTGCGTGGGCCGGATCTTGCGCCCGAGACATTACGTTCGTGGCGCCCGCCACGTCCGGAGGAGCGTGCCTAGCAAGTGCATGCGGAAGAAAGGAGCCGAGATCGCCACGAATGCAGAGTTTGTTTTGAGTTTCCTGCGTGACTTAAATTGATCGGGTGGCAACTTTCTGCAAAATTGATGGGAATCAGGACATTTCATTGCTCTGGAAAAGTTTGGAGAAAATCAGGGAATTTGTAAAAGGATCGTTAGAAGCGAGGGAAAATTTTGAGACTTGTTATACAGTAGTTATATTCCATAAGACATAATATAGTTCGACGTAAAATAGTGAGTCAATTTTTATTTATTGAGAGTTTTGTAGAAAAAAATGTACTGGATCATTGTGTAACGAGACAGCTAAAAAAATATTATTAGGCTTGCTTTAGTATTTAAACAAATCATGTGAAATACTCAAATAATTTAAACAAATTATATCAATGAAACAAATTATATCAATGAAACAAATTAAACAATGCGTTGGAAAACTGGGAAAAGTCAAGGAAATTAGTCCAGGAAATGAGTGACCACCTTGACTCTCTGACGTTCTTAGAAAAGGGAAGTGAATTTCACTGGTTTTGATATTGTCACACGTGTCATGTGTGTGGAGTTATGTTATGACTCATGTTGAAATATCGCACATGTAAGTCATGTTTCGTGAAGTCCGGTGACATATTGTCAAATAAAAATCTGGTGATAATTGGGTAGCATATTAAGTGATGCACAATGAGGAGAAATGTGTGTGTAATGTGTAACTGTACATTATTGCTGGTCAGGATCTCGCAAATAGCGACATCTTTCAACGTTGTTTCGTTTAGTATTAATGGGTTATGTAGTGCATTACTCAGTATGTTGTAAATAGTTGTAATAAACGACCCCCATACGTGCATAAACATTATCCCAGTCTTATTCACACATATAGAAGAAGAACTTAAATAATCACAAATGACTATTACTTTTGTGTAAGACACAAACTTTTCTACGCACAAAACTGTCACCAACTGCAGAAGGATATGTACCTCAGAATGTTCCGTTCTTGAACCTCATGACCTCCTTTTACCATATGTCGGCAGTCATAGGCTCTTGTACTAGTGTCGTGGCCACTACACAGCTCAAATTATGACTTTATTCTCGTGTGATGTTCGCCTTACTTACTACAAAACTTGCAATTACTGATCTACTGTTTTCTTTGTAGGCGTCTTTTATTAGTAACTTGGTCACTGTTAAAAATAAATGATCTATTTCTTAGAAACGACTTTGTTTTGAAAAATTCAATCACCCGTTGAAGTCAATAAATCTTCGTCTTATTCTCAGTTAAAATCTTCTGCATTTGGTATCTTCGTCATTGTATAGTGTGTAGGATAACTGTTATTTTGCCACTTCCTGAGAGCACGTATCTGATCTTCTCATCCCTTCATTACAAGTATTCTCAAGCAGTAAACAAACCACTTAATTGCCAAAATCCTATTATTCTCCTTACCATTTTCACTTATCTGCTTTTGGCACCTTCCGTGTTGGATTCAACGCCTCATTTGGTAAGAAACTAGAGACAGACTATCCATGCCGTTTAGTATTTGACCCTCCCTTTGTTGTGCCATGTCCCACAGCCTCCTCCTCCATATGACAACCATCTCCCCGACGACTTATCACTCTTTTCCAAGCATTTGAACCCTTTCTTATCTTCGTCTGTGAGTTGGAGCTCCAGAATCGCCACTTGTCTCTCTCCTCGCTACGTATTTTTTCCTCTCTGCCCCCCCCCCCGCCCCTCTCATCACCACGATTTCCGCCGCCCTCCTCCGCCCCCGCCACACTCGTCGCGCGACGCTCCCCCCCTTATCCCCGCCCCTGTCCCCATCTCTATCCCCGCCCCGTATCCCCGCCCCCGCCCCTGCCCCCGCCCCTGTCCATATCTCTATCCCCGCCCCGTATCCCCGCCCCTGCCTCTGCCCCTTTCCCCGCCCCTACTCCCATCCGTTCACCCTGTCCTGCCTCTTACCCCCGCCCCGTCCCCCAACCCTCGTCGACCTCCTCCCCGCCCCCGCCCCCGCTGCCCAACTTGGCGCTGGGTTCGCACCTCGCCGCCCAAAGTTGTGCGGAAGTTCCGCGAGCACACGAGGGCCAAAAGAAGAGCGCGCCGCGAGCACCGTTACACGCCGCCGCCGCCGCCGCCGCCGCCGCCGCCGCCGCGAGAAAAGGACGGACGCCCATTACGGCTTTTTTGTCGGGGAAGTAAGAGTGATGATAATGCGGGGTTGCGGCACGGCACGGCACTCGCTCGCTCGCAGCTTCGATTTGCGACGTGCACGCTGCGTGCGGGCGGCGGACGTCGTTTCTTTGGAGACCTACGAACTGCGTGCGAGTGCCGTGCGCGCCGAGGTCACGCGTGACGTCGCTGACTTGCAATTACACGCTCATGGATGGCCGCAGACCGCCAAGGTAGCGTTCGATAACTAACGCATCAAGCCGCTTCAAGGTGCGTTTCAATGTTTGGTTAATTCAATAATTTCGCTGAGATTTGTGTCAGTTCAAACTTGTTCAAACTGTTTTCCTCGTATTTTCATTCAAAGTATCGAAGTTTTTGATTATTTTGTTTCGTCCACGACACAATTTTGATAATTTAAAATAAATATGCAGCGACTGCAGTAGCAAGAATGTTGCTCTCGTGTGTGTGGAAAACAGGATCTGGGAGCACCAAAAAGTGGTAGCTTCATTCGGTTCTAGTTCCATATATATTTTTAAGCAAAGAATAATTTCACAGATGGTAGATTAAAGGAACCCACCTTTGTGCATCGTTGTCGTCTCGCGTGTGTATTTCTGGAATTTCCAGGTCCTTGCACAGGACCCGAACCAAGACAAGTAACAGTCAGCCTAAAAGTTGAGAGGACAGTAGATAATTATAACAACAACAATAATAATAAAAAATAATAATAGAAATAGTTGTAATAATAATAATAAAAATGATAATAGTTCTGTGTATGCTGTATTAAATTTCTTATAAAATTCACAAGGAACAGCAGTGGTGCATTTCCGGTCTCGGCACTACAGAGGGAAATTTCAATATCAACTCGTCTCTCTCTCATTACCCGCATTTGGTGTCTGCAGAGAGAACGGCAGCGACACAGATTCGACATCGGAATTGTTTACGCGTTCCGTGACTGGAGAAGTGCAACCCAAATATCCTAAATAGGGTCGCTTCAGAGCAGAACTCTTCAGCCAATCAGTTTGAAGGCGGACGAGCGGAGGCCCCAAGTGGATCCCACAAAAGGAAGCGGCTGAGGAGGCGAGAGCTGCAGTTCCGTGGATTGTGCCACTAACCTAGTGATTGTGCAGGCTTATTATTTCTGCAAAACTACCGTTCCATGCCACGAGATAAACGCTGATCTTGATTTCCTTTATTATGAGGCATAAATTGTGAATCATCAGTATACCGGGTCAGAACAGTATAAAACAAATAACGAACGATAATTGGTTGGAAAGGTTTTAGAGAAATGCCAAAACGGGCGACTAATTTATCAGTTGTTTACACCAGGTTCGATATCATTACTAAAAGTTAAGTCTCTTTTCTTGGAGAAATATTTTGAAAAACTACTGGGCGGTCACAAAAATCACTTGTTCCTTACGGGGAAAAGACGATGCCAGTCTTTTAGTCGCGAAGCTAAAAGCTCATATTGATGCTTCGACAAATTTAAATCAAACAAGATCGATGAGATCCCTTTGAGACAAAAATAGTGTGGTTCATTTGAGTTACAGGAGTCTTGAATGTCACCATGGAGGAAAGAAACGCAGCTCGATTCTACCTGTTTGAGTATGACTTACGAGCAATGTTGCGAAACCTTTTTCATTTCCTAGAGGTGAATTTTCTGAATTCAGTGACACTGGTACACATTTCGATTGTTCCTGCACAATAACATCTGCATATTAATGAAATAAAGCTACAGCAAAATAACCAATATACATCAAGCATTTCCGCAGATAGTAGCGTGTGAGAAGAAAACTGAGCCCAAGAGGCAAAAAATGATTTCACATTCAAATTCAGCGCCAAAGACTTAGCAAAGGTACACCATTGACATTGTTACAACGCTGCTGTTGTGACCAGTGTAACCTTTCGCAGACCGCATGCGGGCCGCCAGTAGTACAACCCTGCTATAGAGACTATACAAGACACTCGGCGATATAACAGGAGACTCTTGAAGATAGCGACCCAAGGGGCCCTACCTGTCATATACATTGTGATATCAAGTACGAAGTGTTTAACTTCGAAAGATTTTTTGTTTACTTACGTTTCGCAGACTGATTCGAAAGTTATTGTATATGTATTGAAATTCGAATTAGTCGCCGATTTTCCAGGTTACATCACTAGGTTCGGTAGTGAGCAGTTGTCTCCCGTTAAAACTATGGGAAAGGTTTCATGTGTCCTGTATTTGACACAATCCACTAACTGCAAATCTTGATTACGAACCCGGGTTTATACAAGTTTATTTAATTATTTTTGTTTGATTTATTTGTCGAGTTAATAATTTCTTATTCTTAAGAGTTGCGGATTATTTTAACATTATTGGGAAATGTTTTTATATTTCAGTACTTTTAGACAGCTTGTATCGTTTTTGAACTAAGACAATATTTTTGCAGTCTAAATTTTGAACGATTTTGGAACTTTAAATTAGTTTCCTGTCTCATGAATTTATTTTGGAGTAAGTACTAGAATTACATTATAGTAGAAATGGAAATCAGTTTCGAAAAATTTATTGCGTGTATTAAACATGTTCAAAGCATGAAGCCTTTCTCATTATTTGTTCCCTTTCATTATTCAATGCTACTAATTTTTAGCGGGTTTATGAGTAATAGTAATTTAGTGACAAAAATATATTTTTGAACCTCGTTTTCTTTAATTATTGTATATTTTCAAGCGCTGTTTTGTTTTCCTCCAACTTTCTAAACTCTTCAAAAACGATTTCTATTTGAAAAATTGGGGCATATTAATTATTTTGTGTCTCAATTACTGCATCCTTTATTATTATTATTATTATTATTATTATTATTATTATTATTATTATTATTATTATTATTATTATTAATATACACACATTGCCAACATGTACCTCGTTATTGAGTTCATATCTCATATCCTGTACTACGTTTTGCATCATTTTTGCGCAGAATTTTCAGACTTCCCATTGCTACACGCCTTTCACATTCCATACCTTAGAGTTTTTGACATATCTGTGCCGTTCTCAACTCCAGCTCATTTGCGTACCTATCTCGAATACAAATGGGCGGATGTTTCTCACCATTTAGAATGTGTGTCCTCTATTCTCCGGCGCAGAAGAAAACTTAGCGGACATTTCGAGATACCGGATTCTGTCGCAGAAGGAAGGAGCGATACCGCTGATCACATAGCTAGCGCGGGAGAACAGAGAACTTTATTGTTGGACGCCACAAAAGAAATGCTTGTTTGTAAATGGATCACGAGAATGGTACGCCGAGTAATGTTACATAACACCTCGTCTTCATTCTCATGTGGGTACTCGTATTGTCACGTACGCCTGAATGGTGCATTGCTCCCCAGCGCCTCGGTGGCGGGGGCTGGTACTAAATAAATAGTCCGCTTTCCACGACATCTTTCGTTTTTCGGGGGAGAAATGCTCCGTGCGGCAGGAAGCCGTCTTTAGGTAATTGTTGTGTACTTAAGATTAAGAACTCATTAACATTTCAAATAAGTGAGGACGGGGAGTGAGAAATACGAGCTAAAGTGAAATATAATGGATCACGAAACGCTTCGTACATGCAACGAGGTTCTGATGGGATAATACTACATCTCTTTCAAACTCCAGTATTTCGTGGCTCAGGATGCGAAAGTACCACTCGGACGGGAAAATGGTAGACTTCGCTTCCCTTTCCCGTTTTCTCTCTTGTGTTCGCCGGGGTTGTGTGTTTGATTTCCGCAAGTACCTGGGAGAGCTATTGACGCGAAAAGATTATGCAAGCAATTTGCAATGAAGCATTGCTAATAACGCAGTGTTGGTCCGATTGCAGTCTTGTTTCCAGAATGAGTTGCATCACAGGACGTGATTTGCTGCTTGTTAGAAAACGTGTCAATAACCAGTGGTCGTGTCGCATTTGTCCTATCTAACTCGTACGCCCACGCAATACGAAATATCATCGTCCATCGGTTATTATTAACTGGCGTAATCCTGCTGATAAAAACACGCGGAGCAGCAGTTTGAAATTAATGGTGTAAATTAAACAAAACAAGATTTCTTTACACTTCACTTACCCATGCTACCTTTACACTAGTGAATGAACACAATGTTTCCTGTTGTCGAATTGTCTCTACATCATCAGTGCAAAAACCTTTTTTTAAAATAACATAGTTTTATTTATTCATACATGTTGTTAATCATGGTTTGAGGACTGTTAACGTATAATTTTGCGTTTTAAAATAATTCTTGAAAAATGATTTTTGAAAGAACTGAACTTTCCGATACGTTATATACTGATGAGGATCGCACAATGAAAGATCGAAACGTCTATTAATAAAAATTTAAAATTAGATTAAAGTCATTGTTTAGTTAATTGTTTTATAAGTAACGCAGTGATCACTCTGAACTTGACGGTATGCGTTATTAAACTCTCGCTAAGAAAATAATATCCCTATGTAAATGGAATGGCCTCAACTAAAATATTACAGATCCTACATTTTTATAAGAGAGAAAATACTATCTTGAGAAATAGACAGAATTGTATTTAAAAAAACCTATAATTATAAGTTATTTTTTGAACAAGCCTGAAGAGAAATTTATGATTGTTAATCGTTCGTAAAATACTTTTTCGTAATACTATGTCATCTTTATTAGAGGCACGAAAAGCTACTCTTTACGGCCGGCGGCCCTAAGTATTTTAACAGTCCGCCGTCCGTTAAGAATCTCTCTCTGTCTCTGTCTCTCTCTCTCTGTCTCTCTCTCTCTCTCTCTCTCTCTCTCTCTCTCTCTCTCTCTCTCTCTCTCTCTCTCCCGCTCTCTTTCAGTCATTGCATTTATTCGTATGTTCATATCACTCTTGTCTATTAGCTCATATTTTTAATTTCATGAGATTTCCTCGATATGTCTTGGTTTCTTTCTCACTGTTTTAAAATATTGTTTTCTTGAAACCATGTTTCCTCTAACATAACAACTACACATCGAAAGAAAGTAGATTGTCAGGCAACGTATTCGTTCATGTCGTCCGTGGAGTCCCATGTGTAAAATTCCTCCTCACTTCGTCTGCCATCACGTTCGTGCTCACACGAGGAACCTGTCCACCTCCCAAGCAGCTCTGGCCCGCTGCGCGACCTTGCAGTGGTCAGCGCCGTGGCGTGCCGCGACCTTCAACCTCGACGCCCGCCACCGCCGCCGCTAATGCGCTTACGCCGCCAGCGCCAGAAGGCGCTCGGTGCAGACGGAAGAGGGAGGGATTGTGGGAAAGAAGGTAGGGCGGGGGATTAAGGATGGGTCTAGGGGCGAAGTTGGAGGGAAATGGAGGGAGGGAGACAGGGAGGAAATGAGGGAATACGACAATGGAGAGGGTGACAGGAATACAGAGATGGAGCGTGATCTGACAGGAAGGTCCTAGGTTAGAGACCCGGCGGCGACAGGATCTTCGACACTAGCTTGTCAGCTAGGTCGATTTCAGTTGCTTTTTGGAGGAGCATTCTAGCGGCCGGCTGCTCTGATCGGTAATTTTTCGTGGTTTCTCCGATGAATACCAGGCGGATGCCGGGGCAGTACCCTAGCAACCGGGACACGGACCACGCGCGATCTTTTCTTCCTCTTCCTTGTCCTATCCTCACCCCTTACACTCACATGCACAACACTACCACACATGCCGGGAGAGCGGTCGTGAGCTGAAAGCTTGTCCCGTCTGGAGCGGGGCCCCGTTGGTGGGAATACCTGATTAGAAAAACCTGCTATCCGACGTTAGGTCGACTCTGGATCTTGCTATCTAGTGGGGGAAAGTCACTGCCAGATATCTCTCTCTCTCTCTCTCTCTCTCTCTCTCTCTCTCTCTCTCTCTCTCACACACACACACACACACTACACTTACGAGATTAATGACCTCTGTAGTTAATGCGCCCAAAATCACCAACAACCGACCGACCAAGTTAAAGAGGAGCAAAGGACTGCTAGAAAGTCTGAGATGTAAGAGGCAGACAATAACGGAGTGAGAGAGTACCTGTGTGCGAAGGAGGAAGGGACGGAGAGGGAGAGGGAGAGGAAGAGAATAAAGACGCGTGCGATGGCCAAGAAAATGAGCCTCGCCGCGGGACAGTACTGCGCGGCGGAGACCAAAAAGCCTTCCTGGCGCCGAGGAATGCGCTTTTTCCCCGAGGGCAGGTCCCACTCGGAAAACGAAACGAGGCAACGGTATCTTCCATTAGAGCGCGTGCGCCTAGAGCTGCCACGACTTATCTCTCGCTGCTGTTTGTTCTTCGGCTCGTTTTCTGTTGACACGTCGAGTGTAGGGTCAGCATTCCTGCCTCAAAGAGTTAACGTAATTTACATTACCACTCAGAGCCGCCCGAGAGAAGCACTCGAAGAAAGTGGAATCGTGTTGTGGGGGGACCGGGACTTGTAATTCGTTGATGCGCTCCTCGCTTTAAATTCTGGGAATCGAACAAGGGCTCTGCGCTTCCGGCAATATGTAACTTTCACTCCACTGAGAATGTATCGAAACCCTCCGCTCGATGTGCTTCGGATTGTGAAGTACAATTACGACTGATGAGTAATAATTTCCCTTGCGGATATCAATGCTTTTTCGTGGTAAGTTTGTCTTAGTTCTCGAGATCTGTATACGGTCTTTACATGTCAAAAATATTTTACACTTTCGATTCTTCATAAAATAACACATTTCCTCCAAATTCAATATTTGATTGACCGTTTTTCTCTCTCTTTTTTTAGATTTTGAGTGTACCCGGGATCTATGCCAGAAGAAATAATTTACGAAAGTGTAGATTTATGAGTACTAACATCTCAACCGTTTCATTGTCGCGGGCTAAATAATTTCACGTATACGTCTAGAGAGAAGGCGAAAATCCGCACTTGCCTTGCTCCAAACTAAACAAATAAGTCCGTGTTATATTACATTAGTACGTAATATACTATACGTATCTTCGGACGCTCTGTAAAAGGTATCATATGCCTTATTTCGTAATACATCTCGACATATTTTCATTGGAAGTCAAACATGGTTTTAAGACCTTTTTCGAAAATATTATTTATTCGCCTAACAGTATCTACTTTATCTTACCCGCAGAGTTTCGTCGTCTCGCCTGATTCAAGTCCTCTGGAGTAGCGGTGGTGTGTGTGTGTGTGTGTTGTAAAAACGCGTGGCGTCGCGACCTTGGCAGTTAGCAGCCCTGAAAGCGCGACATTCAGCGACGCGGATGCGCGTGCCGCCGCCGTCTGCGACTGTCGCGTGCGCGCTCGCGCGCTCTGGCATTTCGTGCGACTGCAGCGCTCGACCCCGCCGCCTTCGCCTTCGCCTGCGTCGCATCCTTACGACGGCCTGGGCCATAAGAGAGGGATATTTTAAACGAAGTTACGACCAGATCCGTGTCGGTGGACCAGCTACAGAAAACAAAAAGCTCGGGTCTGTCTCACAGTCACGGTTCATTGACGAGGGAAGCAAAATGAATCTTGGCGCATCCAAGGGGCAGAGGTTTCTGTTTGAATGGATATTTGTTAATGACATCGTTAAAAGGAAGATACATTGTTGACATAGAAAGAAAAGATCAGTGAACATTTTCAGGGAGGACACTTACATTAAGTTAAGTGGGGAAAAGCGTCCGACTTACGGTGATTTCTTCCAAATACAGTCGAAGAGTGTTCTACATTGGCGTTTATGAAGTATGTGCATTGTGAAAATCACTTCTTTGTTGAACACTGTTTAATTACAGAACTGCAAATTTTCCGTTACTAGATCCTTAGATATTGTTTTCCGTAAGATAAAACATGCAGTTGTAAAATTTTTAAATCAATGAAATATCAGTTCTATAAATACTCACATTTCTTCAAGTTTCAAGTCAGTAACAAACCTTTTTCTACAATGCGAGTTACGAATTTTCATTTAAACAAACTCATGTGTGTTTTCACTGGACGAAATTCGTTTATAAACTATGATTTTGTCGTATAAAATTAAACCAAAATATCATGACAGAGTGAACAAAGCTTGAAAAAAAAATCTAAATATGTCTAACCTACCACACATGAAAAGAGTTTCCAAGATAATCAATGCCAAAATGTGCTATCGTGGGCACGAAGACTTTGATTCTCAGTTTACTTCCGACGTGCTTTTTTCGACTGAATAATTCCTGTGATAATCAATCGTTCATTTTTAAAGAACGCTTTCGTTTGTAAATAACTATATAATGATAATATGTATATAATTATTGATAAATACTTTCTGGAGTAGGAACTGATTCTAATCCAAATAAGAAAATAATATATTTTTAATATTGTGAAATGTTTAAAAAAATATGAAATCGACGAAGATAGAACGTTCGAGCGTCTGTACAAAAACATCACTACTGCAGATAAACTGGAAAATGAAATTTTAAACTTGTAGATTTAACACTATTAAATACGAGTGTATACTTTCGCTTCATCAGTGAACGAGAATCTTTAATAGAAATTACGTTTACTAAAAGTACAAAATGCTAACCACAATCTTATTCAATATAACTTACGTCTTCCTAGCTCAATAATATTAACTCGAACTTGGTTCTCCAACGATATTCATAACATTCGCAGACTTGACCTTTCTACCCTTCTCTCCTCTCGATGGTGAACTTTAAAGGTCAGGTGCAACTGTTCAGTCATGTAAATCTGACTGAAAAATATTACGCGTCAGAAATTTTCTTACTTGGACAGAATATGTTGCCACATTTCGTGTCGGATCGTGTCACGTTGCTGTCACGTGTCAAATATTTACAGAGATTCTTTCGCTCTTCGTCGAAATGTTTTGCAATATTTGGATGATATATGAGTATGCTAATATGTGAAAAAGTAATTAAATACGTGGATGACGAGTTAAGAGTTAACTAATTAGTAAGTGTGTGATATTGTGCTGTATTGTTTATTTCGATAACCTGTTAACACACAACTGTTAGACTTTTACTCAAGTTAGCAACATTTAAAAAACTAGACATTTTCGCTTCTGAGTTGTAGAAAAATTATTTGCCGCGGTAAACAAACTACGGATTTGATTTTTTAATATTGCTCGCAAAATGGCAACCCCCGCACTGTCTCTACTCTTACCACAACTACCAAAAGGAGGGCCCAACAAAACGTGCACGCAATGAAGCAACATTTATATCCCTAAGCAAAACAATGATGAAAATGTGAGAGATGTATCAAGAAACTATGAGCTTTTTTTGAACAAATAATAAAAAATACGTTTAAGCGAGAAAACGTTATTTGAAATATATTTTAAATAGTTTTAAGTAAAAGTATGTAATGGTCAAAGAATACGTTTTCCACGGTGATCTTAAAACGCTAAAATGATTTGCGTTTAGTTAGTGTTTGATAAAATCACGTGTTGCTAAACACATGAAAAAATAATACGAATTTCAGTAGAACCTATTTTGATGTGTCTTTTGATTCATTTCATAGCGTCGTCTTATAAGTAATGACTATAATTAAATATTTAAGATAAAAAAATGAAACTTTTATGAATTACCAGACTACTGTATTGCGACTTATAAAATTACGATAACGAATCTCTGGATTTCTAATATCTTTTTCAATTTTTTGGTAATTTTTTCCCCATCAGTAGCAACATAGGGTCCCTTGTCTTGCGGGGACCTGGGCCATCGCCCGGCCTGCCCATGCCTAGCGCTGGCACTGCGTGTGGGTGATGTTCACCTGCGATTCATGGTGTTGAGAGAAATCCATACTTCACCCACGGACACGCGAGCCGTAGTTCGGACTCGAACTCGCATTCGGTGGAAGCCTCCGCGTCGCCGCTCCACCGCCTGGGAGCACCGGCCTTCGAATCTCGGCCAACGCCCGGGGGCTTGTGATCAATGAAGCGCTCTCTTGGCAGGTGTCTTCGCCGCTGCCCTGCTGCCACCGCGCGTCGTTGCCCCATCGCTGTGCCCTCTTTTATCCCAACACTCGAATTTCTCATCAAATTATTTACGGCTCGTTTAAGTGGACGTTCAGGGTCGGGAAATGGCACATTAATCTACACTGACGTAAAATCAAAGGGAGCCATGGGCGTTTTTCTGTGATTTCCAAGGAAGTGTTTCAACCAATAATAAGTTAAAAGACGTGCACAGTGTGTAAATTAAAAGAAAGTATATTTGTTCCTGGATGTTTTCCAGAAATTTTAATGGAAATTATTTAATGAACTTCTCATGATGAAAGTTTTTTCCTTCACGATGAACGTTTTCGTCGCGATAGCAGATCTCTGAATATCAGGCATTAATTATTCCCTTTTCACGCAAAACTAAATGCTGTTCATTATGAATGTCTGTCATTATTACATCTGGCTGTTTTCTTGTAGTTTCGTGAAGAAACGCAAATGTTCTTCCATGAATTTATGACTGTGTTTATATCATAATTTCACGTGTCACAAATGAATGCAGTGGAAAATTGCACTTATAATTAAACGTTCCCTGTTAGAGAGCATTTATTATCTCACACTTTATCTCAAAAAATTACATATTTTCAGGTAAGAGATTTTCTCCACCGATGGCGTTTTTGCCCGGTAGCGCGTTTGGGCGCGCGCCTCCCCGCCCTTGCCGCCGATAATGGGGCAGCGCTCGATGTTTCTCGCTGCGAGAATCGACTCACTCCACATCTCTCTGCGTCTCCGCCCACGCTCTCGCCCCAGCCCTCGCTTCCGCCCTCTCCCCCACCCCCGCCCCCGCCCCCGCCGCGCCCCCGCCCCGCCCCCGCCTCCGCCACCGCCTCCACTCCTACTCCTGCCCCCGCTTCCGCTCCCGCCCCCGCCTCCGCTCTCCGCTCCCGCCCCCGCCTCCGCTTCCGCCCTCGCGCCCCCTATCCCCCCGTCCTTCCACACCCGCCCCCGCGCCCCTTCACCCACGCCACCACCCCGCTCCCGCCCCCGCGCCTTCGCCCCCTGCACCTCTGGCCCGCACCACGAGCCCTGCGCCACTAACCCTGACCCTCCGCCTCGCGCCTCCTCCGCCCATATGCCTCCTCTAGCCTCGCGCCACCACCCTCTCTCCGTTACCCTGCCCCTCCAATCTCGCCCTCACACTCCCTGCCAGACCGGGGTCATTAAAGAACTCTATTTACCTCCGACGTGGGTCGTTGTGCTCATTCTCCTAGCGTCCCATTTCACCTGATTGAGGTTGTGACTCATGAAGACATCTGAGGCACTGAAGCACATAGGCTTGCCCCTTATGAGAACTCTGTATGAAATGTGAAGAAAAAGATTCCAAAAACGACCCACTCAAACTCAACTCATTCACAAATGTCTATAAGAACTAGACATCGCGTTCTTTTTACTTTCTTTCAACGGAGTATAGAGAATGTTATGAAATGCTGCGCGAATAAATTGCGAATTTTCGGCAGAAAATCTCTTATTCACTGCCTGCCATTATTCCCTGCCCAGGTAACGAAGAAGTGGATGCTAAATTTATGCTAAATTTATAAAAAATCCTCTAAGAGAATCAATGTTTAGTGGGTCCTTGATACCGAAAAATATAATGACAGAAAACAATTAAATTTTATTGTTGGATAGTGTGATGGTCGTTCAAAATAATAGTGCAGGCCTTATCTTCGTTAAAAACTTCGATTTTTCGAAAATCGCAAATATTAAACAACTTTCGTGTAATTATGCATGAAAGTACTGGCGAGAAAGTACGCCTTGTTTTAGTAACACTAGTTTTCGTGTATGGGAGAACATTGTATTGTATTTCAGAGGGTGTATCCACTAATCTCATCCAAGAAAGATATTTTATTGAATAGTGTTTGAAAAGAAATTATTAATGGTCAGATTTCTTACCTGCAACACGTAAGTTTACATGATTTAATTACTGATGGGAATGTAAACGCACACATTGAAAAAGGAATTGGTCTCCGTTATTGAAGGGAAAACCGCGCATTCTTTCCATTTCCCGGGTCGTGTATTCCGTGTATTAAGAGTAGGGTTAAGTCGGCTCTGTGTGGGGAAAATGTCGCGATTAAAGTAGCGCTGGCGCAGACATTTGAGAACTTTTGCGATATTATGCCTCCAAATTTTGACTTCGAACGGCAGATCTGTTGATTTTAATGAATACGCAATCGAAAACTCCTTAATATTGAACATGAAAGTTAAATTGTTGCCGTAAAAACTATGTTGACTTGCATTACTGAGGCAACAAATTGCGGGGAATTTGGTTATTGTGTTAGAATCTCGCTTAAGGAAAGATATTCAACTTGTAAATTAGGAATAGAAGACAGTGAGAAATGGCTTATTATTACGAATTATATCGTTCATTACTTCAACATTTCCCAGAATAATTAGTCCTCGTGTAGTGAAACACCTAAAAATGTTCAGAAAAATTACACTTGCAAACAGCGGTAGGGCTGTTTCCAATGACTGGGATTCGGAAAATTGTCTAAAAAAGGTCTCCTGAGGGTATCACTCGGTTCCCGCGCACGCCCAGGATGTGCAAAGAGAGGAGTTCCTACTGTCTTTCTTTCGCGTCCACAATTGTTCTATTGTTCGCGTGTGTGTTTGTATGCGTGTGTGTGTGCAGGATGGGGAAGTGGCGATGTCGTTCGCCTGCTGCCGGCGCCGGCACATTCGCGTGGGCTTACGGGTTCCGCTTCACAGCCCACCAAGGCACGAGTCCTTGCGAGCGCTCGGGAATAGCTACGACGGACGAGATATGCAGTATGTGGGCAGGCAAAGGGCAAAGAGGACAGAAAGGAGGGAGTGAAGAAGGAAAAATTGCACCACGTTCCTTAGCCCTTTGTTAAGGTATTGCTATACAGGATTCTCTGAATTGATTGGTGATTTCGGGCGCGTCAACTGCTAAGGTCATTAGTCTCGTAAGTGTAGTACATGTTTTATATTGCGGGTTGTTGCGTTTATCTTGCCTGCAGGATGGCGAGATCCGGCGCCGACCTACCCGTAGACTTGCGGAGATTTCTCCAACCAGGTATCTCCCACCACCGGGGCACGGCCGGGACAAGTTCTAAGCTCCCAACAACTGTGATAGTGTAGTGGAAGCACGTGTAAGCGTGTGTAAGTAAAGGAGAGGATAGAACGAGGAAGAGGGAAGAAAGATCGCGCGCAATACGTTTTTCAATTGTGAGGTTACTGCTCCGGCATTCGCCTGGTGTTGATCGGTGAAACCAAGGAAAACTATCGATCAGAGAAGCCGTCAGCTAGAATTCTTCAGAGAGCGGCTGAGTTCGACCTTAGCTGTCCAGTTCGATCTCGGACAGACGCAAATTTATTTTATATAATTGGTTTTGGGAAATTACACACCATGGGAGCATGTATTAAGAACCTTATTGAACGTACTACTAATCGTTGTGGATTATGCATTTGGTTATCTCCTTTCCGTCATGAATCCGAATCCTAACCACAACGAAGAGTGCAGTTGCCGCGTAAGCTCAGCCGCGCAGACGTGTTCGCCTCCTGCCGAGTGCAGCGCTGGCGGCGCGGCGGCAGAGGCATTGGCAGCGCGCGGGAGCCTGCTCGGGGCCCGATAAACGTAATTACTCTTTTAATGGCCCCGCGCAGTGGCGGGGGGGGGGGGGCAGGCGGAACCCGCTCGCGCGCCCACACGCGCGCGGAGTGGTGCACACTCGCCTCCGCTGGGAGACGCGCACCGGGAGGAGGGAAAGAATCGCTTGATGAGCACAACTTCACTCTAAGTGCGTGATATTGACTGTCCGACTGACGCCGCATCGAAGGCTGTGTTGCCGACGTTTCGACCATCTTGCCGTGGTCTTCATCAGGGCTGGTGTGCATATCAGCATGTATAAAGCATAGCAGCCCTGAAGAAGACTACGACAAGATGGTCGAAACGTCGGCAACACAGCCTTCGCCGCGGCGTCACCCGGACAGCCAAGATCACGCACATGACTCTGGCCGCGGAAGCCTACGACTTTCTACTTCACTCTAAGTCCACATGCTATTTATTGCGTAGTGTTCGTAATTGCTTTAAATGAATTGTCAGAGAGAAAGGGCCATATTTGCCCAGGGACCAACCGGAACCTCCCGTTGATCGGACACTTCTGCTGTCTGAGTTACAGTGTCGAAAATCACTTTTAGCACGGCGTATTGTAAAAATGTAACCCAGAAGATTCTAGACGGAAAATCACCAAGGTGTGCTAGATAGAAGAGTATGTTATAAGCTCTACGTTAAAATATTTGCGAATATGAAATATTGCTAGTGTTATTTATTCAATGTATGTTTATTCCTTTCATATTAAACATTTTAACAGCAAAAACACGTTCTTCATTGTGGAAATACGCAAATTAATTTTCAAACCCCTCTGCTTCTGCCTCCATAGGATAAGCTTTTAATTAAAACTTATATTACATCGATATTCGAAATCATTACGATTGTTATAAACGTTTTTATTCATTAATGTTTATTAATGCTTACATGTACAGTCTTCAATGTGTCATTTCGTCTAAAAAGTCATTAGCTGCAAAAAATTTAAACATGTAGTGTTTGTGGATGAAAATGCTGTCCAAAACTTTTTGGAGCATTTATTTACGATTTCTGTATTTTGTAGTTGTTTGACAATAATGTGACAATAATGTGGGGAGTATCTTTTATTTTTTAGACATATTGAAGTGGATTGAATTTGATTTGAGAATGATTTATTCGTTATTTAATATATACAAAAGCAATCGTTATTTATTATATAGAAATACGTTTACCTCAGTTTCGTTAAATGTAAACTGAGTTAAATGTACCACAGTTGATATAAATGTAAACTGAACGACTCGTATTAATTACACGAAGAAGGAGATTTTCAACCGACCGTTGTTAATATTTTGAGCTATAAACGTAATTAGAAGAATCACATTTGTTGCGTCCGTATGTTTGATCAAGTGGTTCTGTTACAGTACTAACTGCAAGTCCAGCGACAAGCCTTGTAAATGTTTGCTCAGCTGATGCAGATGCTCATTTACACTTGCTAGGAAGAGCTTATTAATCGTAGCTTGAGAAATGCTTCTGCTTCCTGAATACCAGCGGGAGGGCAGAACGAATCTCGCTCTCTTCGCGGACGCTGCGAGATCCGCGCGTGGCTTCAGCCGCGGGGCGCAGGTGCGCCGGCTGGCCACCCGGCAGACGCTCGTCGCCCGCCGCCCGCCGCCCGCCCCCCGCCCGCCCGCCCGCCCGCCCGCCCGCCCGCCCGCCCGCCCGCCCGCCCGCCCGCCCGCCCTGCCGCCCGCCCGCCCGCCCTGCCGCCCGCCCGCCCGCCCTGCCGCCCGCCCGCCCGCCCGCCCGCCCGCCCCGCCCTGCCGCCCGCCCGCCCGCCCCGCCCTGCCGCCCGCCCGCCCGCCCTGCCGCCCGCCCGCCCGCCCCGCCCTGCCGCCCGCCCGCCCGCCCGCCCTGCCGCCCGCCCGCCCGCCCTGCCGCCCGCCCGCCCGCCCGCCCGCCCGCCCGCCCGCCCGCCCGCCCGCCCTGCCGCCCGCCCGCCCTGCCGCCCGCCCGCCCGCCCGCCCGCCCGCCCGCCCGCCCGCCCGCCCTGCCGCCCGCCCGCCCGCCCGCCCTGCCGCCCGCCCGCCCGCCCGCCGCCCTGCTGCCCGCCCGCCGGCCCACCGCCCTGCCGCCCGCCCACCGCCCCTGCCGCCGCCCGCCGCTCGCGTGTTTGTTTGCGTGCAGTTCTGCGACGTGCGGGCGCGCACGCGGAAGTGTTTCTGTCACGCCCTGGTCCCCGTCCCCGTCCCACACAATGCGTCCCCTCTGGGTGACGACCGCTTCCGAGAATCCTCCACTTCTTTCCGCCTCGTCACAATGCCACTTCCGCCCGCCTAAGTGGGAAGAATGTTTTAATTGAGGCTTTCGCTTTTTAGTGCTTCTGACGAGCGTGCCCTCCGGCGCCAGAACGGATTAAGCCTCGTTGCGTAATGAGGGGACACCACCGCGGTCAAGAAATATTGCTGAGTAAACAGTCTTGTAACGATGCACTGTTTGGTTTTCCTTTCTGGTTGTTAGCGTGGGTTGGTATTTAAAATTGTATGGTAAAGTTGTGTGTAAATGAGGGTTGACCCCTTGTGAGACTGGATTAATTTTCCTCTCGCTTCGATGATGTGCGTGATGTGGATGTATTAGTATTCACAAGTCCGTATTTGCATTTGAATGCCAAAGGTTCTTCTGAATCAATAATTATACTGTTAGATAGAAAGCTCGTGAAGATTTCACCACAGTATTTGCGTAACATCTGATTTGCAGTTTAGAACGTGGAGAGAGGTTATAATTGTCTCATTACTCGTATGCTGCATTTCTGACCAGAACATTTTTTTATGCCAATAACATATTATTAACTTTTAGTATTGCTTTTTCCAGATGACATGAGGAATGGAATGATTTTGAGTATAATACATACCAATACATAATGATATATGTCATAAAAACTAAATTCATATGAACTCATTGATTCAAAGTGGCAAAACTATTTAATAATAATTTTTCAATTATCTTACGAATACTAAAGATAGTCTGATAATAGTAAAGTCTGATATTAGGTTCAAATTTTCTATTGAATATAACCAGTCCCAATGAAAATTTTGAATTGTTTTACTTATTGCCGAAACTTGTGGTTCCCATATTATTTACCTTTTGAATTGGTTATTTAATATTGGTTACATAAAAGTAATTCCGAAAGCTGAACTTCGCCACGAGTGCTGCGCATCGTAACAGTCCGCAGCGGTAAGTAGTAAGGCCTGGGGCGAGTCCAATGACCCGAAGCGAGCGGCTAAGCCGGAAAGGTGGCTCCGGGTGCAACCCGACCTCGCCGCCCCCGCCCCCGCCGCCGCCGCCGCTGAGGGTGGCGTAAAAGGACGGGCGCGCGTCCCGCGAGAATCAATTGTCTTCGATGACAGTGGGGATTAGGTTCCGCGCAGCCCGAGCGCAGCAGGCGGGCTGAACTGGGCGGGGGAGGGCGGGCGGGGGCGGGACTGAGCGAGGTGAAGGCTCTGTGTGGCGACGCGAGGGCGCGCAGCGGCGTGGGTGGAGGCGTTTGAGGAAGGAGCGGGACGCTACCACTCGGCGCGTTGGCCTCTTGGACCCTCTGTGTGGCTGCGGGGCGGGGCGGGGCGGGGGCGGCGCGTGGGAGCTGCTGCTTGAGCTCACAAAAGCGACCGCTGCGCCTCTCCATGCCACTCACTCACTCACTCACTCGCTCGCTCGCATTGCCCCGCCCCCATCCCCACTGGCTCGGTGGGCGCAAATTGCTGTTGAATCGGAGCGATTACTGAAGACGGTTCGTATTAACGGATGCCTCTTCATCACGCGCCCTTCCTTTCTTTTATCCTCATTTTGTTTCTTTAGAGGTTTACTCTTTGAATAAATGTCCGAGCCCGTCTGCCCGCCTGTCAGCCTTCTTTTCCTTCTGTCTACTTGCATGTTTGCTTGCCTGTCTGTCTGCCTGTCAATTACTTTCTCCGACTATCTATCACCCCCCCCCCCTACTGTCTATGTATCTGTCCACCAGTTTATCTGCCTATCTGGCTGTTTGTCCGTCCGTATCTCTCCCCCCAACTATTCTGTATATGGAAGTAGGAGGGGGCATAGGGGTCACGTCCCCCCTCTCAAAGACCGAGAATTTTCGTTTCTTACCTTATTTTATTTGGCAAAGTTCACTTTAATATTTGTTAGATGTATGTAATTATTTAAAAAATAATATTGAATAGTATCAAATATACACTACAAAAATAATATATAATATAATAAAAATGTGTACTATTTAACAAAAATCTTAGATGGCCTCCTCCAAAATGCCACCAGTCTTTTCTGTACCGTTTTTAATTTCGAAAAACATTGACCTTAACGAATAAATATATGTACGATTTTAAACATACTTATTCAGGGCTGCTCTCTTGTGGAGCCACAAATAGATGTGCAGTTGAAGGAGAGAACTCTTGGAAGCTGCAGCGAACCTGCTTTTCCCATCACTTCCTCTTCTCTGTTTACAGATTATTTACAGTGAATAAGGAGTCAATAAAACAGCATGCGGACCTTTTCAAAAACTAAATTCTATTTGTAGCTATTTAGTACATAGACGGACAAATATTATACACTCAAAGACTGCGTAATTGAGTCGTACTCAGACTGTGTATAAATGTTTATATTAACAAATTTCAATGAATATTGCCCAACTAGAATTATGGAAGTCAGTTCTTAAGGGTCGCCCTCGATGGCTCGTTGGTTCGATTGCTTGCTTTCCACGGCGCAATCCTGGGTTGGATTCCCGGCCACATCAAAATAATAACTGTGTGCTTTGCTTACAAATGTCCCAGTATCTATTGCTATGTGACGATGAGAAAGCTCACCCTAAGGTTACGAACACCAGTGTATACGGTGGAGGGATGTCTTCGTGCTAACCACACGAACCCCTTATCGCATTATTTAATTGGCTGACCGGGTGACGCCGCGTCCATGGCAAAGGTGCCGACGTTTCGGTCGCCATTCTGCGACCTTCCTCAGGGCGGAATGCGACTGCGACCTTTCTCAGGAAGGTCGCAGAATGGCGACCGAAACATCGGCACCTTTGCCATGGACGCGGCGTCACCCAGACAGCCAATTAAATACTGACTCCGGCAGCAGAAGCCTACGCTCTCCCTTAGCGCATGGCCGAGAGGCTGGGCCAGCGCTGGTTGGCTAAGACTTTCAGCGGGCTGTCGAGCTATAGGTCAGGACAGGACAGGACAGGACAGGACAGGACAGGTCAGGTCAGGTCACGACAGGACAAAATTATTAGCGTCAGTCCTTTAATATCCGTTTCCCAAAGGGTTGTTGGGTTGTGTGCGGTGAAAGTGCGTTCGCATTCTCTTCACTCCAATAGGGCGAGATTGATGTGACTGCATCCAGCTTTGTGGAGACGGTGCGGACGCACACGGGACCGAAACGGAATGCATGACACACATTATTCATTGTTCGCAGTTTTAATAGTGCATCTGTGCATCAATAACAATGATTGTTAGTGACTGCGATGGCGTAGTGAGAGCATTGCCGTTGCACCTACAGCGTCACTAACCAGGAGGTCTTAGAATCCGACAGTTTTCATTAGCATCTCCGATCAAGCCCGCTGTGTTGATGAGCGCCAGATCACGTGGGATAAAACTTTGGGCTACGGTTCACTAACAGGGCTAATGGCTCCAGTAGTTGGCGCGATCGAAAACACGAAACAGTCCACTCAACCCAATGATTGTTCTCCTCATTCCTAAAAGTGAGAAGGACCTTCAGAAAAAAATTTAACCCCTCTACTGGGTTACATTTATGTGTTGAATTTAAGCTATTGAATCTCGATTCTAGTGGATTTGATGGTTACTATTGTTGACATATTTTTCTGTAATTTTAATTACAAAAGACAGTAATCTCCAAAAAGGAAAGAACAAGAGAGATTTTCCTCAAGGATTTTTGCAAAGGTGACTTTCTCAGCCACTGTAAAAAGCTTTCAGAAAGTTATGACGAGTAATGTTTATTCCATATTAGCTCTATTAAATTCATGACCACTATTAATTCCAGGAATGGTTCATAGTTGTTGGTCATTGCCTTGAAAAAAAGTCATCGTTCGCTAACGTTTCGTGACCTTATTGTTCCCTCATCAGGGCGGTGGGACACGTATTTATACTGCTACTTCATCCATGTTGGATATGTTACATACAAAGTAAATAATACATACATAATGATAAACTAACATATTTAACATAAAACAATAAAATTACTTAATAATAATAATAATACTAATAATAATAAATGCAGTTGAACAGATTATACATGCTATGTCATTAAACCCATTTTGCTAATGTTGAATATTTAAAAGCAAAATACCAATTATCCAACACGTGGCATCACCTGGTGCCCCTGATGTCATAAACGCCTCTTATTTCGAAACGTCGGGGAGCTAAGAAACATTTTTTTCAATGAAATGACCAACAATCATAAACCATTCCTAGAATTTATTCCATATTGTTTTGATTTAATTTCCCTTTTTGTATTGCACTTGTCAAATTATGCGTGTATTAATTTTCATTCCACGTAAGATGACGTAGATTAAAAGGCAGCGTTCGACTGGAGCGCCCCGGTGGCAGCGTGCGGGAGGCTGTGGAGGGGAGGGACGTTTTGAGCGCGCGTGCTTCGCGCCCCGTGCGTCGGAATGCGGGCGCGCGCGAGCGACAGCCCGTGTGGTGCGGAGCGGCGCGCGCTTTTTCTGTTCGCGCGGGAAACAATGGGCGGCTCAGCGCGTTCATACGCCACAACCTCACCTCACCTCACCTCCACCTCCACCTCCACCTCCACCTCCACCTCACTTCGCCCCGCCCCGCCCCGCGCTGCCCCGCCATGTCACTCCTCGCTTTGCGCCCTCTACCTCCCTTCCCTCCAAAACCCCCGCTTTTCCCTGCCCCCAAAACCTCACTCCCGTTCCTCCCCACCCGGAAATCTCTGCGCTGCCCAGTCCCACCCCTTCCCTGCCCTTCCTCACCCTGGGTTTCTCCTCTCCTTCCTCTTCCCCTCATTGCCCTATTCCCCACCCTGCATCTTCCTCTTCCTGCTACTTCCCCGCACTGTCCTTCGCCGACCAGATCTCTCCTCTACATGCCCCCTTACCCTCCCTGCCCCACCCCGATCCTTTCCTCCCAGTCCCACCCCACCCTACCCCACCCCACCCTACCCCACCCCACCCTACCCCACCCCATATCACCTCACATCACCCCACATCACCTCACATCACCCCACATCATCTCACATCACCTCACATCACCCCACATCACCCCACATCACTCCACATCACTCCACATCACCCCACATCACCCCACATCACCCCGCATCACCCCACCCCCCTCCTTTCCGCCCAGTCCCAGTCTCAGACCCTCCCCATCCGGCCCGCCTCGCTCCATCCCGCTGCTTGCTCCACAATCACAGTTCATCCCGCTATCCGTTTCCCTCCCCTCCCCTCCTTTCCGCAACCTCATCACCCAATCCTGCCCCCTCCACGACGCCCGCGGTCCGCCGCGCTCCCCCCTCTCCGCTCCGACCCGTCCGTCCGCGTGAAAGGGCGTAAACGAAAGTGTGAATTCGTTATGAATAGCGAGTTGCTGCTAAAAGGACGACCGCGTGAAAACGTTACTGATCACGCAAAACCAGTTTTTTATACGTTTATACAAAGCCAATTAATTACGAGCGGAACCGCCGATATAAAAGCTATTTAAAATGGCAAAATATAGTTGAATGAATTTGTGTATGAATTCGTTTGATGATAATCGCCGCTGCAAGTAGCTTGTCATCAAGTTGATAAAATGTTGTGTATAATTGCGTGAATTCAAGCTATAAAATACATGACTAGTTTATTATGTGAAAAAAAAACTGTGTAATTTTTGTTGCAGTTATTTTGTTCTTCTATGTGATTTGTAATTCTAATGGTGATAATTTTGTGTGTTTTAGGTACGGACCAACAGCATGCGATAGAGAATTTGTCTGCTTGCACAGTCCACTCCGGGCGTGACACTACGTCGCCCGACATTTGGTGAGGAATTTCATTCATTCTGTTGTTGTCGTCGTCGAAAAAGTTCCTCGTACGATTGAATTTTTTTCATTCCAAGTAAAGAAATATAATTTGATATTTTTCTCTGGAGAGAGGGAAGGTTTTACTCCTCTGGAACTTTTATCTTCTTTTCCCCTCTTCACGAAACTTCGCTTGGACTTCTTCAAAGAAGAGGGTTGTTAATAAATAATGTCAGGGTTAGAGATCCAAATTAAACACACACCCTAGTCCGTTCGGAAATACGCCTACATCTTTATTAACATGCAGTCAGTCCAATCAACTAGGATGTTGGGTGTGTTCTGACTACTGAGGTGCACTTATCTACACCTGTTACTGTATCAGTGTTGACGCGTCTATAAAATCTACATACCCCTTACTTAATGTTGTATTCCGCTTAAATTTGAAAAAATAAGTGTCAATAAATAGATAAAATAATACTTATTTTATGAAATAAAATAATGTAATGTGTAGTTCCTTCCAATAATCTGATGACTTGACATCTCATAAGAGGAAAAATGGTGAATACAGTCTATATAGTTCTAGAGTACACACGTACAGGGGTGCATAAGTAGGTATGCTTTAGGTATTATTATAGAAAATAGTTGGATAAAGAAATGAAATTAAATACTAAGTAAAAAACGTATTTTTTAGAAAATGTGTTTATGAAGTCACGATAGGTATGACATACAAATTGTAATAACGTGCAACGTCTTGAGTGCTGAGCACTTGCAGAGGTTATTTTGGATTTATTTGAGCTTTGGATCAATGACTGTGCAACTATCATTTCCATTTCTTGGGCAGCAACATTCACTGGTTGACCAGATATTGGCGCATTACTATTAGATCGAATTTAGTCTAATTTGTGTCCAGCCTGTAAATTGACTCTCTACTTGGTGATGTATTAAATTCTATTTCCGTCGAGCCTTTTCAGCATTCTCTGTCTTTCCGTACTGTTAAATTGTCTACTTCCGTGGGTCACTGCTTAAATTATCAGCCATTATTATCTGAATATCTGAAAGAATAGAAAAAACACACTTAGAACAGATAAAAATATAGTATTCGTTCGGTATACCTACTTACACACCCTCTGTATGATACAGCAATGAGAGAATTTCCTGTGCATGTTCTTAAAGCCCTGTTGAGTGTGAGTGTCTTCGCCGCAATGCGTCACTGCAGAAGGTCCCGAGAGCGAGGGGCGTGACCGGGCGCTCCTCTGGCGCGGGGGCGCGCGGCAATTGTCCTCGGCGCTAATTGCAGAGGGCGCCGCGCGCATTGTTCTCCGTGCGATGAGACGCGACGCGAGGCGACGCATCGCTCATTTGTCAACGGCGCGTAGCGTAGCTGCCAACCGCCAGCCGCGCCTTTTATTTTGAGCTAGGCGGAGGTAGGACGAGTTAGGTTGAAGGTCGGCGCCGGGATGCAGGTTGCGAAGGGGTGGCGATCCTAGCTCGATGGTTGCCGGACAGGCCGATAGAACAGAACTCTGTCCAAGTGGCGCAGGACTCGCGATAGACGACGCCGAAGAGATCGTGAGTTCATTTAACGAGAGCTATTACTTGACGTAACGCACGTCTCTTTCAACATTTGTGTCACTCTCATTATTCACTAGATCACGTTTAAATCACAATTTATGGTACTTGAAAAATATGCTGTTCACAGCTGTATTTACCTAAAAAAATTGTGCCTATGATTTGTTTTTGGTAATTTAATTAATATCCATGACATATTCAGACAGTGATACTGAAATGTGTTTGTGAAATGATGCAGTGATCACAAAACATATTTCAGATCGTTTGGAAATGATTTGTGGGTTTTTAATGATTTTCACACGAGCTAGCATGTAATGTCCGCAAAATTTAGTACGGAGTGCATATTCATTCATTACACCTTCATAAATACATCATCCATCCAGGGCGATAGACGATGTTGAACGGAAAAGTAGCGTTCACTTTTCGAGAAACGGATCGTCTAACGAAGCGAATTGAATTTTTTCACCGCTGGCAGGCAGTCAGGCAGGCAGTACGTGGCAGTGTCAGAGCTAGACAATTATGGGTTCGAGGCAATCCTAAAACATAACCCCCCCTCCGTGCAAAAAATTAAAGATGTGAAAGTTTTAGCAAAAAAGTATGGTTTTTAACAAATAACAAAAATTACAACGTTTAAGATAGAAAAAGATTTTGGAA
The DNA here is from genome assembly GCA_038098605.1 of Gryllus longicercus. Taxonomy (NCBI): domain Eukaryota; kingdom Metazoa; phylum Arthropoda; class Insecta; order Orthoptera; family Gryllidae; genus Gryllus; species Gryllus longicercus. The sequence continues at coordinate 808,274 of JAZDUA010000359.1, read as the reverse complement.
ATATATTTTAAATCATAATTTTAAGTAAACGTATTTAGTGATCAAATAATACAATTTCTACGGTGATATTAAAACGCTAAAAATATTGTTTTGTGTTTAATAAAATCACTTGTTAAATATATGAAATAATAAATATGGATTTCAGTAGAACCTACTTTAATGTTAGCGTCATTTGATTTATTCCATAGTCCTATAATGACTCTAATTAACTATTTAACATAAAGAGATAATTGGAGATTTTATGAAATATCAGACTACTGTACCGCGACGTATTAAAATTACGATAAAGATTTCCTCGCGTTCTAATCTCTTTTCAATTCTTCACTATACTTTCCCCATCAGTCCCCTCATGGGGCCCCTTGACTTGCAAGTAAGGTCCCGGGCGATCGCTCGGTCTGCCTGTGCCTTGCGCCGCACTTCGTACGCCGGGGGTTGTGGTGGGTTCCGTTCGGCAGCCTTCACTCCCCGAGATGTTCGTCTCCCGAGTAGGCACGTGGAGAGGTTGCTGAAGGGAAAGGGACGATCCTCAGTTCACATTCGTAACGCGGTCCATACGCTGCATTGCTTACGTTACGTGGAGTTGGATGACCTTGGAAGCAGTGGCGTAACGTTCGGACTCGCAATGCGAGCGGGCCCAGGTGAAAGAGGATCTGCTGTACTCTGTTAGAAATGTTGATTTCTTACGTAGTAATCATGAACTGAATATGAATTTGTTCAAGAATATTTTTTTATTATTTAAGGTACTAACACTACTTGCGTGTACTATACCCTTTTATGAAGAGGGTCCACATAAAAGATATTCGGGCGGGTCCGCACTCGTTTAGCTACGCTACTACTTGGAAGCAAAGCTTCATATAGTTCAAGATCAAGACTCTTTTCTTTTAAAGCAACCTCAATATTATTATTTAATACAGACGTGGTGAATAATACAGCTATTCGTTTTGGGAATATAATCGATGTACTAAATTGTAGACTTCATAACAAACTCATTTAGAGACACATAATTAAGTTGTGTAAAGTGTATTTGTTGGAGAGTTGGTCCCTGTAGATAATTCAGATAATATAAGAATTTGTTGTAAAAAAACAACGGAAAATTTTAATTGGTTCGCGGAGCACTTTATATATAATATTTACTTGTGATAAAATATATTTCATTCACTCCCAGATTAACGTAAATGCAGCAAAGAGCTACGGAAAACCACAGCCGAATAAACTGATGTTACAAAACTAAATTATTTGAATGGAAATTCTGAATATAATTTTATCTGAATACAAGAAATAGGAATATCTTCCACATTGACTCTGATAAATCAGACGCTTTTTGTGACAGTCGATCTACGTAAACCTAGACGCGAGGACACCAACGATTTGAAGAAATATTGCTCAAGAGAAAAAAGAATCTTTAGTGTTAATGCGTATTTGGTCACGTTTGTCGATGTCTATCGCAGGAAGTCTGTTTGCGCCGTTCCGTTCGCCTATGAGCGTGGTGCGCCCTTGGAGATAGCGCGCCCCGTGCGCTTGCCGCCAGTCGCTCTTGTTATGCGCGCCGCGGCCTTAGCCATTAGGCCTTTCGTAACGGCGTCTTGCGAATCTGGGGCTGGCATCGCCTTCGCGGAGCGCCCCGGCGAGCGCTCACAGGCTTCCCTTTCGACTCAGGCTCAGAGGATTAGGTTTCTGTAATCGAAATCAGTGGGACATCAGTAGAACAAGGGCCTAACCCACATAGACATAGTTCTGAGATAATGAGCATTTTGCAGGAACTTCTCTCATATACCCCCTCATATAACATTTATTAAACTTTTAAAAACAGTACACTTGCGTCTGCAACAGTCCATACTGGATTTCAATAATATATTGCACTAAAAGAATAATATTTGAAGTTTTGTATAATGCTAATAACTCATTTTAACAAAAACAGTCGGATACGCCTTTGTTCTACTGAGCCCTTCAATTCTAGGCATTGGAAATTCTGAATTATTAGAAAATTAATTTATTCATACATCTGAGTACACGGCCCCTTGAACTCAATCGTGGTTCAGTTCTGAGTTTGTCTTCCACGGAGAGCGTTCTTCTGAGTTACTTCTCCATAGTATGGTCCTGTCGGGACCACGCAAACGTGCATCCCACCGGGACTCAGTGACGAGTATATTTATCGAGGATGCACGTGACGTTAATGGGGGGTCAGCATTTTTATGCCGAATCGGTTTTTACACCCAGGGTGGTTAGCCCTGGGGAATGACGTGAAATTATAACGATGATGGATGAAAAGCACCATCACAAACAGGGACACAACTATGCTCGAGGCGGGATTCGAATCCGTGTTTCTTCGGCCCAAGACTGCCACGGTACACCGGGTCGGATATAAAATGTATTTGTTAGTATTATTGTTAGTATTATTGTTAGTATTATTGTTATTATTGTTGTTATTATTGTTGTTTTTATCGTTGTTGTTGTTATTATTGTTGTTTTTTATTGTTGTTATTGTTATTCAGATTACTTAAAAATCAGGAAATTAAAGCATGCCTACCTCCTCTCTGCAGCACGAACTCTGCATGAGGAGGGAGCGTGTGTCCAATCCCGGAATGCTCCGTGGAAGGATAGCGATCTGCACGCTTTTCCGGGAGGCCGGATTCATGCGCAGAAAAGAGCTGTCGTGGTTCAGGTTCTGCCTGTCTCCAGCGTATCACAGAGCAAATTAAAAAGTATCTGAGAGTAAATACCATTCTCGACGCTGTAAATCATGGCTATAACAAACTAATTCGGTGAAAGGAACTAAAATATATTCGACTGTATCTTATGAATATCAGTATTAATTTATTAATATCAATATCTTATTTATTTCAAAAGTGCTAATGCAGAATGAACGACTTACGTAAAAAAATAGTTTATTAAGTTAAAAACAAACGAAGCTGGAATGTAGATAAATTATGAAACGTGTAATTCGTGCAGAAATGCTGAGATATTTATAGATTTCCAAATTACAACAGAATATTGATAACTTTAAGCAATACATTAAGTATTATTTTAAAAAACCGTGCATTAATATTTCATTACTTTCCTCCTCTACCAAGTGAGGCTGCAAAACCAGCTTTTCACTGTGTTGTAAGTTTTGATTAGTAGCAGCTAGGAATATCGGTGATGTAGGGAATACAATCACGCATAAAATGAGGTAACGAATATATATGATGGTACCATCAAAGAAACGCCTTGCGTGCTTGCGAAGAGTTTTGAGTGATAACCTCATTAGGCGTCAAGTTATAAGCGCGCTACCTCTGAAATAACTCATTTGCAGTCACGTGATGTGCGAGCAGCGTACATTTGTTTCGTTTCACAAAACGCAGACGCATTTCCGTGGACGTCCTCGTAATTATCAGGAGATTTCACTTATTATTAATTGCTTTGCATAAAATCTCTTTATGTTTACGTGAGACTATTTTTGTGTTGCTCGGCAAGTAAGAAATTATCATATATTTAGAAAAAACAAGTTTTTTTCTTCACTTTAATGTTCTGTCTCACATTCTAGTCTTTGATTTGATCAGTTAATCAGATCGAGAATGGAGGTGTTGTGCATGAGTTTGCCTTCCAAAAAGTATTATATCATATTTAAAGCAGTTTCAAGTAAGTGATAGACAAATTGTGAGCATCGGTCGTGGAACTCTATACCTCAGACTCCCGAAGTATTCCTGGATAGTTGGACTCCTTAAATTATTTAGATTTATATGATACATTATTTACAATTATTACTCACTCTGCCAGGTTTAAACATTTTTTCTCAGATAGAAATTATTTATTTTGCTTCAGTAGTTCTCTTACGTTTTGAGTAGTATTTAGGAAGAACTCCTGGTTTAGTATTTAAGAAAGGTGCTAACTGCTAAAGCAGAATCATATGTCAAATTGTAAAGAAGCGGGTGTACATACAGAAGGCTTTTTTTTGCAATTTAAACTATGAACGGAATCTAAGGAAATCATTCCTTGTGTTCAGACACTATTCTGTTCAATACACATCTTTCGCGTATCTCAAAACAAATATACGTCGAATCACCAAAAATATATTTGACGATTCACTAATGGTGTGCAGTAAAACGGTTTAAGCAACGTTAAAGTTCTCTGTTAATATTAATAAACACATGTTAGTAATATTACAGTTAGCAAGTTATGCGCGCCAAGAATTGTTACCATGTGCTCTTACGTTTGAGATCTTTATGCCCAGTTCTTTGTGTTTTACACTTCTTACAAGTATTTTCGGAAATATTCCTGTCGTGTCAAACCGGATGATTGTGACATTTATACAAGTACCTCGTTTGCGGATGCAGCGGGGTGGGCGTCACCATGGGACGGCCCCTCTGCGCGTCTTAGAAAGCTGCCCACTTCATCACTTCCTCCTCGCCGAAAGCTGCCCCTCTCGACCCCCACCTACATGTTTGACACCTTCCTTTCCCTTCTCTTCCTCCCCATTCAGTTCATTCTGCCACCCATCTCTCGTCGCACCCACACCCTTTCCCTCCCCCTCCCTTTACCCCTTCCCACTCCCCCTGCCCCCCACCCACCACCCACCTCCACGTCGCGCCTCGCATTCTTCCGCACGAGCTGACGTCACCGCCGATTTGCGATTTGTTTACGACGTGCCTTCTTTTGTCAGGAACGGCCACCTGGAGATTGGCTAGTGGGTGAGCCCCGTGCACGCGGGCTGGCATTTCGCAGCTTCAAATTGTACTTCACCGAGTTGCACCGCCGGTTCCTTTACGTGCCTCTCTTCAATTTTCCTTACGTCTCGTTTCGTCTTGTCGAATCACGTCTTCGGCGAAGCATAAAAAGGGTGCTATTTTGCGATAATTGTGCGATTTGTTAGTACCTATAGGTAGGCATGACCTTTAGAAAGCTGCGAGAGAAAATTCCATTTCGCATCAATTAAGTGTTTCAGATGAAGCCGTCTTTCTAATTATGTATTTCCTTTGTTTGCTTTATGAAGTGTAATACGCGTTTACTTGACATTTATTTCATAATTGTGTCGTTAATTTGTTTTGCAGCCGGAGAGTAGATTCGTAAAAAGCATTTATTTTGCAGATCTAATTGTGTTCGCAAAAGCAAGTTACGTCTAGCAACATTCCTAATGTAATAAAACACAGAAACATTTTCCTGTTTAGGATCAAAGAGACAATTTACATATTATTAACCTCTTCAGCGTTCATGTTGTGCGTTGGTAGTTCGATTGCCCTCGAATCAAGCGTTGTTTAAAGCAGTGGTTGCGTCAGCGGTTGAAGGGAGACGCAATAAATCTATTACCTCTAATTAACGGAGTGCTCGGAGCTTGCACGTGCTTTTGTCGCAGTGTCTTCCTCCTGTGTTCCGGGTTCTTGTTATTACGGCCCCTTCAGCGCGACCGTGCGAGGAGGATATACAAGCATTCCGTTTGCAACCTCACCCGGCGTTTTTCCCTCGTGCGTTCACTCCCCTCCCCCGCACGTGGGCGTCCTCTGCAAGGAATTTCATTATTACATATCTTGAGCCGTCGATCTCGTGTCCGTCCGTCCGTCCGTCCGTTTGTATGATAGCGGCGTGGTGTCGCACAGTGGTTCCCAACGCAAAGAGACAGGAATGCGTTCACTAACTCTGTACGAAAACTGTATAATAAAACGACCGGAGTGCGGTTTCTAGGGGATGATGGTGGTTATTGAATCTTATATGTCGAGGAGTAAAAAGAAGATTCTTCCACAATAATAATATTGTGAAAGATTACTTCTTCTTACTGATCCTTATGGATTTCCACAAAATTTCTGTGGTAACCACAGAGTTTCTTACAGGCGTTATTCTTCGGAAGGAGACTAAAATCATTTGTCCCATTTTGTTGATTTGCGATCCATGTAAAATAACGAAGTGTAAATCGAATGTTAAAGCAGAATTTAGAAATATCGTTGTAATATTTCCTTTCTCTACTAGATGGCATACGGCCTTACTGCATCCTCACCTTTCTTCCATTTTCTTCAGTTGGGGGACGCGCACATTGAGATAAAACACCACCAGGTCGTATTGCAGTTCAACCACCTTAAATGGAAAACTTTTACAACTTGAAGAAAGTATTGTTCTTAGCTGGCACGATATCGTTTGCTTCCGTTTCCACCATATTTTGTTCTAGTCTTCTACACGTCCGAAACGCCAATTAGCCAGCACAACACTTAATCATCTCCCCGATTTCGAAAACACCCACCTTCATCCACCGTCATCCACCTTCATCCACCTTCATCCACCTTCATCCACCTTCATCCACCTTCATCCACCTTCACCCACCTTCATCCACCTTCATCCACCTTCATCCACCTTCATCCACCTTCATCCTCCTTCATCCACCTTCATCCGCCTTCATCCGCCTTCATCCGCCTTCATCCGCCTTCATTCGCCTTCATTCGCCTTCATTCGCCTTCATTCACCTTCATTCACCTTCATCCACCTTCATCCACCTTCATCCACCTTCATCCACCTTCATCCACCTTCATCCACCTTCATCCACCTTCATCACCGCTCCCAGAGACACCAACCCTCCCAATACTCTTAACCTACTGGAAGTCACCTCCGAACATCAGCCCATGTCGGTGAAACTGGCTCGGATTGTTCAGACCCCGCATCGCCGTTTCCTCTGCAGCGTCGCCGACCTAGGGTTCCATATCCAAAAGAGGCACCAGTCACATAGCTAGGGCAAATTCAACCGTTCTAGGAGCCGTCTGTACTGTTCGGAATTGTTCCGTGGTTTCTCCGATCAATACACTGGAATACAACAGCAGGTGTTTAAAAACGGTCCACGGACCGCGCACTTTCTTTATCCTTGTCTCCTTCCCGCTCTTACACACGTACTCTTACATTTCCATGCACTACACTAGCAGCCATGTTGGGATGTTAGAGCTTCTTCCGGTTGAGGCGCTGCCCCACTGGAGGAGGAAAAGCCCGTAGGTCATCGTGTGGGTCAGCGAGAAAGCAACACTGCTACCCTGCGGGATGTTATATCCACTACACTTTCGGGAATAATTCTTTAGAAATGTAAGCTTCTTAAATCACTGAATCACTGAAATCACTGAAATTAATTGATCGGCAAACAAGCGCTAGCATGAGCGCAGCGTGCGGATCCGTGTGCCCACTGTGCTCGGGTGGGGGCGGGGAAGGGGTGGGGTGGGGGTGGGGGGCGGTCACTTGTTCGGCGGGTCGTGGCCGCTTTGTCCGTCGCCGAACAAAGCGCGCACCGCGATTACGCACTCGCGCTCTCAAGGCCCCCTCTCCCTCTCCCTCAATCCCATCAACGCCCCCTGCGCCACACCGGCGACGAGATCGTGGCGATACTTCCACCCCTAGCGACGGGCATAATGGGGTCAAACGCAAAATTTTGGAAATTCGATATTTGATAGGGTTTTAGTCTATTTTTGATTACTTTTTGTGATGAAAGCAAAAGCTTAACTACTAATTGAGATATAACAGCTCATACGTGTTCATTGGATCAGGTAGTTCTGATTTATACTGAAAAAAACAAACAACAAAAAGTGACCCTCAATACCCCTGGTTCCCCTAGTAGTGGTCCTTAGTTACAGAATGGATATAACCGCTTTCAGTTTTTATGAAATGGTATGTTAGGTTTGTTGGGATTGTTGAAATTGTATAATTTTCATGTTTTTGATTGAATGGAAGGTTGATGCACATTAGATGCAAATAAAAAGTAGAGTTCACTTGTACCCTTTGTATCACAAAAAAAGTTGATTAGTTCATGAAATGAAAAGGCTCGTGCGCTCAGAAAGCTCTCCCCCTCCCCTGCCCTTTTCCTATCCTTGACGTCTGCGTCTCTGTTTCTGCGCCAAGTGACAGCTTCTGCGCTTCGGTGAGCTCTTGGATGCGCAAGGGCGAGCAAAACGTGAGGGAGAGTTTGTTTTCCGTTCTGCGTATGCGATGCCAGGATACAGTCTACGAGCGTGCTGCTTTTACCTGCACTGTGAGAAATCTGAAACATTATTTGAAGTTGAATGAGAATGAATGACGAAATAATAATAACGAGAAATATCCCCGAAGACCAACTTTCTCGCTTATTTGTTTGTTATAAAAGCACATATGCTGTTATATATATAAAATGAATGTAATCGGAATGTATCGGAAGAGGGGAAGAGTATATCGGTGTTGAACCGCTATTTCATTTACAAAGTAGGCAAGTTTCAAGGAATCGTTGTTGGATTGCGCCTCTCCTGCAGCAATTGAGTGATTTGCGAGTAGGTTCTTGACGAAGGAATTGGATTCGTTCTTGTTCCAATGAGATTCGTCGCACTTCGGATGAAATAGTATTTTCTCTCTCTAATAACGTCGGGTATATAAACTAGCATCATAAAGAAGGATATTTCGTTATTAAAAAGCCAGGGAAGACGACATAAAGTGAGAAAGATGAATGATATATGTGCTGCCATTGTATTAACTAAGACGAAATAGAAACATCGGTGATTCTGAAGATGGGTTTAAGGGTGATATTTAGTCGTGTAATTAACAATTGAAAGAACTGCACACAATCCAGTATACATTCTGATTTACTCTCTCCCTTGTCGATTAGTACCACAAAGACTGGAAAATAAATTGTGTGCCTAATGTAGTTCTGCTGTAGAAATTGAGAGTTTGCGAAGACTGTTGAAAACGCCTGAACTCATGTTGGTATCGCCTCAAGACGTGCAGATCATCACCCGGTTTGCGCGTCCTCGCTTTGTCGCTCCCCTTCGCTCATTTCCATTATTCATCGTGCGCCACCTCCCACTAGCGCTAAGGGGGGGGATTGCTTTCCACTTCCACCTCTCGTTGGGCGACAGTGTTGCCAGATACTGTGCGGAATTTCCTCAAAAAGGCATTGTGGGAATTAACATAACTCCAAATTTCAAAGGGTTCTTTTTTTTTTTGTTTCTACTGATTGCTTGTTCTTTTTCAAGAAAATGAAATTAAAAATTTTCTAAATGTGTTTTAAACCAGTTGAATACGAAACAAACATTTTAATAAATAGTTTTCGTTCGGAATCAATGCATTCTATAACGAATTTGCTCTCAGGCGCAATGTTAAATTCGTACGTTTGAATTTTATTAACATTAACAATTTTAAAAATAACGCTTTATAATTTTATTTTGTTATTTACTTTTCAATAGAACTTCTTCTTCATCTTCTTGTTCTTTTTCTTCATCTTCTTGTTCTTGTTCTTCTTCTACACTTCACGAGTTAGGCTTACGCCTTTTCCGTCTCCACTGTATCTTTCCGCCTTTTCTTGTGTCTTCTCATATCACTTTTCTCTCTCACTTTGAAAGCATATACTAGTCATGGCAGTCTTGTTTCTTCCATTCTTTCTAGTGCTACAGCCACTTTTTCCTGATTATTTCCATTATACTATTTATGCTATTCACATTCAACTCTCGCCTGATTTCGTCATTTCTTATCTAGTTTTGTAAGATGCAGCCTTTTGTTTTTCGAAGGAATCTCATTCTTATTGAGGTCTGAATTTTACCTATTCATTTCTGCGGTACCTCCCAGTACTAACTACCATGAAGCAATATCGGGAGAGCTAATATTTTATAAAATTTTATTCTAGTATCTTTTCAGGTCTTCTTTTTAAGAGTTGTGTGTATGGTTCCACAGGTGGATTGAAATCATGCTATTTTTTAAATTACTTTTTTATCTTTGTTGCATCAATAGAACTGATAAGGCAATTTGACGGTTTCATGTACTAATAGTTTTATCTAATTCTGCTCGTAGTTTTCCTTTCTGCTTTTTTTCTGTTCGCAGTCGGAATATTTCCCTATTTGGCATAATATTCCTCGGTGTGAGGCACCGCCGTGCTCTCCCTGCGGCAACTGACGCCTTCGCTCGCGACGCTTCGCCCATTGAGTGAGGTCATTCGGCGTAACCGCAGCGCGGTGGCGCCGACTGCGCCGCATAATGAGACTCAGATTTATTTACGCGCTTGCTCTCGTGATCGTTGGCGCGTTCGGCAAAGCGATTTGTTACCGGCGCTCTCACATTCTTCCCCTTTTCAACGCTTTCTCGCGTGCTCGCCTGGTCCAGTCGACGACCTCCGTCGTTGCTGGGTCTTCTTCAGTCCTCGTGTTGGGCGTGCTGTCGCAACAGCGGCACCGCTATTCGTTTTGCGGGGTTCGATCCAATATCGCGTGGGCGGTTTGAGTGCGGGGCGTTGGGTGTAGGTTAGGGAGACGGGGTGAAGAATATTCTGTGCAGGGCGCGTGTTTTAACATGTTTTCGTGAGTGTGGTTTGTCATCAGTGATTTTTTTGTGTGAACAATCTGAAGAATTTTAAGTAGCTCTTGGATTACGTACTTTTTTTTTGTGCCGAAATGTTCTGTAACCGAGTGGCGTGCCTTCGCACTTCAAGCAGGTTTGTTTACAATAAGGATAAACAATTTGTGATTTGTGGTTTTACTGCATCACGTGTCAAATTGTAATGCATTGCATGATGTTTTCTACGGTAATTGAATCATGTTTATTCCCAGCGATCGCGTCCTTCACAACCTCACTCAATTACACGTATCGACATTGCATTGCGGCATTAACGACTGAGCTCAACACTGTCATTTCTAATTCTGATCCCTTGTAATAATGACGTACACCACTTCTCGAAGCGCATTAGAGTTTCACATCTATCAGCTAACGCATCGCGGATTTAAATGCGGAAAATGTAATTACTGCTTTATGCAGATAACGGTCTCCGGCAGATAGTAATGGGATAACGAAATTCTGATTAGATGTGTGAATTAGATCGCAATCCCGAAGTATTGTTATCCGTGAACGTAATCAGTGCAACGGAGCGAATATTTCTCGTCGACAATGTAGTAGCTGGATGTAGGAAAAGAGATGTAATATCTTACGAGATCCTCGTAGATTTCCCACTGGATAATGAAGTGAGTGGTTTACCACAGATCCGACAATGAACAATAGATATTGTTTAGAAGGGTTTTGTACCTTGAAAATCTAAGAGAAAGGTAGAAATTGTTGAATTAATAGTTCAATAACCGTTGATCTATTTACAAAATAACGTTTTGAACTAAAGTTATAGGTTCATTCGGATTGGTTTAATTTTTAACACAAAAGTTGCATGTCTGATTACCTTCGGTGAACTCTTAGTTCTTACTCGTTTTCGAATGCGGAGGAAGAGAAAGGCCAATTATCGGAAACGTCGTCACAGATTTTGCCATCAACTGAAATCTGAAATATTATCTGAACCAAGCTCTGCCACCAACTTGAATCTAACATGGAACTCATAAGGAATACTTCGTTTGTTAGGCTTTCGCTGCAGTAAAGCCGTAGTTGTGTTCACGTCCCATTCTCCTTGGACGGCCGGGGGTCCCCAGAAGGCGTCGGAGATCCCACATTAGTATTTCCTTTGCATTTTCGATCCATTGGTTGACATGTTACATGATAATTTAAATATTTTGAGTACAATAAATAGATATAATCTGCGTTAAGAGACAACGAAATTAAAATGTAGAACGGCTTGTTCTTCGTAAGTACTGGTTATGCGGAATCATATGTCACTCGAGAGAAAATTGTTTTCACAGAGCGATTATTTATCAACATCGCATTTGCAGAAAAAACTCGAAAAAGCCTCCACAAATTAAATAGAAGAAAAGCACCTGAGTTGTAGAATGTAAAAGCATTCATTATAATTAAGGCTTGCAGAGATCAAACAGTGTGGTTCATTTCATGACTGGTGACAGACATGAAATCATGTTCTGTGCAGGAAGAATAGTGTCATGCCAGTAGAAGTTCGGGGAACAAATCAAATGACATTTCTATCAAATTTCAGTTAAAAACAGAATACTAGCTTAATGTGCCGTCGTGACGCTTTTAACTCTTTTAAAAATAATTTCAAATGTTAAAAATAACTAGTATGCAAGTTCTAAATAAAAATATAGCTTAAACAAATAGTTGTCTGGTTTTTCATCCTCGGACACAAAAAAATAGAAGACGCAGTACTTTTTTGTCGGATGTTCTTTCGGGCTACAACCGCTACCAACACCACAATACGATATTAAAGTGTCTAATACGAACGCTCTCAGAAGAGTTGTCCTGAAGAATATATACTTTCAATGTATTATGAGGGGGTTTATTAAAGAAAATTTGTAAATTGGCATGTCCTATAATATTGGATTCGAAATTGTCACATTTGTTCAATCGTACATGCTACACGTGGCCTCTAAAACAATAAGCAGCTGACGGTGAACCTTTTCCTTTCGAGTGATCCAAGCTCTTAACTGTAAACATCAGCGTCCGATACAATCGCCCGAGCAATTTAGCCATGGAATCGTGCGGTATTTTTATCGTCTCATAGGTACCGCGTATGAGGGCACGACCTCGGAAGCGTGGGCTGGACCTCGTGGTGGTTCTCGTAGTTCACGCGGCCACAGCTAGATAGCAGCGTCAAAAACGCAAAACTTTTTTTTGTTTTGAAATTACATAGAATTTGCTGAAAGAGTTCATTTTCTCTCCAAGAGGCTGAGTAGCGTCGAATGTATTCTCACTTGTCTCGATTGGAGGGAGGGAAGGAGTCTAATCGCGAATGAAGGACAGAGATGCATACGCAAGTTACTCAAAGAGTACTACTTTCAAGAAGAATAGATAAACGTGCACACTTTTACTGACAATCTAAAAATCGTCGCTTACTCTAGTGTATTGTTTATTATTTTGAATGTTTGCTCTGTTTTCTCACGAACATTTTTCACTGTTTTGTGTGTCGGATCCTCTACAACGGACGCGAAACGGAGGCTACTTTTCTGCTTTATCTGGCAACGTTTGTCTTTCATATCCCTTGACCTTGATCTCCTCCATTGTTCGTCCCGAGCCACACTCGAAGCGCGGGAACGACCTCCGCGGCTCATCTCTGGGCGCCGACGCCTCAGGAGCGCCCTCCCCCCGCGATGACGCCAGCGGCGGAACCGGAAACGGAGGAGACTCAACAGCGGCAGGGAGGCGACGCGTAAGCAGAGCAATCGACCCGATCGTGGAGTCGAACCCCGACGTCGCGTCGTAGTAATCGCTTCTGGTGTGGCAAACGGGCCTCGCCGCATGCCGTCATCAAGGGAGAGTGGGCGACCACCCAATTTTACTCTTTTTGTTGTTTTTTTTAAATGAAGTAGCATTGTTTAGACCACAAGGATTATTTCTTTCCCTGTTCACATTTTCAGTACTTAATTTAATATATAGGCGGCTGACTTTTCCCTTCTATAACTTTTCCTATTAAGTCCTATTAAGTAAGGTTGTTAACTCTAACGCAGATGTGATCCATTTTTTACTTACCATGCAAGTTAAATACGCAGTATAGAAAGAGTTTTGTAATGCTGCAGCGAAAAGAGTAGATTCTCGTTTTGTGACTCTCTGATACCGTAAAAGAGGTATTTGTCTAGCTCGTATATAGTAAATTACTATCTCTAGTACTCAGCGTGTAGAGAACAATTTTCCTCACCGTCATTTTGATGTTGTCTTTTGACTTTTCCAAACATGAAACAAATATGTCCTGACGTCGTTGATATCTGCACGCTGAGTATTACATTATCAGTTTCCTGACAGTGAGTCCAAGTGCTTCAAATGACTTCTTACGAAGTTTCGCGAAAACCCCAAAGTTTCCTTTGAAAATGTGCTCAAAATTGAATGTATTCAGAATCGTGCAATGATTTTCTTAACAATTACTCCAATTTTTTCAATGTAAATGAGTATCATAGAGAACTAGGTTTTACTCTTCTGTGTTATTCTTAAATTAGTACTTGAATTCTACTATTAGAGGACGAACAATAAGGAAAATGTGTTGGCTGGCAGCTGGGAGGAGGGTGGGGAAATACCGAAAAGCTAACCCAGACTACAAGGATAAGGAAGATTGGAGAGGTTTGCGCCTTTTCTTTAGCACCATTAGTTTACTTTGAAGCTACGCCATTAGCGATCGATGTAGGGTGCTTGGGCAGCTGTTAACATCAATTCAAATTTATTGTTATTTTGTCGGCCTGGTTGGGCAGTAGACTGTGCTCCGTGCAGGCCCTTGGTCGGAGAGGTCGAACCACGTCCTGGACGAGTAAGTGTGTGCTGTTTCGTGTCTCCCGTGTGCATGTGTGTTGCGTTACGGAGCGCCTCTCGATTTGATGATCCCTGGTCCAAGGAGATTACAAGTGTGTATGAGGGCGGGCGCCCGACCGAGCGACCGACCGAGCGACCGAGCGACCGACCGACCGACCGACCGAGTCTGTTTTTGTGCAGTGCAGGGGTCGGCAGACATACGATTTGCTCAGTGTAACTGAAATATCCCTTTTTAAGAAAAGTAAATTAAAAGGAAATTTGAAATAGAAAGCGATATGCAAAGTAGAGCAGAGTGTATTCGAAACATATAACGTTCGAGCAATGTCGTATATTAATTATTTTCCCAATAATATAGTCTCATTACGGAGAATCAGTCTAATAGCTATGGATGGAGGAAGAAGATAGTGAAAGTGTGGTCCCAAATGAAGCCACTGAGAGACGGTTCCACGCAGCTTCATCCGCGCTCGACAACATTCCCTTTTCGGCGCACTAGTGCCCACGCCGCCTCTTATGCAAATTTGTTCTGAACCACTTCCCGCCTTCACGACCCGGTAGTCGTATCATTTACGAACATATTATATTCAATACATCGTTGTTTTGCGCTAATTGTCATGTTTTATTCAATAAAATCCATTTCGGCGCCTCATCATTTGTCACTTCCTCTTAGAACAAGGCGGTGTCTGCGACAGCGAGGTCATGAGGCGGTGGCGCGTCGCTGTGGCCGGGGCGAGGCCTTGTATTCGTTACGCACTGTGACAGCCGATCGTCCACGCGGAGCGGCCGGGACTCCACTCCCGAAAGGCAACTCTCCAAATATGACGCGCGCGCGCGCGGCCGAACGCAAAATAACGCGTCGATAAGGCGAACCGATCTCGAGAGACTGAATGGCAACAATAAAGCGGAGCAAATTGATTTCGAACACGCCGGCCGAACTTGGCAGAATAAATTAAGTTGTGGAGCTTTCGGAAACCTGTCAAAACAAATCGTCGAGATAACGAATTTCAAACACTTTAAATTTGTTTTCTCGTTAGACTGGTTGTGGATATGAAAATTTCCAAATACGTGATGGATTTACAAGCAACCGTAATTACAACAAAATGATAAATGGAAATTCTAATGTTTGTTTCTCTTAAATATTTCTAGTGAACATGGTGTGCTAATATTTAAAGGAACGGAAAGGATCCTCATGACATTTATTCGCTACTTTCGTTAGAAATGTTGGAATTGTATATTCAAATAATAACATGAAGGTAAATGACAGATTAAATTGTATTAGATTGTCAATTAGTCACGATAAAAATACATTCACGATTACACGACTGCATTTGAAAACTAATTGATATTTTTCTTGTACTCTTGGTGAGGTGTTCTTCCGTAATGTTTTTGTTGCTGAGTAGGAGTATTGTTTTGAAAGGGTTTAAAGAAAATATTTTTGTCATAATGAGTGTTTTTCTCGTAATTAACTTGTATTTTATTCCATGGTCCTGCGTTTCTGACTCAGGTTGAGAACATGGCTGGTGTGGGGACTGTTGTTTGAATTAGTTCGATCTCAATCACAGATAAAAGCAGTGTCCAGAACAGAAATGTTTAGTAAATTGGATACGAACTAAATAAATGAAGGCTGTTTAAAAAAATGTCTGTTTCTTATTTGTAAAAATGTTTCTTGTTTGGAAGAAATATTGTCTTCCCTCGAGTTTCAAATTGGGAAGTTGCAGAGTTTGGTTTCCTTGAGTTTCAAAGGGGCGAAGTTGACGAAAATAAATGGAACCAAATTAAGAGATGGTGGATGAGGATTTGTTGGAGTGCGCCGCGACGGCGAGATGTTTTCGAAACAGGGCCACTGCGTCGCACGTCGTTGAGAAGTTCGTGCGCGCCGCTGCCTTATCGCGTCCTCGAACTTGCTCCCGTCGCTCGTTTGCATTGCCGCCCCCGCCCCCACCCCGAGACAGGAGGGGGGGGCGATGACGCCGCTCCAGATCGCGCTGCAATGTCACCGCCGAGGTCGCCCTCGCGCGCCCCATTTACGGCGCTTCCGTCGGCACCGCCCGTCGTACCTTACGCCCCGCCCCATGTTGCCTCACGTCGCCCCGCCCCGTGTAACCTCATGCCGCCCTGCCCCGCCCGTCCTGCACCACCCCGCCCGCTGCGCCCGACCTGCCCCGCCATGCCATCCTGCCTCATCGTACTTCGTCACACCTTCCGCTCTATCGTACCCCGCCCCGCCGGCCCTATCCCCGTAATACCTCACACCCCACCCCATTCTCTCCCCTCATCATTTTACCTCATGGCACTTCTCCTCTCCCTGCGCCTCTCTGCCCCAACCTATCTCACGGCCCGCCCTCATCACAGCATACCTCACGCCCTGTCCCATCCTACCTCAGGCGGCTGATGTCCTCGGTCCGGCCGCGTTGTAGAAGAATAACAACCCAAATTATTCGAGGATTTAAACGCTTAATATTATCCATTTTTAAATGATTTTTAACTCAATTTTAGATGTCTTGACTTTACGTCAAATTTGAATTTTTAATTTTTTTCGCCAAAGGTCATTATTAATGAACTGTGAAGTGTGTACTGTGCACATTAAACGAAACGTTAATTGATAAAATTAATTCTTCTTTCAACCTTCGACAAAATCAAAGTCACATAGTATTGCGCTTATTCTATTTACTTTTATTTGACACCAACCTCAATTATATCGTATCAGAATCAAGTAATATAGTAATCTGCTACAAAATGTTTCACAGATGACCATTTCTTTCCAGTCTCCTGTCAACTTTCCAGGCCACCGTAACTAAGTGAGGAAATCTTGGCCGACATCGAGGAAGTTGTTTACGTGCTTTTAAACATGTAGTACTTTTATTAGCATATAATATTTCTGTAGTGAAAGTATTCTCACTCGGTAGAATTACAAAAAAAAAGACGTCATCCACTGGAACGAATGTGATCTAGAATCTATTCAGGTTTTCATCTCGTTGTGATCTCTAGTGAACAAGATCGCGATGAACGAAATCAGCATTTGTGCTAAAAAAAAGTGCCAAGTATCGCTTAGAAAGGCGTATTAGTGACTGCTTCAGCATTCACTTCTCTCGAAAAGAAAAATAATGACGGTAGTGAAGTTGTGATCCGCAATTTACAATTCTGTTTTTCAAAACCAAATACTCAAGTAGTTAATGGTTAAATAAGCATCAGAAAAGCACCTATTTATTTCTCACTTGGCAAAAATGTATTTTTTAGTACTCAATTAAATCTCTTGTGAACGAATGTCGTATGTTTGTTCTTGCCGTTTCCCAATTTTAAAGTCACTTTGCAATGTGGATGGTTACGAATGATTAAATCGATGAACGATGATAATGACGATGGTTGTATATGATTAAGCAGTGTTGGGATTGCAAAGAAACGTAAGACAATGACTTGAAGACGCAGAGAAAACATAGTAACTTATTGACAATCTGTTTTGCCCACCCTTTTTCATAGGGTATTGAGGGTGTAAATTCTAGCAAATTTTAACCACTGTGCCGCAAATCTCGCATCCTGTGAAATCCGAAGGATCGAGATAAGAAAGCAGATCAATAAGGGAACGAAATGAAAACCAGAAGGTAGGGGTGCCCCCTCCCCCGTCCATGTGTTGCGCGAAGCCGGTGGTCCGGGCCGGCGCCGCTTTCCACAAAGGCGAATCAAGTCGTCATACCGCTAAATCGAAGCGTGTATCTTTATAGCTTCTTCCAGTCATATAACTTAATTGGGGAAAGCTTCCCCTGCGTCCGGCGGCAATTACAAAGGAAAAGCCAGGGCCGAACGTCTGACACCGCCTCCGGAGGCCGGAGCGGGGGGCGGAGCGGGGGGCGGAGCGGGGGGCGGAGCGGGGGGCGGAGCGGGGGGCGGAGCGGGGGGCGGAGCGGGGGGCGGAGCGGGGGGCGGAGCGGGGGGCGGAGCGGGGGGCGGAGCGGGGGGCGGAGCGGGGGGCGGAGCGGGGCTTGGCGGGTCAAGAGTTACGGGGCGGGGAGGGGAGGGGCATTGTGGGCGGAGCGGGGGTGGTGCTGCGTAGCAGGTGGAGTAGGCAGGGCGATGCGAGGCCTCTAAGGCCAGGTGAAGAACTCTTGCTTTTGAATTAATCATGAGTCCGCAGTAATTACGTCACTGCTCCATAGACTGTTCCAGATCGTCTCATCCGTCGAAACAAAATACCACGAAGGAGATGACATAATAATGACTATAATTTAAGCCCAGGAATAATAAACATCAACATTAGAATAATAAGTTGCTGGATGACTTGAGAAGCCGATCTTTTTCATGATGAGATATAAATAATTTCCAAGATTGATCCCAACTTTTATAATTTAATAAGTCAAATTACTATTAAGGCCTGTGATTTACTTGCCTGTGTAATTTTTTCGCCTACCCCCCATATACCCTGAATCTGTAAATGTCCCACCTCATAAATATGCCAGGCCTATTGTTTACTCCTAAGGTACACTGTGGCACTCTGGTCGTCAAGTACTGCGGTACTGCCGCGCACTAGTCATTCTATTTAATTAATGAAGCAGTTGAGTTTCAAAACATAAGAGTTTTGCTTAATCGATCCAAAAAAAACACTGTTAATGTACTTGGTAATAATGACCGAGATTCGCTCCGATTTTTCTTTACACCCGCGCTTACTCGCATTCGTCTGGCGCGCTCTGGGGGGGCACGCGCTCTTGTGAATGAGAAGGCCTGATGACGTCACATAGAGAACGAGAATTCGTGTTGTGCGCTCGTGCTAAAATGCTGGCTACGATCTTGAAGGCTGCGAGATTAAGTACTCCGAGAAGTGCTCTGGGCTCTTTAAAGCAAATCAATGCGCTTTGAGGCGATTTTCTCGTCAATAGAGCGCCGGAGCTTTTTCACTGAGTGCTGGTTTCCTGCGAATACCCAATGTTAGGAGATGTTGGATCAGGTGACCAGGGAACTCTTAATAATTATTCGATCGCCTCTGGTTCTCTCCTCATCTCTAAACTGATGATTAGCAGAATTACATCGAATGAATATTTTCTAAAGAAAAAAATCGGCTTCAAAGAAAAGTTGAGTCTAATTTGAAAGCTCCAAGAATACTAGATTATCGAGATCACTGGGTCTCGAATGACACGCAGTAATATGGATTTCATAGTCGTAATTTCACCTGTACAGTAGTTAAAGATGAACGTACGAGTAGATCTCAGAGAAAGGAGATCAGAATTCAGAACAGAGGCATGTGACCTTGAATGCACAATTCCCAACGGGATTGCACTAGTTTTTGGCGCGATGTTGTGACTTGCATATATTCAGAAACGGCAGCGTAATGTTTATTCTGTCACTAGGAATAAGCAGTGCGGCTGTGGGTGGTCGTGGTTAGGTTATGGCGGCTCCGCTCGTGATTCCTGGGCACGAATGCAATTAAAATCCCATAAATGGGCAAGGAAAGGAAGACAGGAAAACATTGTATGTTTTAGTACACTCCACTGTAACGCAAGTCCCGCATTGCCGTTGACATATTTTTGTGATTTTCGTGTTTCTCTACATAGAAAATTCGTTTTATTGTTTTCTCCTGTAAAATACAATATTCTACTATGAACTGAACTACATGATTGACTATTAAATTCTTATAATTTATTTGCAAACAAACTAACTGGCTGGATACAAACATCATTGGAAATTATCTTCGTGAAGGAAAGAGAAAGGTTTCTGGGTTAAAAAGATCTGACAAACAGAAAGTTACTACCACAATTGCATGGCAAAATCTTCGACTTTGACGAGAGCAGTTTGTTACTGTCATGGAAAGAGTCTTATAACAGAGTTATTGTTTAAAGTATTTCCCATTTGTAATTACATAAATAATACAAAACTGTTGTCAATAGTTTAATGTTATAGGAAACTGGATTTAAAAAATGCACATTGAGTTGAACTTTCTAGTAGCATACCTATTAACCTTTTATCGGAATTTGTCCTCACATTAAAACAATAACAAATCTATCAATGATATAATTCAGGTTCCGGAGATTCTGCAACGCCGCAACACCAGGTATGTTGTATAGATCCAGCTGAATATCGTGACAGGCTTTTGTCGGGCTGTATATTAAAATCCTGTGAATCTCCTCCCGGAAACCGAGCGATGTTTCTGAGGAATCCTGATGCCGGCGCGGGCGAGGGTGCCGAGGAGGGGGGGGGGGGAGCGACTCGCGTTCCACGGGCGCGCGCGTGGCGACCTTCGCCCTTCGCGGAACGCACGCCGCCGCCCCCGCCCCGCGCCCACGGCCGCGCTTTCCCGTCACGAATTTTCGCTGCCGCGCCGATTCGATTGTTCCGCTTCCGCGACCACGCCCCCGCCCCCGCCCCCGCCCATGACTCTTTCTCGCCCCCTTCCGCTCCCACCACCCCCGTTCCACCGCCCCCTTTCCCGGCCTAGCCGACACACCCGCACATGCCCCAATCTCGCCTCCTTCCTCTCCCACTACCCCTGTTCCACCGCCCCCTTCCCCGCCCCCGCCGCCACCACCACCTCATCTTTCTCGGCCCCCGTTCCCGCCTCGCCCGTTCCACCACCCATTTTCGCCGGCACCACCGCCACTCCCGCCCTGCCTCAATCTCGCTCCTTCCTCATCCGCACTCCACCTTGTGCCCTCCATGCCTCAATCTCGCTCCTTCCACATACATCACCCCTGCTCCACCGCCCTCTTCCCGCCCATTCGCCCCAGCCCCCGCCACCACTCCCGCCCCCGGCCCAACCTTCGCCCTGCCCCGGTCTCTCCCGCGCTCACACCCCACCCATTCCTTTCGCCCGCTCCGCGCTCTGCTCTCGGCTGCCGGACCAGCCAAGCCACTTTCGTCTGCGCGGGAACTGCTCCACTCTAACTGGTATTAAGAATGATGGAAACGCCGTCCTCTGAGCACCGACGACTGGGAGCAGCGTGCAAGTCGCCGGAGTGATCCCGCGTGACCCACCTGAGCCGCCAGGCAATGTACAATCATTGGTCTTCCGTGACCATCACCCCTCATGATCTCTTGCTTTCTCAGTCGCAGGTAGCGATGGATTGATTTCCATCCCAGTTTTCCACCTTCGAGAGAGTACGTGGAAGCTCCGTGGAATTAGGAAACCACAACTCGATCGAAGGGGGCTTGTCCGTTTCGAGCTGTTGTATAGAATGATGATCCGCTATTTAATATGGGCTGATCATTTTCTAAAAGATTAAATTTATTTAGAACATTTTGCATATTCCGTTGTATATGTACCCAAACTGTATTTGTAATGTCAGTTTTTATTTACAAGTTGTCATTTCGGCCTCGCCTTAAATCGTGTTTCTCTGTGGAAAAAGTGAGGGGTCAAAGGTTTAACAGACCGTGAGTGACAGGCATGTCAAGACCGCATTCAAGGAAATTAATATGCCGGAGTTCGCGGGCAGTGCCTCCAGAGCAGCTGCCGCGAGGTTCAGAAGTAAGGATTTTACAAATTGCTTCGGAGTGGTTTGCGTCCGTCTTTGAAAAGATTTTATCAATAAAGAGTTGATCTTTAGCAGTTACATATTCGAAAATAAAATGTTATTGGATGGTGACCATTGAAGCGATTTTTTGAAATTAATCAGAATTCTTTAATGAGACATTAATTACATAAAGATATTCAAATATATCAAGCATCAGATTGAAAGACTACAAATACTTGTTGATCAAGAATGAACAATGCTTATGGATTATAATATATGATTATTATAGACAGTCAATTCTATTTTATTTTTATTTTTAATTGACTATCTGTAATAAACATCTTTATAATCCATAACATTTGACAGATTGTCAAAAATATAATCTAATTTAATGAACAATTTTCTTTATTGCTTCACAAAATTTCTGGTTATGCGTTATTTCAATTCTCGAATATAATGAACAAGAACTTTGAGTTTTAAAGAAGTAATTGGAACATCTGATGAGGGACTCTTTAGCATTGGCCTGTTCATCTGAAACCGATAACACATTTCTTTGGGGAAGAAAAAAAAACAGTGAAAGGACATTTTTTACACATATTACACAGTTCAATAATCAGTACTTCTATTTGTACTTTCCGTAACAGACGAATGTGTGAGAAATAACCGATAAAAATCTATTTGGTCCTTAGATAAAATATAGTACGATTTGAAATTGGAATTCACATTTTCTGATTTTCATTTTTGGGTATATGTTCACAAAATTAAAAGCACGAAAACTCCCTTGAAACGTAATTCAAATTAATTATGGAGTTAAGTCATTCTGATATGTTGCTTTCCGTATTAACTTCAATCATGTCTCGAAGACAAAACCGCGAAGCTAGCCAATTGAAAGATGTTAGTGCGGAGTTTCCAAATAACCGTGAATGGCTCTTCGTATGTCTGTTAGTGAACCCCTGTCTCACATTGCGCCACCGAGTGAGCAAGTGGCCGATTTGCTTTGTGTACGGGGCGCAGCCGCTGGTTGTTGCTCAAGGGATGGGTGCCCTCACGTCCACGTAGGAGGCGCGTGCTGATTGGCGATAGCATTGTGCCAGTCGCGTTGCAGCCGCTGACACGTACACGCAGTGTTTCGTAATGACGTTTTGTTCGCGGTGGGAACCGAGCAAAAAGAGGCAGGAAGGTGTGGAATGAATGTAGTATATGTTTCCACAAGTATAATTTAGAGCACGATCGAACCACGATCCACGAACTGTGTGAGTGCGAAAATTTCAAATGTCAGTATGAGGAAGAAGGCAAATTTCGTCATTGGTCGGTAGGCCATTCGTATATTGTGTGTTTCAATTTCATCATTTAAAATTTCATATCCTGAATTCAAATGTCTGAATCTCTCAAATGTCTGAAATGTCGAATCTATGAATAAACAACTACAATAATAGTTAATCCCATAATGAGAGATAATTCTCTTCAGTCGGTGCTTTAATTCATTACTCCAATTCTTCAAGGTGATAAATTAAAGTAGAAAAAGCTATACTAACTTGCTAGTGAAAGGTGATTATAGCATCTCATTAATTTTCCAAAATGAATCAAAAGCAGATGGAAATTTATTGGTTCAAAATCTGTGGCTCCGTTATCTGAGGGAAATATTTCATGTTTCACCATCGATTTGTTTTGATTCCTGTTTGACCAACTATATTTTGTAGCTCTTGATCCACGTTAATGAGCGACGAGAGTCGAGAAAAATATGATAGAGCACTCTCATCTGTGCACATATATTACAAATAATTTAAACCCGATGTTTTTGTGAATATTACTATTTAAATTACCAATTTATAATCTTCACATGCAATTTCACAATTTAAAAAAATGTAAATTCCTATACAGACCTTTGTTTCTCTTTCAAGTACTCTTAACTGAGTCGAACGCTGTGATGTCGTTTCGACCATCGTAGTCGTGGCCTTCCTCAGGGCTGGCTTTCCAAGGCTGCTGGGACACGACAAAATGGCTCAAACATCAGCAACACAGAATTAGACGCAGCGTCACTCAAAAAGCCAAGAGTACTTGCACGACTGACCGCGGAAACATACGACTTCTGTTTTCTATCTTTTCTGAAAGATCAATCAAGATGTTCATGGAATGTTTCCTAGAGATACTTTTTGTTAATTACACGTATCTCTTGGTTACCGTCAATAAATTTGTAATTGAAACACCACTTTCTATTCCAGGAATTGTAAAATAGCGTTTTTAGGAGAAAAATCCGTCGCAAAATGCAATGCATTTATTTTACAGTAATTGAAATGAAGAAAACATATTGTACATGGAGACTGATATAGAGTTTTTTTATCAGTGTAGAAAAAGTATTAGATCACGAAAATGTTCTCCGGTCTTCAGAAATGTAAGGGCAGAGTTTATTGTGAATATCTAGTCTTGAAGCTATAAAAAGTAAGCCTTTCGCCCTCGGCTTGTTGAAATGTCTCGGCTCACCTTGAATGCTTGAATAAAATTTTACAACTACATCTGTGGTAACAGCGTGTCTTAAAACTAATTGGAAATTGGCAATGCCAGTTGTTTTAACGATGTCAAAACCGCCTTTCCTACCTCCAGCATTGGAGACATTTGTGCAGTCTAAAGTGGCGTGAGAACCTTTAGCTTTGCAAGTCCAAACACGTAAGGAAAGAAACTGACCTCAAATAACTGTAGAGGCTCGTAAATAGTCTCCATATACTTAAAGACACTGATTTGAAGTAACCTAATTAAAGAAATGTAAACGGGAAAACATACCATGTTTGTCAGAAAAAATATAATATTAGTGAAGCTTTTAGTATATTATATCAATTCTAATTTATTGGTGGAGGAAATAGAAAGGTGTTTTGTAAGCTAATAATTAAATAACACTCCATTAAAGACTTCTTATAGTAGTTTTACTAGAAGAAATCAAAACTACTTCAATTACAAAAGTCATTTTCTATAACTACTTTTGTATACTTTGCAAATTATCTGACTCCATACGTATGATATGTATCTGGTTACCACACTCAACTGTCTTTTCAGTGCACAGGGGGAGCACAACAGTATTGGCTGAGGCCGCCGCTACTTCTTCATTCAGCGACTTCATCTCATTCTGTCGCCGGGCACATCGCGAGGTCCTCGTCCCTCCGCCGGCGTCCCTCCGCCGGCGTCCCTCCGCCCGTGTCACTGCACCCACGTTCCTCCGCCCGCGTCCTTCCGACCCCGACCCTCCCTCGCCACCCCCAACCACCGCTCCCAGCCCCAAGCCATTCCCCCTCCACCCCCAGCCACCCGCTCGCGCAATTCCACGCCATCCCAACGCGACAATTTTTGCATTACTTTTTGGGTTGCTCTCGCTTAGGACTTTTGCACTTGTTTTGTATAAACATACATCTACATCAATCCCAAATGTTTGGAACGGCATTAACAGACTTTATGCCTGATGTGTGTTCCAAGTTCCTACTTGCCAAGAGCTCTGCGTGACACACTCACAAACATATAGACATCACGGTCAAACGCACTTTTTTCTACCCTCAAAACTTGGAATACACTCTGAACATTTCGACCTCCTCAGATTTTCTCAGATTACAAGACGGTTCCTGTATACCATGTGTAGTTGAGGCGAATTAGAATGTTTTTGACTTTCGGGGTCATTCAGCGTCGTAATTCATTTTGCTGACATGTTGGCTATCGTAGTGTCAGGCCATCCAGCTTTCTGCTGCAAAAATTATCTGCAAAGACAAAGATATCGACGTCATAATCTACAACTGTTACTGCATTTTCATCTCAAAGTTGGTTTAATTCCTTAATTATTCGCCATTTTGTTTCAGATTAAAAAAACAAAAAACATTTTGTCGTTATAATTTTTATCAACGCGATAAAATGCGAGTACTTTTCAAACTTCTGAAACAGTGTTTAATGGGCGTTATGTTGTTTAATGCAGACCAAATAACACATGTGATGATTTTCTCCTCGATCCTCTTCCGCTGAGACCCACTGTGACCCCACGGAGGTCCAGTCTCTTTCGAGTGAGGCGGCCTTGCCGGCGGGCTGAGAACCGGCCCGCCGTCTGCGCCGTTGCGGCCACGCCCAAATCACTGCGGGCCCTCTTTCCGCAACTGCTTCGCCTGCCTCGCATATGGTGCGCGTTTTAATGAATCCAAATGCACTTTTACAGTCTGAGTTTCCAACTTTGTTACTAGATAGACGCTTCAGAAATTCTGATTTTTTCCATTTTAAATTGCAGTTGAACCGAGAATGTTGGGCGATCATCGTGGAGAATCTTGCAATGGGAAAATCATAAAGTATTCAGAGCAGATTCAACATGATGAGATGTTGTGGAAACTTAAAGGTGTGAAAATTCGCCCAATAGTTCTGTCGACAGGTTTAGTACAAAACATATTTATTAAATATACGGAGCAACTCAATATAAAACATTATTTATAAAATATTCAAAGAACAATCATATTGGATACTTGCCCTTCCATGCGTAAAATTTAGAAGGGGTTATAATATCACTTCCATGTGTACTACAGAAAAAACATCGTTATCTTTCACAGGAACGAAGAAGTGAAATCGTGTTGATTTCCCGGTTAATTAGCCGGGGAATGATAATACTAGTTATTTTATTCACACTTTCTATGAAACATAATAATATAAATTATGTGACTTGTGAAAAGGAGTATTTAGCATGCTCATTTAATTTCGGGTGTGCATTAATATGACCACCGTAGTATGCGTGCCCCCAAACAGCATTCACAACGTGTATGATTAGTAAAAGCTCTTAAACGTTCGCCTTGCGTGACAATCTACACCCGACGCAACACATCCGCTCGTGACGCAACTGCCACAATTAACTGGTCGTTTAACTTACGCGGGCACTTTCAACGCGCGGCGCGGCGACCTGTTTCACTTAACGCGGAGGTGGTCGTGTGTGTGTCGGTGTGTGTGTGTGTGTGTGTGTGTGTGTGTGTGTGTGTGTGTGTGTGTGTCGCGCCGCTGTCTGTCGCCAGGGGGCTCAGCTGCACCGCGCCCGTGACTCACGCTTCAATCACGCTCACGGCGAATGCTATAGCAGTCGACCGCCGGTCATTCTGACGTTGAAAACGGAGTGTTTTGCACGGCGAAGCGTTTCTGCACTATCGATCGTCGCATTTCGCGCATTTCGAGTGTCGCTTCATTGTAGTGCATCTGGGTAGTTCGAGATGGAAGTCGATTGCAGTACGCCATGCTGTCTCAAAAACTCCCAAATAGGGCGACGCGTTACAGCACTAGCGATCTTCCGGGCATGCGCAGTTGGAGTTTCGCAGCACTATAGAGCATCTGCGCATGCGCAGAAGTTTGATAGTGCTGGCAACTGCTGTACGAAAATGCCGCGCAGACGTTCCCTAATAACGGAAGATTTCGATGATTCTTATAATTTGACAGTTTGAAACAATGTTAAATTTCAGAATATTATTTCCTACGTGAGATAATTAAATTTTAGATATTCGTGGTTCTTTCTTTTCAACTGGAGAAATTATTTTTTGAAACTGTCTACGAATTGTTCAAATTCTCTCATTCATTGAATATCCGAATTTGCGATAGTACACGGTCCAGCAATTATTTTTTGTTAAAATAGAAAAATAGAACATTTATTTGCTAGAAAATCAAATTTTAAGGACTTTTAAAGTTGTGTGTTTGTGGTACACATTTTTGTTCTCACAGTGCTACGAATGGTATGTTTTGTTAGCATGTATGATATTTTGTGTGTATAATAAGTCAATAATACTGTATGTCTAAGCCAAATCCGCTCGAAACTAAAAAGCGTATACGCATCGACTGTTGGAGTTATAAACATATTTCCTTCATCAATAGTATCTGTGTAACGTTCGGAAACTATGTCGTCATTGTCGTCTTTAAGCGAAATCAGTGAGGTCGCTTGGGCCGTTTTCTCCTTTGCTCGTTCACAAAGCCATCTCTTGTTAACAACATTGAACTAAAAGCCACGACATTCCTCACAACTTACTAAATGGTATATATCCGCCGTGTTATTGGAGCAAAGAATGCGGGCTTGGGAACTAAAAATTCCCATCTCTGGCGTTCCAATACTGCACCGTCTCATATGCCGCAGTAATAAACGTTCGTTCAGCCACCGCCATATTTGCCGTGCCGGCAAGGTCGGAAGATATTGCCTGGGAAAACGTTAGCCACACATGGTGGATCTTGCGACAGCGAGCGCAGACGGTAGTTGTGGCAGACATCTCGTGGAGGGATACACGATGCTGGATTAAGGAGTGGCGGAACTGAAGGGGAAAAAATAGGACACTTTGAACTTCGTAATACAAAGAAGTGGTGATACAGACTAATACATTGTGCTAGCTTTTCGGTTTTGACCCACCCCTTTGGCCCTTTAGCTGTTAACTACCGACGTTCTAGATATTTTTTCTCACTTTCTCAAGTTTTCGAATCCTTTATAGTAGATATGAAATGTCTTTAAAGACATATTAGAAGAGTAAAACCTGGTCCTGCAAAGTTTCTTTGAAAACGTGTCAGACGTGTTTAATAAAATGTTGCTTGAGCGTTTCTGAAAATGCGTAATTTTCAGCCCTTTTTAACAGAAAAGTTTTTAGTCACCTTGAATCTTCGTAGGATCATTTGAAGCACATTTACTCACAAATCCAATCCGTATGGAAATTACAATTTTTTAAGAATCAAAAGAATACCTAAAAATAGTGTAGAAGCGATAATCATTTATCTCAAGCCGTGAGCTCTGTCGACTGATCACAAATGGTTCGTTTAAAATAATTATGTGAAATTCAATATTTTGTAACTTGGGACCATTTTGTTATTTGTAATTATATCTTAGTTCCGCATTGCTTGTCCTTGATGCTCATTCTTGATGTCATCAATGATTCACTCAGTCATGGTTGCTCGTTTTTTCTGTGTTGCTCTCTTCTTCCGAAAATATTGCTCCTCATTCTATTAGAAATCCACGAAAACATATACATTCTGAAATATGTTTTATATTTTCAATTTCTCTACCTACGTCTGCTGTAACAAACGATTCATGATATTTGTTGCATAGTTTATGACAGGGTTCATTCGTTAGTTTGTATCTAGATTAATACACGTAGTTCTGTGTGTAGTCGCAACGTCCGCCCACTTGGCGCCCGTGCGTTTTGTTCCCATTCGCGTCATTGGAGTGTGTCAACGCTAACGGCAGAGCGCCTTGTAGGGTTCATCCATGCGAACGATGTTTTTGATGTGGCGAGAAGCTCTGTAGTGATTTGCTGCAACATTAATATACTTCGATTTTTTGTAATGTGGCCGATGATATAAGATCGTTGTTACACCTCCTGCCTTATAAAAGATATTTTTTTAATTAATTCGCCAACGTCCTTCTCAACGGGGCTCGTGGCCTCATAATGTGCCTACCACTCTTCAAAATATTCATTTTATAAAGTAGGAAGTGTAATGATTACCTAATGTCGTCGGTCAGCCTCTAGAAAAATCGAAGTATAGCAACGCTTCAGCAGTGTGGTTGTCGCGGGCCGCCGATGTGTCGCGAAGCCCAGGTTGGGAGGCAGGGCCAGTCCATGTGTGTCGGCGGGCGGTGGGCGGGCCAAGCGTTTATCCGCGCCGTCAGCGCATGACAGGCGAGGGCAGCGGAGCGCATCGCGCGTCTATGTAGGTCGATCGGCACCGGCGGGGGGAGGGGGACGGGGGGGGGGGGCATGACGCACGCGAGAGCGCAGATGGCTCGCGTGGGGGGTGAGGGGAACGGAGGGCGATCGGGTGGTCACTTTGAAGTGGCGCCCGTCTGGTCCCCAGTGCATCTCCGCTGACCAAACGACTCCGTGTCACATTTTTTTAAATTGATATATTTATGTTGAATCAAGACAGTACATCAATACAGTGAATGATCAAAATGCTTATGATTTAGTAAGCTCTGATTGAAATAAGTTGGTGATTGACGTGTGCTTCTGAAGCTGTTGCTTCATGCAACATGAGTGGAATATGATTTGTCTTTTATAAGTATTTATTCCAAGTGTTTATTTTCGTGTCCCGCTCCTCTCCACTCGCAACTATCAATCACCAACTTCTTTTAATCTGATCGTAGAATACTACATTATGTCCGAAGAAAATTCACATGGGTTTGAATGTACATATATTGTGTAATAGTGGCGTAAAAACGACTACTCGGAGTCTGAAAGAGAGAAAATGATTTTTAATTCTAAACACTTTGGTTTGGATTTCTGTGAAACAAGCTTCTGAAGCCTAAAAATTACTTAAAAAGCCGTGTTTACGGTTTACCTCCGACCAATACAAGAATGGTCGTAAAACATTCTCGTGCACTCTGTTCATTAAAAATTCGAGTGGAATGGAATTAATGGTATTCTAACCCCCAGTAGGCATAAGTTAATGTATTCTAGTTAATAAATTAACCAAAAATATGGTTTGTGTATTAAAATTATTCAAAAACGTCGAATAATTTTATTTTGCCATTAGTTTTGCTCTCGCTTCATGCTTTGTTTAGTGCATTTATCAACTGAAAAACACACTTTAACGAACATGAATCAAATCCAAAATCGTTTCTCGGTCAGAAAATAATAAATTTTATCATTTGTAGCTACAATGTTTCAAAGTAATATGGTGTTTTGTCGCATCCAATTTATTTTATTTTCTCTTCACTGTACATATTGTACTTTTAGTAAACATTCTTTTAATATTATTCATAAATTTAGTTCTTGAAATGTTAGTAAATATATTCCTAAATTAACCCAGTTCAGGTTATTTTTAGGCTATATCTAAGATTGTATTTCTTGTTTGTTTCAGGTAAGTTCATTGGATCTAAGGAACAATAGAGATGTTGCTGAATGGCAGATCCAGGGTTGTATTACATTTTTCAGGAGTAAGTATTAGCAATGAAATTGCAGTTACATTTCTTCTCATTTCATGTATTCTGAAATCAGTTATGCAGTCTGCTTGGGAAAAAAATTGGCAAAGTTCGAAGGACCTGTGTCAAATTAATGGAATTTTTTAAACTGTATACTCGCGACCGTCAAGTGACCTTATTGAATTAATGAGTGTTCTTAGAATCCCGTTTTCATTTTTTACTTGGAGATCGATAACGCGCTAGACGTTGGCAGCAGCGCAGGCGAGAGGGATGCTTAGGGCCTCTGGGGCGCCTTTTGCGGGCGTCTTTGAGGGGCGAAGCGGAGCGGCTGGCGCCTCCAGGGGACGCCCTTCGCCATCCTCACCCTCTGCCGCCCCGCCGCCCTCACGATGCCCTGGGCGATCGCTTCGAAACGCGCGCTGGCGCTGGAGGAGACGGAAAATATGAGGCGTCCACTCGCCCCAAATGACGTTCAGATGTCTGTTTCCGTTTATAAAATATTTCGGGTTTTGATAAGGTGGTTTTTAATTTCGATTCCGTTTTAGTTTTTTACAACGGTTCTAAAAATGTTTTCCCAAACATTCATTAAATACTCGAGAATATTAATCATGCCCAAAAACGTAGATAAATGAATGATTTTCTCGTCAAGGGAAAACATCAAGATAATTTAAAATAGATCATTATGAACACAAAGTCTTCTCTGTAAAAAAAACACGGTCGTTTACTGTTTGCAGCAACAGTCATTTCTCAAAACGTGAAATCAAGTTAACGAAACTGTAAAAATCTTTTCTAAATAGAAATCGAAACTTTTCGTTCGATTCCTTTTCCAACAATATATTTCATAAAATATATATAAAGATTCATATAAGATTATAGAGATACATATGAGTCTTGGTTTTCCTCTCACTATTCATTATCTTGAGATTTCGATTTGGCAGTGACAAAGTCAAGGCAATTAATGTGCTAGTGAAGCGTTTTCGGCCTTGAATTAATAAAAGTTGTCACCCCATCACCAATTTTTTGTAAGCAACCAGCTTACAATTACTTGTGTAAGTTTAATATACTGTATAAATATACTAATAATAATACTTGTGTAAGTTTAATACGTCTGTCCTCCATTTGTATCTCATGTACGTTACAAACGTTTCCTGTAAGAATGTTCCTTTCCCGTGAGACAGTAATGGGTCTTATGCACGTACTTCACGTTCGCGAGCCAGGCTAATGCAGGTTGTAAACTTGTCGCTCCTCAGCATTGTTTCCCATTCTGGGAACAATGAAGCAGGTAGAAGTGGCGACAAATTTACAGCCGGGGCGAGGCAGCCTCGTCAAGCAAAAGTTGTTCGAGGGTGCCTAGCTTTAGCCACTGGGATATCGCAAGAATTGCACCTTTCTGAACGACTGGGTGCATTGCTGTTGTCTTCACCACATCTATATCCATCCCCGCTGTGTGCGCGTCGAGCCATCTTTCGTGTCAACCTAATCATCCGACTTCGGCTGATCATCGCGAATCTTTCCCTTTTTACTTTCTCGCTACGGAGTAGAGAGAACATTATGTAATGATGCGCGAAAAAACCGGAAGAAAAACTCTTATTACAGGGCCCTAATAACGAAAAAGTGAATACATCCAGTTGCTAAATTTAGAAAAAAAAATCGTGTATCACCTGTTGTGGCGAGAATTCATGTTCTGTGGGTCCTTGATACCGAACAATCGAGTGACGGCAAAACGTCTGGCCGTCTGTCGTCTGTCTGTGAACAACGTTAGCGGCTAAACCATTTCGCCGATTTTCTCCGAAACTGATATTCCGCAATCCATCTGACTGATATCGTGACCCCTTGAATTTGAAACCGATACTTCAATATTGGGGGCACTTAGCATGAAGCCTCTGAATCATTTTGCAAATTTTATAAAGATTGGCTCTATGGGACAGTGTGAAGGACGTTTAATAGAATGGTGCAAGTCTCATGTTTGTTCAAAAAGATTTTTCGAAAGTTATAAAAGTTCAAAATTTTTCCCGTGTCTTCCTACAACTAATATACTGAAGATAGAAATTGTTTTCCTTAATAAAATCTGTTCCTTAGATATAGATTTTGAAATAGCCAGTACAATTTTTGGAAAACTTGAGTACTTTTCACGTAATTTTGTCTAAAACCACGGGCGAGAAAGTACGTGCTGTTTTAACCCCACTAGTGTCCGTGTTCCCTCCTTTTGCGAGTGGCTGAGAGCGCGACTCTGTACCTCCCCCTGCAGCGCTAGCGTAGCGCCCGTCTGCTCCTGCTTCACCCCCCTCTGACGGAACGCACGTGTGTGTGTGTGTGTGTGTGTGTGTGTGTGTGTGTTGCAGGCTCATTAGCAGCCTGTGGCGGCGCGGCACGTCGGCGGCACCCGGCGCTCGTCCTCCTCCTAAGCCCGCTCTCATGCTCCCGCCCCAGCCCGTCCCCCATCTCAAGCCCCGCCTCGCCACGCCACGCCACGCCACGCCACGCCCCTCCCTGCCCCGCCCCTCGCTGTTCCACCCCGCCCCGCCCCGCCCCAACCTCCCTTGCGAGCGCTCTCCGCCGCCGCCGCCGCCGAGGGTAACCTTCCCTCACATGACGCATTGAGCTTGATGGGGCGGGGCACGTCGCGTAGCTGCGGGCAAATAGGGCGCCTTCCATTCGCAGAACGTGCACTGTCAGAAATTTCCGCATTACTTTAATGTGAATTACATTAAGGTAATGATCATGAACGCACATCAAATTTAATATGCATGTGTATATTAGGATGCAAGAGTCGAAGCTTTGTGGTCATATCTGGAAGGAACGAATGATCTTGTTGGACTAATGATAATCAATACATGAGATGAATGATGAGAGCCAGGGGAAACGGGAGAACTTCTACATTGAAACTACACTGGTTTTAATGTAAGCATTAAATTTAATGAACGAATATATTAAGCTGATTTTAATAAACTAGATTGCATTGAGTTTCGTGTAAAAATACATTAAATTTAATGGCATTTCTGACAGTATAATGCAATGCAGAAATGTATTTCCACGGGCATATCCTATCCATATTTTAAGAATATTATCTGTTTTAAACTATTATTATTAATTGGTTGTTACACATAACTTGATTAAGTGTCATGGATTTCAAATTCAAAGACAAGGAAATAGAGCAGTGAGTTTTGGAGTCGCAAGGTTCTCTTTTGCTTCGCATTTGCGACATGGTGACGTGCAAATAGTGGTTAAATAGAAGAAGATTAAATTGCGTGGTGGACGAAGATGAGTAATGATGATCTTTGTGAATTTACTGTAAATCATTCGTCGTTGTTGAGTAAGTATATAAGTTTATAAGAAATAATGTTCGTTGATCCCTTGGGCCATACAATTGCGTGACATATTATATAAAATTATTAGCATGTCCCAATGTAAAAGCTTCATAACTCGCTAACTATTCGGAGGGCCCCATGGTTCCTCCGCACTGCACACACGCGGCGTTGCAAGCGCAAGCGACAGTTTCGTGGTCCCTTAATTCCCTGTCTGCCTCAGCGAGTGGCATATCCTCGCTCCCCTCTTCTCATCTCTGCCATAGCTTTACCACCGCCCTCCCTCTCCCTGTGGCGTATCCTGGGAGTTCTCGTCCCCGCTCCTCTGCTACGGACCTCTTCCAACCTCTTCCTCAATAACCTCATGGCGGGTTCCTCCTACTCCTATCTATCTATTTAACGGTTTTTTACAGCTTTGGCCGTTTTCCGCATCCCAATTTCCATGCCTCTTTATCCCATACATCGTTTTCTTCCATTTCTCTTTTTTCCATGGCTTCAGTTATTACCATGTTCCATGTTCTTCTCGGTCTTCCCCTGTATCTTCTTCGATTTGGAATACACTCCCAAACTTTTTGAGGAAGTCTATCCGATTTCAACCTTCTCATATGTCCATACCATTTTAGTTGTCTCATTTCGATCGTCTCGTTCAAGGTTTTTTGCACTTTCATTTTATTTCTTATTTCATCATTTCTTATTTTATCTAACAGAGAAAGTTTACAACGTCTTCGCCAGAACATCATTTCTGTTGATTGAAATTTGTCTTTCAATTTTTTTGGTAGTGTCCAGACTTCTGCCCCATAGAGTGTGGTACTCTCTATGAAGGAGCTATATATGCGTTTCTTTGTTTTCATTGAAATAATTGAGTTCCATAGCACTGGGTTCAACTGTCTTGTGGCTATTTTTCCTCTTATATTTTTATTTTTCACATCCTGTTCGTCTCTCTCATCTGCTGTTAGTGTGACTCCCAAATACTTATATTGTGTTTTACCTTTAATTATTTTTATACTAGTCTCTAAATCATGGGGCATACCTCCCACCACCATATATTCAGTTTTTTGTAAATTTATTTCCATCCCCCATTTTCCATACTCTTCTACTAATTTTCTGAACATACAAGTTACATCGTCTTCATCTTCAGCCATTATCACCTGGTCATGTGCAAATATTAGACTAAACAATGTTTCATCACATATTTTCACACCCCTACTCCTCCTACTCCTCTTACCCTTATTTTCCCTCCCCCTCCGCTTCCTCATCCCTCTCCTCTCCCTGCTCCACCTTCTCCTCCACACGCTCCTACCTATTCTCACACTGCTTCTCCTCATTATTCTCTTCCTCCTCACCCTCCTCTTCCTTCTCACCCTCCTCTTCCTCCTCGTCCTCGTTTTCCTTCTCCTCCATCTTCTTCTCCTTGTCCAAATTCTTCTGCTTAATGTGCTTCTCCTCCCTTTACCCGACATGAGGATCTGCGAGACTTGGCGGAGAGAGGCGGGGCATGGAGGCAGGGGTGTGCAAAAAGCGCTAATGGCGGCCACGTCCTTTTTGCGCGCTGGGTGTAATTGGCGACGCCCCCCCCCCCTTCTCGCGCAGCGCTACTAATGCGGTGGCTGGCTGGTCGGAACTCCCAACGTCGTGACACCCATGTCCGGCGTTTTTCATTGAGTGGTGGATTATGTTCCTATTTTTCTGTCGACAAGAATTCTACTTCATCTATATGCTCCTTTTCTGTTTTTTTCTGTCTGTTCATTTAAAGCGAATGCGGCTGACGTTCTATGTGCATTCTCACTTTAAGCTTTTTTTACTATTTATGTACGGAATTTTCTCCCACCACATAAGTGTTAAGTGACATCTGCTGGTCGAAGTAGTGACCGCTCTCCTCTATGATCTGAAATGGAAACATTGCTTCGGGTGGAATTTATGGAGAACAGTCACGTAATGCTTGAAGGAGGTACCGATAATTTTCCTATTGTGTGTTTTTCTTCTTAGACTCTAAACTTCCTATGTATACTTGTATGTTCTATTCTAGACTTCAGTCTTTACAACACGTGAGCGTTGGGTTAACACATTAACGCGTTGGGTGGAGTTGAACAACAGTCCCAGGATTAAATAGAATTTGTAAACTTTACCCTTTACCTTCTGAGAGGTGGAAAAGTGTCACTCATCTCCCTTTTCCCGTCGAGGCGTCATTTTAATGCGACTCAACGAGATAACTGCGAGTTCTCGCGCGGGCGGTTCACTTGCGATTCCGATCGTTGGTGAGTTCGCACTCGGCCTCGGCGCCGGCGCCGGCGCCAGCGTCGACGCGACGGGCGGGCGGACAGGCGGGCCGGCCGGGAGGTCGCGAGGTCGCTGGGTCGCGGCGCCACCGGTACCGCGCCGCCGCCGCCGCCGTCACCGCAGCGTCGACCGGTCGCACTTCAAATCCTCGCCGCTTGCCGCAATTCTCGCAGGCGCCGGAACGCCGTGCGGAGGGGAAGGTGGGGTTGTGAAATTCTTTGCCACCCACGACAATATTATTATTGCGAGGTGGGGCTCCCAGGCGTTCCCTCCCAGGAGTTGATGACAAATTAAAGGGGGGGCAGTGACGATGAAGGGTATCGATTGGAGGTTGATATTATTATTATTATTATTATTATTATTATTATTATTATTATTATTATTATTATTATTATTATTATTGTTGTTATTTATTGTTATAATAATAATTATTATTATTATTATTCTCGCGAATTGTCCGACTTGGTCCACGCATGCATGCACCCTGCATTTACCGGTGCTCAGAAACATTATCTCGGGGTGGCTGCTTGTAATTTTTTATCAAGGGATCATCATTTAGCTAGATCCGATTTTTATCCCCCGGGGTTGTTAGCCCTGAGGGTATGGAGGACGGAATGATGATTGTGAGGGGTGAAAGGACAACACACACATACAGACGTAAACACAATAGATCCATGCCTCGAACCCGTGATCTTCTAGTCCATGACTGCTTTGACACTATTGCCTTATCGATCTTGCTCATGTGATCGGCTATTATTATTATTATTATTATTATTATTATTATTATTATTATTATTATTATTATTATTATTATTATTATTATTATTATTATTATTATTATTAGTATTAGTATTAGTATTAGTATTATTAGTATTAGTATTAGTATTATTATTATTGTTATTATTATTATTAGTTTGCTGATATAAAGCTACAAAACACCTGATAATAAATTACAAATCCACTCCTTTTTTTGGAATTTGACAACATTCACATTATTAAAACAAAATCTGCGCAATTATAACCTGTGATTTTGTTTTTGAAAACTTGCTTTTATTCGTAAGGTTCAAATTAGTATTAATATAAAATAAGAAATAACAACTTTTTCCAAACCTTGTTCATAATATAATTGTTATATTTAAGTGAGTTATGTGTAATTATTTGTATTATGATAATGTTGAGTGCTGTATTATTGAAGAGGGTTGATGAAGCAAACCATTCTTTTTAAAAGGGATCGTTATAAGAGAAAAATTTGGATTCCCGGAATGTCCGCAGCTATACTCTCTCCCCCCCACCCCGACGTTTTCGAACGTGGAACATAAAATGTCAACACACAAATAATAAATTTTGAAATTTTCTTTACCGTATTTTCGTATTATAGTACTCGTCTTGGTGGTGATGTGACATTTGTTTACTTCAATAAACGTATTCAAGAATTAAGGGATTTAACAAGTTTATATTATTTCCCATTAAATAACTAATTATTAATTTTACATTACATTACTATGAGATATTTGTCGACCGACGGTATGTATCAACGAATATCTCTAAATATGTCTTTCTTTACTCATCGATTTTTAATGTTTGTATATTATTTACACTCAGGTATTTGCATTGCACGTGCGTGTTTAATTTACATATTCGAATTTCTTTGAAAAGACGGAGTATGTCAGTTTAAATATGTGTGTATTAAGAATTCATAAAATAAGTGAGTGATTGCACATTACTTTTAATGAACATTACATCCACCTAGCAGTATGTAAATAAGAGTTAATGCAATTCTTAAGAATTAGAAAAAAAATATTATATTGAAGGCCGTATCTTATTGTGTCGCGGAAGTAATCTCGCAATATTGATCGCACAAATTAGAATGGCTCTATTGCCTGTTAATGCTTGATTGCTCGAGAACATGAAAAGCAGGTTTGTATATTTGTGTATGCCTTATAACTTCATCAACCAGTTGTTCAGCAAGTTAGCTTATTGCATTGTTCTCTATAAGGCTGGAGTCCATTTGGAATAACTTCATAACGCACGCCGCGTTGTGCGCCGGTTCCATATGAGGTGGCGAAATGGATATGAGGCGTTGCCTCAGTGGATGAGTTTCTATTTCTAGTTGAGGCACGACAACGGAGAATGTCACCGTGACGAGGCGCTCAATGAATGTTTACGAAATTGGTACAGCAAACGTTGCAGTCTTGTGAATGAATGTAATTTATTCTCTCTTGAATGAAAGACTGGTAATTCAGACATTTGAATGGTGGATAATCAAGACAGGGCTAGTGATCTTCATTTCAAAGAATAAGCATCATTTCTGAAGATTCCTTATTATAAAAAGTAGGTGAGAAACATTAGATGCAGGAGACATGTGGGCGCACACATACACACACACACGCTCGCACATACACACGCACATACACACGCACATGCACACGCAAATACACACGCAAGCATTTATTTCATTATGTATTTATTTATTTGTTTATTTATTTATAATCACACTGTGGACTTGCCACTCCTACTATACTAACGACGCTTGCGTATAATTCTTTTTACCCAATAATAACGGAGCTAACGCATTCAATGTAGAGAGTCCAAGAAAGAGGGTATTTAATACAACACACGCACACGCACGCACATAGAACATACACACACGCACACACACATGCGCGCACACACACACGCACATACACACCAACGCGCACGCACGCGCGCACATAAAACATACACACGCGCGCACATATAACATACACACACGCACACACACAACATACACACACGCACACACACAACATACACACACGCACACACACAACATACACACACGCACAAACACACGCACGCACGCACACACGCACACACACACACGCGCACACACGCGCGCGCACACACACGCACACACACACACACACACACACGGACATGCACGCTCGCACGTGCACATACACGCACACGCAACACACACACATACATCGTGTGAGAGAGTAAGGAATATGCAACATGAATTATGAGTGTATCGCTGGCTAAATGGGGATGAGTGTGGCGCCGCAGCGCCTCCGTGCCGCACGCCGTCTCCCGCGAGGGTCGTTGCGTCGCCGTAAGGGGCGGCGCCCGGGGAGCGCTAACCGCCAGCCCGACGCGCCCTCCCCTCTCGGCTCCTCCTCGCCCACGGGAGAGCGGACACGGCGACCCGCTTCGCGCCTAACAGGATGCTGCGCGCCGTTGATGACGATACGCCCGACGACGCGATGCCTCAGAAATGTTTGTTGGCTGTCGACGTTTTTTGATGAACAGAATAAGCAGGCGCGATTCTCTCAATTCACTGCTGTCGCTTTGAGTTTTGAATAGTTTGAACGGAGATTCCTTCGTGGTGTTTTTTGTTGCGTCAAGGGCATAGATTTATTCAAAATCCACATTAACGAGGTGTGGAACAATCTAGTGATGTTGCCTTTTTTGAATCTAAATGAAGCAGATTCCCTCAGATCTCTTGGAAGACACGGTAACGTGATCTTTCATTCCGCATCTCCAGATTAATATTTTGCATTCAATTATTGTACTTCCATAAACTCGCACACACTCACACACGAAGTTGTCAGATCGAGAAGAGTTCCGACGATGATAGTGTACTTTTCTTATGCCGGTGTTAGATTATGAACCCTTTTAAATGTTGTTACTTTTCTGATATAAAATTTTTTAAGGGTTGATTATGGGAAGTGTCCTCAACTTTACAGGTCTACGCACTCTAAATTATATATTACTCTGAATAATATATACCTATACTAGGGGCTCAAAATAATTTTGGCCGTGTTTGCACTTCACATTCTCGTATTGTCCGTTCCGTGGTTTTCTCTGCGCACTAACTGGTAATCCCTCCTTCGTGTCTGACTATTGAAAAGAGATTACAAGATCGTGACACGGAGTAGTCCGGAGAGAGAGAGAGAGAGAGAGAGAGAGAGAGAGAGAGAGGGAGAGGGAGAGAGAGGGAGAGAGAGGGAGAGAGAGACAGAGAGAGACAGAGAGAGACAGAGAGTGTGCGTGCGTGCGTGTGTGTGCGTGTGTGTGTGTGTGCGTGCGTGCGTGCGTGCGTGTGCGTGTGTGTGTGTGTGTGTGTGTGTGTGTGTGTTCCTTCTAAATAAATATTCTCCAGAACAGTCACTTTTTTGACAAGTCTACCTTCCGTGTTATTTCTCTTCGCTCACAATCCTTTTCACAACCATTCTCAAACCCTCTTTCCGAATAGTCTTGAAGCCTTTCTTCCTGTCTGTCACCCCCACCTGTCCTTCTGGCTCCTCTTGCCGAGTCTCTTCCCCCTCCGCGCCCTGCGGGACAGGCGGCGCGGTGCGGCTCGGCGCGACACCCATTGTGCGGTGCGGGAACCGGGCTAATAAAGTGGCGCGGGCGGTGGGGGCGGAAGCCGGTGGGAACTGCTGTCGCAACGGAGGTGTCCGTCCCTCCTCTCCCCGCTCCTCTCCAGCCCGGCACAGCCCCGCTCCGCCCCGGCCTGGCCCCCCCTCCTCCCTGGCCTGGCCCCGCTCCGCCCCGGTCTGGCCCCACCCGCCGCGCTCCGCCCCGCTCCGCCCCTCTCCGCCCCGCCCCGCTCCGCCCCGCCCCGCTCCGCCCCGCTCCGCTCCGCCCCGCCCCGCTCCTCCCCGCCCCGCTCCGCCCCGCCCCGCTCCGCCCCGCTCCGCCCCGCCCCGCCCCGCTCCGCCCCGCTCCGCCCCGGGAGCAACTCCGTCAGTAGGACTTCTGGCGGAACACGACGGAACGGCGTTCCGGGGACAATTATTTAATTATATTTTTTATATATTTTAAATATGTAACTATTTCTATAAAATTGATAATTAATTTGGGGTGCGTTTCGGGATTTTATAAATCAAGCACTGCCTAAAAGGATCTCCTCGAGAAAATATACTTACAAATAACATAAGGAATTTTAAAGCATATGCATTCGAAATGCGTCCTGTTGTACAAGTAGTTGTATTCGTGATATCCTAGTAGTCGAGGAGATTAGCATTGAGGATTCGCCCTGAGATTAGAGATTTTCCTCAACTCTAGCAAAGAAAGGTCCTTCTTCCTTGGAAACTATGTGCGAGTGGTCGTTGAATGAATATCATAGCTGAATAGTCGACAGATGTACAAAAATAGAGTGATTGGTTTAAATATTACCCCTTGATAAACGTTTGGAATATTGTTTTATGATTTACATTTATTAAAGTACTTTGTACCTATTGATCCCCTCGCCTACCGCATCCGATCCGCTTGCTTCTGAGCATCGAATATGCAGCCACCTTTCCCAGAGTGATGTGCAAGAGCGCTGCCCTCGCGGAGAGCAGAAACCGCCAGCCACCGGAGCCGCTTTCAATGGCGCTGTCGACCTTTACATTCGCTTCGGCCGTTGGGCACGGAGGGCACCGACACGCTCTCAATGGCTGCAGCCCGAACATCGCGACTCGCTCATCGAGCGACGAGCTCATCGAGCGACGAGCTCGTCGCCCGCTCGTCGCCCGCTCGTCGCCCGCTCGTCGCCCGCTCGTCGCCCGCTCGTCGCCCTTGGTCCTAACCAGCGCCCAGCCTCATCCATCACCCGGCGCCGGCTGCCGCCGCTCGTGAGAAATGGGTCTGAACAGGTGCTAAACGCCCCCGCCACTCTTTCCCTTCGCCGTAAAAACGTCGTCAGGCCCCCTATCGGTCCTATTAGCTCTTGCTACCTGTTAAATGGGAATGTTACTTATTTGCCGCTCACAGATGAAAATCTGTGATCCTCTCCACTTCTCACTTACTAATTCATTACTCTTCTCTCGTAATTGTTGTCCGGAGTTCTTGTAGACTGTAATACTCTGTCTTTTCAAATCGGGAATGTTTGGTCTTCTTTATGGCGTATGTAAAGTTCTGCAAGGAATAAATTTTAATTACTTCTGTAATGGTTTGAATTTGAGGATTTCGTAAACTTGAAAAACTAAAATATTCGTGAATTTCAATTTTAATTTTATGTTGTGAAACTACGATAAACCGAGAAGATTAAGATTCTTATTTTAACTTATTTTAGTCTCACCATTTTATGTTTAGGGCAGTTTAATTGCCATGTTATTAAAAAAATTGACGAAGCTCTTTATAGCACACTCGATTATGATAAGCATAAATGACAAAATGACAAACAATAACATAAAATCATAATTAATTCAAGAATATTACTATTATTAAATTGTTTGAGTTGTGTTCATTTAATGAAGCAAACTTCAATTTTACCATTATTCATTTTGTCATTATGTAGTCATCGAGGTTGTTTTCTTACAGTTGCTGTAATTTTTATTGCGTGGAATTAGAAATTGATAACTCTTATCGATTGTCCGTTCTAAAAAATAATCATATTTAACATGACTTTCCTTTAAACAGCGATAAAAAATACGCGCACTGTATCCTTAATTCCGAGATAAACTCGCCCGCCTCGTCGCAGTATCATAACACTATCATATCTTGTGCTAATAATACATACGTCGTAAATGAAGTAAGCTGCGCTTTTGGTAGGATTTAATCAACACGTTTATCTATATACAAATGAAAGTGAATATGCGTATGCCTGTCACATACAGCAGCAAAAAGTACTCGAGCGATTTCGCAGAAGTTTTCACCTTTTGTTATTTGTGTCGGGAGTATTTAAAAAGCGTCAATAATAATAATAGTAATAATAATAATAATAATAATAATAATAATAATAATAATAACAATAATAATAATAATAATAAATGCATGTAAAAATGATCATAAATGTATTGACGTAAATGTAGCTTCACTATGTGCAAGTTTTGGTGAGCTCTCTTTTGGCTTAGTAGTAGGATTAGAGCCGTTGTTAGCAATGAAAAAAAATGAAATGACCCAGTTTTGTTAGCAATGAAAAAAAATCAAATATGCAGTTCTTTTAACAATGCAAATACATTTTCTATAACTCGAGAGCAAAAAGTTCTTGTTTTTCAAATGTTGTTAATCACGGGCTGTTTTAAATTGTATTTGGTGTTGTTATTATTATTATTATTATTATTATTATTATTATTATTATTTATTTATTTTTGTGTATTTTTAAAAACTTTTATTCATATTTCATCAATTTATAGTTAAAATACTGGGAAGTTCAAGAACACATGCGCATGGTATTCTTCCCCATACGACACATTCAAATTTTACAGTTCATTAACTAAATATATCAAATTAAATTAAGTGAACATGTTG
Organism: Gryllus longicercus; assembly: GCA_038098605.1. Taxonomy (NCBI): domain Eukaryota; kingdom Metazoa; phylum Arthropoda; class Insecta; order Orthoptera; family Gryllidae; genus Gryllus; species Gryllus longicercus. The sequence goes on along the minus strand of JAZDUA010000359.1, from coordinate 765,090 downwards.
AGGCGTTGTTCATGTTACTCGTGTTTATTTTAATTTTTTACTCAAATGCCCCTGAATAGAAGCACTAGGCAACCCGCCGCATCTTAAAGTATTATGTGCGTAATGGCTCTACATTCTGCCCCTGCGATTTTGAAATATCGATCAGAATTTTAACATGAGATATTATTTGAACGTTATCTGAAAAACTTAAGTTAAATTTTTCTAAGACAATGTATTGCGAACGCTTGCCCAAACGTGAGGAAGAATGTATTAACAATAGCATACTTGACAATCATCCCCAAACAAGGTCATAGAACAAATCCATACTCGCGAGAAAGTCTGAACAATCGCGTGACAACTGTCGTGTGAAGTGTGCAATAGCGAAGCATTGCAAGGCTTCAATTGCGAAGCATTGTCGGGTCCGCTCGTACAGTATAGAACTCGCTCTCACCTCAATGCCAAGGTCGTTAATAATAATTTGATTGTGTGGTGGGTCCTATGTTTTCAATTAAAAAGCTGTATTTGGCGACCGTTATTCCCAAGACTGTCGTACGGTCGTTATGAAATGATTACCCACAATGAACGAACTTCGTAGCATTCTGTCTCGAGCAGTTAAATCGGCTTCTGATTTACGATGAAAACTACGCTGCCGCATGAAAGGGGGCAATGAAAACAGCCCAATAAAAACTCTTAAAAACCTCTAAAACCCATGATTTGCCGTGCTGCCAGATTAGAGAAATGTTTCCCAAAATAGGTGAAATACTTGCTTGTGGAAAGGAAATGGAGGAAAGACAAACTTGAGAAGAGATTGAGGACATTTTAGAAAACAAAACAATGAAATTTTATGTTATTTAAATATATCATATCATCATATCATATAAAACTATGTACTTATTTCTCTTTTTGATGGGTACAAATTCGTAGTAGAATGCAATGACTCGGAAAAAATATTTCTTTAATCTTTTTATTATTATTATTATTATTATTATTATTATTATTATTATTATCAAAATTATTATTTGTTGAAAGGCTTGAGACAGTAAGAAGCTTCCAGCTATTCGTAAAAGTTAAGATCTCGATGTTGATGAAAGAGTGCACACTGTCGTGCCCGTTATGCTGTCTTGTTCCTGTGGGATAACCGTGTTCATATTTGTAAAGGACCTGGGGGCAGTAGCAAGATGAGAGACCTTCTAATCAAAATAGAAATTTTAACAATTACAAATGGCGGGAAGCTTGCTGTGTCCGCAGCGACATATCTTGTTACTTCAAGCCCTTCAATTGATAAGTAAATTCGGACAATTGTTAATTGAACAACTGAAAAAAGGATAATGGATTATGGTATTACGTTATTATTAAAAGGATAGACTGGATTCGCATCTGCTGGCTTTGAAGCCATGAGTTGTAGTGAAAACCTCTTCGGGGAGGATGTGGGCGAGCGGTGGGGGCGGCGCAGCGGGTCAGTGGTGCCGCTGCAGTCGTCCCGCCGGCCGGACGCCGCCCCGCCCCGCCCCGCGCCGCGCCGCGCCGCGCGGTTCCCGTTGGGACGAGGAGGTCGAAGATGCCGTCGCCGGTCGCCTTGCACAGTTAGTCTGCTCGCGAGGGACGGCGCCACGTGGCTCCTCCGACGGACCGGTTGCGAGGAGGCGACATTTCGCCAGGCGTTCCTTACTGTTGGAGTCAGATTCTCGGATAAAAATTCTGGAATGCCTTGGCCCTTGGGGAGGACTCGAGTTTTAAGTTTATTCAGTAAATATAATTTTGTTGATTTTCTTTAATTGCGTATTTAGGAAATGAAGAAATATTAAGAAATAGTAAGAATATTAAAAAATACCAAAAAATTAAAATTAAATATTAAGAAACAGCAATATTAAGAAATAGGAGAGCTTCAATTACTTGAAGGAGCAAAAGAACAGAAAAACAACAACTAAACATTCAGGACAAAGTACACTCATTTCAATCGTGTGTCGTGTTTTGGAAAAGAGGTACCGCTTTTGATATTAATAAATAGAATTTTTTTTCTTTTCGACTTCCAGATCTGCTTTTACTTACTGATAGGCACAGAATAACCATACTCTCACATTCAGTTCACAGTATTTATGGATTTTGCTTTTTTCCTCTAAAAAAGACATGCTAAAGAAAGAATAGTCGATATAGTATTTATTACACGAATGCTTTTGTTTCCTAATAAATACAAATTTAACTACGTGACTTCCATATTTAGAGATTTTATCGCAATTCATGTTCTGGATTAACTGAGAATCTTGTGAAGTTATGGAGGATGTATTTGCTCTTTTATTCGGTCAAATCCATTCAGAATCACTTCAACTGTTTAAATAAACTTTAAAAGAACATCTCGCAGCATCTGGCGCAGGAGGATATTAATTGTGACGGCAGCTCCCGCTGGGTCGGACGCCTTAAAAGTTAAAGAGCGTCGCTCTTCAGGCGAAACTCCTCGGTTGCGTGACATCGGCATAAAACTGGGAGATAACATATTTCACCAGAATTTACGGCGTCTTTTTATGCGTCGCATTAAATTGATGGACTGCGAGTAATGGCTGCAGTGTTGGTGACATACTCCCTCGTCCGGCGACTTCTCTGCGTTATGAACACGTAATTTACCTTCCGCCATTCGTTGCAGCTCCGTGCATCTTTGTTGCGATTGCACCGTTAAAACTTTCCCATGAAAACTTTGGCATAAACGTAGCGCGAAATATAGTAGCCTCTGGGGAAAACGTTTGGTCCGCGGAGAGGAACTCGAAACTTGCGAAGTAGAGATTTTTCGTGTTCTGTCGTGAGCTTCTCTGAGAACGAAAAGAAAAGTAACGCTAATTGTATGATGCTTTCAATTACACAAGACGAATTATTTTTATGGAATATTTTCAATATCTAGCGCTCACCAGTGACTTAATTTACAATTTTGGGAGACTTGGAAAGTGGGCTGGTTTTCTACAAGTGGGAATCAAAATAACGCTCCATATTTTCAATGTTTCAAGCATTTTTAGGTTTAATGATATCTAGAATGTATTCCTTAGGAATTTTTTGTGTGTGCGTATTTCTTCTCATTAAAGATAAGTAGTGTTAAATAATATACAAGTATACTAATTTGTTGCAAGTCTATTGTATATTCTTAAAGATAATTCACAGAATTAAAGAGGTTCATTGATGAGCTTATGACGCAAAAGCTATTTCACCTAGCTTGAAAAAATTCTGGTCATAGTAAAACAAAATTCGTGAAAAACAAAAAACAAATGTGAAGTGAAATAAAAAGAGAATTAAAAAGAAGCGCATGTAAAAAAACATACGAGCAGTTGTGTATGCGGGTGTGCTAATAATTTTGCGACTTGCGTGTTCTCCCATAGCGCTTGTAGTGGGCGTAATCCCTTTGACCTGCTGAGGCGCATTTCCAGTGGAACTGCGGATAAGTCACCTCGCCCGGCGAGGGGCGGGGTGTGGGTTCGCCCAATTAATTCCCGCGCAGCATTCGATTCCGCCCAGCAGCCACGAGCGCCCCCACGCGAGGGGGCGGGGCAAGGGACGATGCACCAATTGATCTGCGCCGGAGCTGCTGCGCCCGTGTCTCACGTGCCGTCGCCCTCGGCCTCGATGCCGCCGCCCGCGGGGGCGGTCGCCGCTCCATTAGCGGGCGCTCTGACCTTCGCCCGTCGTCCGCGAATGTGCGATGTCGCGCAGATCGCCCGTGCACGGGCAAAGGGACACTCGTCAAAAGTGACATTTTGCAGGATAATGGTTTAATTTTGAGCAAAGCAGCTTAACCTGAAAATAAAGCTAGTGTTTCGCTCTGTGTATCTATCTTTAGGGCAAAACAATTTTATTTTTCGGATAAATTATTTTTTTCATTTAACTCAAAAATGGTTTTTCTTTTAGGAGTGATACTTGTATGCACCAATTACATTCAAAACCATATCGACCCTTTGTTCTTATGCCTCGTGCGTCTTTTCACATTGTAATTTGTCTCTATTTCTGTCTTTCTTTTTCTTCCTGTATTCTTTTTCTACGTTTACACTTTTCTCTTTTGCCTTTTCGTTACTGCTCCTCTTTCTCTCATCCTCCGTAACATCTCCTTTATCTCGTTACTTACTCTCTCTTCCTCGTATGATTATGGTCTTTTGACAAAAAACATCGCTAAAACAGTTCTCCACCTGTGTGGCTTGATAAACATTCATTTACACGTTAGCTGCGTCTAGAATGCACCAATGAAAATATGTCATGTCATGAGTATCCGAGCACATGTGATGAAGCATCGAGCGATTCTGTCAGCGTTCATTCTCTCTCAAATCTCGCCGGTGGTAATGAGCTAATCTCGCGGACCCAGGAAAGGAAAGGACATAAAGGAAGGATTAGTCAATGCAACGTTGAGGACCCGTTGGCGATGAGATTATTTCACGTGAGCGAGCACTGAAACGTAGCAAGAACAATATCTGTTTCAAGAAATTCGATGAAATTGTAACTCAGTACCGCCTGTCATGACGCTTTGCGCCTAAATTTAAGGTGTAATGTAACTTGCATTGGCAGGTGGAAAGCGACAAACTAAAACACGATCCGACTGCTGATATCGGGGAAGACGGACCCCCAATAAGAGTGCACGTAGGAAGGAAAGTTTTTACTGGTATTTTCAGTATGCAGAAAGGGTTATTGGCTACCAAAAGAGTTACTAGTCCACCTTTCTTTTTTTCTCGAGCAAGTTCTCGAAGCAACAGATATGAGTCTCATGTAGCATTTCACGAATTCGAAAGCGAAAAAGAATATGCGGAATTTACCCTTTATTTCCACTGCTTATTCTCTCCTTTCTTTCAATTTTTGTGTGTCTGTTCCTTTTTGGGTTTCCTTCACGTTTTTTATGGAATTTGCGGTGGTCCCTCGACGCTTCGCCCGCCTCGTAGTTGACCTCGGCCTGCCAAATGATATTCGGTAGTTTGAAAGAATGCTACGTAAAGTGAAATGAATGCAGAACATACAAAACGTTGTTTGAATTGGTTACTGTAGTCATTACTAGAAATTATAGAGCGCGCACCCAAAGGAGAGCCCTGGAGCACGTGGCGCATTGCATACTTGCACGTATTTATTATTTTAAAATAGGTTCCATGAGAACGACTGAATTTTCAATTTTTCAGTACTAATGTTCTCTCAGCTTCCAACAAGTGTTCCCCAGAGTAATATTTTGCAAACGCAAATTTGACAATTGTTCCACCGCCATCGGAATCTACAACGGCGATTACCCTCTCGTTTAAGAAATATTTCACTCTAGGTGTACTGGTACTCTCTTTTAACTGAGGAACATTAATTGATGTGATTGCATGAATTAATTATCCCTCACTCTCCCCTGAACATAGATCTTATCATTTACGTAATTTCAACCTCCAACCATAAAAATATGATGGTAGAGAAGGTGCTTTCTAAGATGTTGGCTACCTGAATACGTTTTTGAAAATGGCGGCACATGATCCTACATTAAACGTTAGCCACATATGACGTAGAACATGAATATTTAATAATTAAGAAAATTCGCAGTGCCTTCGTCAACATAAAGAGATTAACAATGCGAAAGAATAACATGTATAAACAGTGCATAGACGACCAATCGCTAATGAACGCCAGTATACTGGTGTCATCCTTTAGTAATTTTGCTATCGGCCGCATCGCACCACCGCCACATGGTGTCATCGCCTCTAACGGCAGCACGCGTGTCCTCGCGTCTCATGCAAGTGGCCCCGAGCGCGACACGCACGCGTGCGTCGCCGGCTCCGTCGCACGCCTGATTAGTTCCGCCGCTGGCCGCCGCGTCCCACGGACGGCGCGCCGCCTCCGTTAACGGGACTCCACGGCGCCACTGCCCACGAAGAGGCGCCCAGCGGAAGGAGGCACGTTCACTTTCTTTAATGGCCGACGCCCGCCCGCCCAGCATCCCGCTTGCTCGCCCAACTACCCTGTGGTCCGTCCGCTTCACTACCCTTTTTTGCCCGCCCAACCCCCCGTTTGCCCGCCCAATCACCCGTTTGCCCGCCCAACCACCCGTTTGCCCGCCCAACCACCCGTTTGCCCGCCCAACCACCCGTTTGCCCGCCCAACCCCCCGTTTGCCTCCCCAACCACCCGTTTGCCCGCCCAACCACTCGTTTGCCTCCCCAACCACCCGTTTGCCCGCTCAGCTATCCGCTTGCCCTGCGAAACATCCGCTAGCCTGTCCAACCGCTCACTTGCTTGCCCATCCGTTAACCCACTCGTCAGCTGGACAGCCCGTTAACCTTTTCCTGCGTGTCCAGGACTGAGCAAACGCAAACTCACCCATGCGTCACCGACATATTTCGTCGCCCGCCCTCTCCATTGTTCGTCTGTTGAGAACGCGTTAGTGGCCTGATGATTTTTATGATATTTAAAGACTTAATAGTAAGACTGCAATATAGTTTTTAATTACAACTTCTTGGCGTATTGCCCCATCTCGATCGAATTTTTCAGCACAGTGCTGATACAGACATTTGTTTTTTTGCTTCTGAACAGTGAAGGTATTTTTTTTATTTCTTCAAGGTCACAATAAGTGTTTACTGTTTCTGTCTAAATAAACAAGACGTGGTGTTGTAAGTGGGTGAACATTCTAATATTAAGTGTAGATTGACAAACTGCAAGACATGCGCCTGAACAGTTAAATTGCATCAGTCAACTTAATTTTATAACAATTTTAATATTCTGTGTTTCTGTGATCCCTCGAGTAATGGTGTGGGGGTGTTCGGAGAAGAGCTAAACCTTCAAATATGTAACTAAGTCTAAGAAAGTTTTATTTTGTAAATTTCACCCTAAGAAACATACCTTGTAGCTCCTTGGCGGGCGACACGAAAATAGATTTTTGAGTAGATAAGCCCATTTCTGGTTCCATTATATAGAATAATCTACAAAAATTGGCAATTTCTATCTTGATTTTATTTACAGTCGCAAAAACACAGTGACGTATGTGCAGAATAATAACCGGGCACGTTTTCTCGCGCGTCAGAACGCATTCCTCATTGCATGATGAATAAAATTACCAACACACTGAGCTTATCAACATTTGTCTTTAATGGCTGATGCACTCCTGGGGGGACGGGTGAATTGCCTACTTAGGTGTCGCACCCTGGAATGAGGAAGATCCACAGCCGTTCCCCTGCTCCTTCAATAACGAGATGTTTTATGTGCGGAGATCCAATTTTCGATTATCAACAGCTGGAGACTGTTTAGAATTTTTTGCGCGATTCGCTGGATCACCACGATTCAACGTTGAAGACGACAAAAACGCGCTTCTTTGGACGAGAAGTAAACAATTTCAACCTTTTTATAGATGGTTCAAACATTCAGTAGCATATCAGGTTTGATAGTAGGTGTTCTTAAACAGTTTTTGAGAATGGCTGATGGATATTTTACCACGGAAGAATTTATTGAAAGCTTTTAAATTTTTGTGATAGTGAAGAGCCCATTCCTTGTTGTTAAGTATCTTCCGAAATAGATGGGATATAATGTACATTGTATACTGGAAACATTTCGTCGGCAATAAGTAACTATCACTAAAGCACTCCTTCGGAATACATTTATATAATGACTTACAATTACAGTCCTAGCTATATTGTGAGAATATATGATCGTGGATTAAACATTAAATAATTCAGAGTAAATATTGCTTTTAATTAGATAATGCAGGCTGATTTGCCAGGTTGTTATGATCTTTCAGTTCTGGATTCATCTCGGGAATATATTGATAATGTGTAAGCTGAATGTCATATCATAAAATCTCTTAATTTTCAAATCGTTCCTGTTAATCATTTTCTGATTTCGTATAATGCATAAACAAAATGATTTGTCATGCCAAAAGAGAAATGTTGACCTACTCTGGGGTTTGAAAAGGTCATCAGTATCATTTTAGTAAACATTACTACAGAACTGACTTCGTGCAGCTTCTAAAGTGTGTGACTGTAAGGCTTTGGTTTGAAAATGTTTACTGTGCTCATTCCTTGCAGCTGAAAAACGTGTCGTGATTCAGTTCTGCAGCAGCAAAGCCGGAAAGCATAAAAATACTTTTGCTTTCGAAGTAGATGCTATTTAACTTTGACTCGAAACTTACCCCCAAGAAAGAGTACAAATATTCAGCGAAAACTGAGAACACTTCACAAGTGAAATATGTCGTGATTACTACCTTTCACTTCCGCTTTCACAGCCCCTGTTCCAGTTTCGCCAATTTCATTTTGTGGGTCAATATGGAATGGATATCCTGCGCAAAGAAACTTCCCTTGCACGCTTCGCTTCTTAACGCACAGGCTTCTCCAATGAGTGACTAACGCAGGGGTGTCCAACTTGCACGTTCTCAAGGGCTACAACTAAAACCTTTTACATGGTTATACGGGACATATTTTCATTACTTGGGGGATCCACAGCCGACATCCTCGTATTGTTGATCTCAGTATTTGCCCGGCTGCTCTGAAACGTGTGTGTGTGTATGGCGGGGGGGGAGGAATGAGCCATGCATGATATCAGGCCATATACCATGCACACCGCAGTGAAATACATTGATGCTATTGAACACAACGCATGATTTTACTAGAAAAATCTTAAATGTAAACTTACCCTATTATTACATTAAATGGGGCGTTGACCTGACAATGCGCGTGTGCCAGGCGTACGTTCCCACCCGACATGGATGCAAGATATTTTCACTTTACACTAACAACCTTTCGCAAGCCACACTAATTGGCACCGCGGGACGCATGCGGCCCGTGGACCGCCAGTTGGACAACCGTGGTCTGACGCATTCACCAGATACGCTAGAGACCCTGCAACGGGCCAAACCCTGATATTCGAGATCGCAGGGAGGGTTCTGTGTCGGATATGGAATGCATGTATCGGTGCTGCTATCTAGCGGCAAGATAAGGAACCCAGCGCCTTAATCCGGATTTCTCGGGAGATTAGCTCTAATCGGACTGTGTAATCGTGTGAGAATTCTTACTCCTCGCACAGTAGTATCAATACTCGAGAATTATTGAAAGTTGCTCTTAGGTGAGGATATTATCTTTTGAAGTTTTGACGATTTCTTACGAGTTTTCGCCTTTGGACGGATCATTCCGTCAGTCCATGTTGAGATAATTTAAAATACTCTCTAACGACGTAGGAAGGCAGAATTTCATCCTGACCATCAGTATTTAACATTTCCTTTCTGCTTCGAGATTGTTTAGACTTTGTTCTATTTGTAGATTCTTTTTAAAAATATCGATTAATTTACCTTAAGTCTCTAGGACATGTTCAAAAGTTTCTCAAAACTTCTTCCATATGTATGCTTTCATTTTTTTCTCGGATAGCGTGAAGTATAAATGGCGGATATCCATTTTCTTTAACCTTATTGAATTTTCGAAAAATGTACAAATTACAAACAATGCAAGAATGTATACGCTGTTGTTGCTCCCCTTGTTTTTTGGCCGTTGCTAAACGATTTTACTGTTATTTTCTATCGAAAATATATTAACCTATTGCAAGGTGTGAGAGATTTTCGATCGACTTCCTTCGAAGAATGAAACTTGCTAAACTGAGCGTGCGTACATTAAAGTGCCTTACCTTATGAGAGAACCGCCTTCCAGTGAACGGGGGCCCTTCCCTCTACAGTGGAAGAACGCCACGTCACAGTCGGGCGCGTCCCGCAGAGCCACAATTACGGGTCGCGCATGCAAATTAGAGCTGCATGAAAAACGCATGTTAAAGGTGTTTCTTAGAAAGTTGCAAGCGCGGGTTGGCCGTCGAGAGTTAATTGCTGGCAAGCGGTATTCTGCGGCTGTCCCGGTCATGCGACACGTCACGGCGCGGGTGCCGGAATTCGCTGGCCATCGCCCGCCTGCGACTGACAGATGTGCGATAGAGCAATATCGGCACTTGATCGCCGCGCCCGCGCAGCGCTGCGCGACCATCCCACTGTGCTGCACATCCATGCCCCCTCCCACACCCTGACCCTCCACCTTTCCGCCCCTTCCCGCCTTGCTCTCCGTGCCCTAGCTCCGCTCCGCCCCGCCTCTGCCAACCTTGTTCTACCCGCCCGGCTCCGCTCCGCCTACAACCTGCCTCTCCCCTCTCCGTCCCGCCCACCTCGCTCCGCCACAACCTGACTCCCCTTCTCCGCCCCGCCCCTTTCCACCTTGCTCTCCGTCCTGGCTCCGCTCCGCCACGGACTGCTGTATCCATACCCGATCGAAGCCGTGGATTTTTAAAGTGAAAAAATCCTTCGTACGCCTTCCTTCGGAGGGGAAGTGAAGCCGGCTGTCCCATGTTAGTAGATTTACTGCATGTAAACGATCCTCAAATCTAAATGAATCTGAGCTAAATTCAAAACTCCTGTTTTGTCGCCCAGAAATACCTCCTTTCTTAGCTAGTTGCTGAAAGGAGCGTAGCGAAGCATTGCGAGGAGTGTTGCATGGTCAGACGGAAGAGCAGGCCTCATGGCCTGAGTCTCTCCAGGTAAAATAAGCCATCAATTCAATTCTATTCAATTCAATTCATTGTTCTTATGCCATACACAATCCCAAACAGCCTGACCGCCTCTCCTGCTCCATGAACCCCACCAGCCTCGCCCCTCGTAGCTTAGAGTTCGCCATGGCCTCCTCCCTCTCCGCCCCTCTCCGCCCTGCGCCGCCCCCATCGCCTCGTGCGCCTCGGGATGTTGCCTTGTCATTCCTTGTCCGCCCGTTGAACAGCAGCCCTGCGTGGTTCGATAACAATCGCTGCAGACTCCTCTCCAGGCCCTGGTTGACTCGAGCCGTTTGTGGGGGATGTGGGCAGTGAATACAACGCCGTATGACCAGCGTAATTACATGGAAACTGTAATTTGAAGGGTATAACAGCGGGTTCAAAAATCAAGGAAAATGCCTTGTGTAGGAATGTCTATTTGCTCAAGTCAGTTCGTTAAATACAACTAACGTTCTTACCGTTATCTGCTGTTCTAAGTTTCATTTCAGCACTTTTCTAAGTTATTTTATACGTGATTCCTCGATTTAGTCTCGGTCACGTATATTTCTGCAACGCCCCGTCCGCCATTCAGTCATTTCAGCGTGTCCTCCTCTGCCGCGTCCCCGGCGCCCTCATTTTACGGCGTCACGTCTTCCCTTTACTGTATACCAGCAACTGACTCCCTGTCACTCTGTCCCTTCTTCCACAACACAGCACCCCTGTGCCATTGCCTTTATGCCACTGCTCGCGAACCCCTGCGTCCACGCCCTTGCATTTCCTTTCTTGCATCTCCGCCTTTGTTTCCTTGCTCCTGCAGCCCCACCCCTGCATCTCTTCTCTTGATTTCCCGCCCCCCACCCCACCCCTGCCCCTGCATCTCCGCTCCTACATCTCTTGCATCTCCGCCCTTGCATCCCCGCCACTGCATTTCCAACCCTACTTGACCGTGATCGTAAGCTCACCCTGCATCCCTGCCACTACATCCCCAGCACTGAATCCTCATTGCTGCTTCCTCGCCGCTCCAGCCCGTCCTCTGTAACTCCGCCACTAGATCCTCACTACCCGTGACGCCACCGTCCTGCATACTCGCCAGTGAATGCTTGCAAATCCACCACTATATCTTTGCGATTAGTGATTCTCAGATTAGATTAGCAGATTATCTCTGGCAGAGTATCGCTGCCTTGCCTCCTCACTTCCTCTCCCGCCCTCCGACCACCGTCGTTGCCGCTTCCCGCGCTTTGGAGCCCGGGCGCTGACCCCGGGTCAATCGATAGCCGCCGCCCCGGCCCCGCCCCGGCCCCGCCCCGGCCCCGCCCCGGCCCCGCCCTCGGTGGCCGCGGCGCGCGTCGGTCGCCTACTCGCACATCACGCCCCGGCGCTCATTATCCCTGCCGTTATTCTCTGCGACGACGTTCCAAACGGCGGGGCCTCGGCTGCCAAAATCAGACATCGGCACATAGAGAATACGTTTTCCTCTAGCGCTCCTGGCGAGGGCGCTTAACTCAGCAGAGTTCCAAAGGTGCCACGCATTCGTCTGGTTTGCGAGAGGACCGACTAATGTCGCCGGGCACGTTAACTGTTATGGTCATTAGTCCCGTTAGTGCAATGAAGGTTTTTCCCCCCGCGAATGGCGGTGTCTCTCCCCACTGGATGGTGAAATCCAGCCACTCCCGGGAAAATCTCATACGCTCCTGACTGGTCTACCGACAAGAGTGAGACTATAGTGCGTGTACGAGTATAGCTCATGTACGTATGTGCCTAAATGTGTAAGTGTGAAAGGGGAGCGGATAAAACTGGAAAGAAGAAGGAAAGATAGCCCGCGGTCCAAGGCCTGTTTTTTTAGAGTACTGCTCCGGCATTTGCTGGAGTTGGTCGGAGAAACCACGCAAAACTACCGATCAGAGCAGCCGGTCCAGAGAATTTCCCCTTCAGGCGCCGGTGGAATTCGACCTAGGTAGTATCGAAATACTGCCACCGTTGGGACCCACGATCTCCTGGTCAGAGTCACTGTGGCGATGCTGTTAAACGCAGTTTACGGAAGGAATGTTAATTTATCTTCTCACTTTGCACCATATTCACACAGCCTGAAGAGGGAGAGCGTCTTGAGAAGGGGCAATGTAAACTGAAGATGATTGGGGCTGTTATTTAAAAGAACTTAAAAACTGATTTTGCAGTCCTATTGCCAATGTTAGGTGACGAAAAGCAAATATTTCGTGTGTAGAGAGCATAGGTTAAATATATTATGTCGTTTTCTACAGACATAGAAATCTATAGAACTAGTGTAATTATTACATTATCTGAACAGTTTCTTCGTACAATAGCAGTTCGATTCCGAAACGCTTTCTTCTACTTACAGTTCGTAAATTCACTTACCGCAAGCTGGCTAGTTGTGTGGCATTTGTTTGTGGAAGGTCAGTGAACGCTACCTCTGTACAGTATAACATAAAACTGAGGCAAATGCTTTAAATCCTTAGACGTTATTGCAAATGTACAAATTTTAAAGATTTCCTTCTCATCGAATCTGAAAGTTCATACTACCCTCGCTGCCTTGTCCCCATTTCCATCCTTTCTTCTTCAGTTTACTTTCTGTTGTCCGTCTCTTACACCGTCACCACCTAACGAAACTACATCAACATTCTATTGATCACTCTATCTCGTTACGGAACATGAAATAAGCTAGTAATTTACAGCGTGAAAAATCTGTGTTACCATTGAAATGAATTTCAATTTTCTCTAATGAAAGGTTTCAGAACTGTGATTTTAAAAGGAAAATTGCTCATTTTAAAATTTAATCTGGATCTTAATAGCATATATTGTTCTCCTTTCCATTTTAGTTGGTATTGTGCTGCCTTAAGTGCGTTGGTTTGACCTCTCGTAACCTTCGTTTTGTGAAGCCAGCATGGGGCGATGTCTTTTGCATCGCAGAATTCTTCTGCGCCGAGCCGGTGTCTCTGGCGTAAACACAGGCTGACCCTGGCCGCTTCTGCCTGCTTTGCTCTCTTTACCTTCAGTCCTTTCTCTCTTTCGGGTCCACTTCTGCCACCTCAACGTGAGCTTTTTATGTTCTCTCGATGGCAAAACTGACCAGCCTAAACAAAAATATTTCTTCGAATTTAAATTGTTTTCGACCCTTTGCTGTCCTCACCGTTCATTTGCTATCTTAACCGCCCCTTTACTGCCCTAATCGGCCTTCACCAACTTTTCCCTCCCTAACCGTCCTAACCTGACCAAACCGATCTTACCCGCCCTTAACCGCCCTAACCGTCCTAACCCGCCCAACCCGATCTTACCCGCCTTTAACCGCTCTAACCGTCCTAACACGCCCAGTCCGATCTTACCCGCCCTAACCGTCGTAACCCACCCAAACCGATCTTACCCGCCCTTAACCCCCTAACCGTCGTAACCCGCTCAAACCGATCTTACCCACCCTTAACCACCCACCCTTCCTGCTCTAACAGACCTAACCCACCCTAACCGCCCTTTGCTGCCCTATCCACTCTGCTCCCTCCCCCCCGCCGCCGCACGCCTTCTCGTCGCCGCTTCGCCGTGATCTGCCATCGCCACCGCCGCGTGCCGCGTGCTTGGAATCCGCGTGCGCGTGCCGATCGCCCGCGCGCGGCCGCGTTATCTGCGGAATGCGGCGCTGCAGGTGCTCTGCTCTGCTCTGCTCCTCCTGGGCCTCCGTGGGTTGGGTTGCGTTGGGGCTCCCGGAACAGCGCCCACCGCGCCCCGCCCCGGCCGCTGCTTCCCAGAAGCCAGTGCTCCTGCCCTGCCCCGCTCCGGCCACAGTGGGGCACAAGCAACGGGCCGCTTTTAAACACGCTTAAAATGTGTTAAATACAATAAAAAATAAATGCAGGATTTTGAAAATGGAGATCAGCTAAATGTGGTGCGTAAAAGCAGAGGCCGTCCTGACAGTTATCGGTGCTCTGGGATTTGTTCCGCAAAATGAGTGCTAGAATTTGGCTAAACTGTTTGTGAGTGGCAACTACAATGACAAACACACGTTCGACGAGTGAATTCATAATTATTGAGTTCGATGAAGTTCTAATATTACTGGAATCAGTGACGGTATCACCTAGCGCCCACTCTTACTCGCTATTACCGAACAACCTGTTTATACACACATTTTCCAATTTATTTTTTCTGATAACTGCCTCTGTTAACCCGAAGCCTCGGTTAACCGGTACTCCCATAATCAGCAGCCTACCGGTCTTGAATATATCCGATTTTTTTCGATTTTTACTTGGGTACCCGGAGAAGTCCCAATTCTATGGGTCGCGACGTGTTGAACTTACGGAGTTTCTGCTTTGCCCCGGGCCACTGTGCGGGCTTGACGCACGAGCCTTGCTGCGCTTTTTGCACGCGCCGATCGACTTTCGGCCGCAGCGGACGCACCGCGCCCTCCAGCGGCTCGCTCGCCAAACCCCGGTTGCACCGCCTTGCTTTCGCCTGCGTTCATTGTCTTTCGAACCTCACGCTTTTTTGTTGGGAAAGTATTTGTAAAAATTGCCAGAAAGGCTTGAATATCACATTCTGTTCCAGGCTCGCGAGTAATATACACATTTAATAACTCGAATACGGAAGAATTGCTTTGTCGAATTAATATTTTTTTCCAAATACTTTTCGCAAGTTATCGGTAAATGTTCGCTGTCATCGCTTATACTATCCTAGGGATGTTCGCAACTCCTCGATCTAACATTCAATGAGAGAAGCAACACACGAGATTATTTGTTTTCGAAAAACTATTTTAATCGAGCTAGATTTTCAAAAAAATCTTGTTTTATCTACCATTTTTACTTTATCGTTTATTTGTATAGGATTTATTATTGACCAAAAACTCAATCTAAGCAGTTATGAAAAGAAGTGGAGCAAATAGATAGCGGTCAAACGAATGGCTCATTGATATTGATGAACGAGAGACACTAGATAGATTTTTATTTTGATTTTAAGACCGCTATTGATGCTGAAGGAAAATATAAAGTTACATTGGTTTTACTAGAAAGTTTTCTTTTTTTTCTCAATATATCAATTAATAACTATTTCTTATTTTTTCCATTTTGCTAGACATTTCCTTGTGTGCCGTTTCTTAGACAATCTTGTTTTTTGTTATTTATGGTCGCATCAACATTTAGATCATTAGATTAGATTTATTAATAATTCTGCAATTAAGTTTGAGAACTCGGGAGCACACTAACTTAGCATTACAGAACTTAACAACTTTACAAAATGTACAAACTTTACAAATTCAACCACACTTCACTTCACCACACTTCACCGCACTGCGAAACACCGAGCTGTAATGTCTTTCCCACACACTCGTTTCCCTCAGTTTCACAACGCCGCTGCACTGAACATAATTAATAATAATGATGATAACAATAACTATAATAATACTTAGCAGTTATGAAAAGAACTACATAGAAGACATAGTTATTTACACTGAATAATATTAAATATATTTATAACACACATATCAAAAATGCAATAGCAATTGCAACACAAATGCAATAGTGACCACTATTGCATTTAACGGTATGGTAACTGTGAAAATGCCATATGATTATAGGGGATAGTAATAGTGCCGAAAGTTTCGTGGTGCGGTGAGATGAAGATGGCAGAAACTGTGTGACTTTACGATCAGAGTGCGAAATAAGCGAAGTGAAGGTCCTGCCAGTTCTCGGAAGATCTTCGGAGCGTGATGAAAGCCGCTTCTGATGATATGCATGTACGCAGAATTAAACACACTGAGAATAAAAAGCATTACACTCTTTAAAAATGAATAGCTTGTTAATTACTTTCCATTTTTTAGACGGTGCGACCTTTCAGATTTGCCCGACCCCTTTCCTGTTGCAACGCAATTGCATGTAAGGGAAGTGGTAGAACGTTCCGCGGTAGCTACCGCTCTCTTGAAACGATTCCTAGTGAAAAGCCCTCTTGTTCCCAGAACGTCACACCGAATTGGTCCATTTACCCACGTCAGTCTTATAACACTACAGATGTGCCCATGGTGGCTCGGGGTCCATATAGGTGCTTAAATAAAATAATTCTAGTAATTGCGAGCCAGTACATCGCACACAGTTTGAACACAGAACTCCCACACAGTTACTGAAAAGAGAGAACATGAAACGTGTAGGGTACAGCGGTGATACGAGGTGAATAAAACTACAATACCAAACCGAATCAAATCCACGCTCTACTCGGAATTGGAAACCTGAGCTTCGGCCGCATTTGCGGCCCAAACCCATAAGCCACCAGACCGGAAACGAGTCATACAAACGAGTCATACATACGAGTCGCTTGTATGTTTGCATTTTCTTAACAAAAGTTACAAATATCCAGTAAGATTTGCACATTATTCTTCAATGAAAGATGTGTTCTCATGTGTTTTCATGAGCAGACATGGTACCATTTGCAATGGGATGTCGCAATTTTCTTGCTCAATACGCCCTGGATTCCGATATTTTCTTTATTTGTGTATTCTTGGCTATCCGGGATGAGCCGCGTCTCGGTCAATGATACTGACGTTTCTTCAGAGCTATACTGCTGCAGTATAGCTCTGAAGAAGGCCACAGCAAGATGGCCGAAACGTCAATACAATTGACCGAGAAGCGGCTCTTCCCGGATAGCCACGAATACATTGACTCCGGCCGCGGAAGCCTACGAACCTTTTCTTTATTTGTGATTTCAAGTTCTGTCAATTTTGTGTTGGGTTGCAAATATTCTAAAAATTTGATACAATATATTATATACATTTGTACGTATTTGTTGCATATTTTTGCAGTGCTCATTACACATTTATGAAAAAAATACCATTTTTTACTACATATTTTTTTCGGACTCCAGCCGTTTCTCTAATAGCCATTGACAAATCTTTCCGAGGCTAATTCCGAGAAGAGCGCCGGTTCCTCCCGGGGCCGGACGGGAGCGTGTCGCGTGTCGTCGCGTGCCGGCGCCCGCCGTGCGGCGCGGAGACACGGGAGCGCGCGCGTCACGTCTCGCTGCGGGCGACGGCGCACGCGCGCGGCCGCACGACAGTGACCGCCACCGGAGACATGGCGCACGAGCCACGCAAATTATCGCAATGACCCTGAGACGTCACGTTCCTCAACCTCTTCCCCCTTCCAGAACGGAGCTCGGGGTTTGGGGTTTTCAGGTTCAGTGCACTACCTGTGGTGTCATATTTTGATTTTTTTCAGTTTCGAATTCTATGGATGCAACATTTTATCTATGTGTACTAACAATTGAGGAGTACACGCGGTTGAGGAGTACACGCGGTTGAGGAGTACACGCGGTTGAGGAGTACACGCGGTTGAGGAGTACACGCGGTTGAGGAGTACACGCGGTTGAGGAGTACACGCGGTTGAGGAGTACACGCCGTTGAGGAGTACACGCGGTTGAGGAGTACACGCGGTTGAGGAGTACACGCGGTTGAGGAGTACACGTATTAATTTTTACATATCTGTTGCATTGTTTTTAGTTTTCATAACACATTTATGAACATATTTTACCGTTCCATACTGTATATTTTTTCGGGCTCTAGCAGTTACACTATCGCCATACCGTACCGTACACCATATTAAAGTATACTGTACATACTATGGAAGTATACCGTACGCGCAGTTGAAGTGTACCGTACACGCATTTGAAGAGTTTATACTATGCTCTCGTTTATGTCAGCAAATGGCATTAAGGGATGTGTTTTCTCATGGCTTCCACTGTAGAAGAGGCATATATCCTTTGCATCATACTGTAATGTTGGCGAAAGTTGGTCTGAGTATGGTAATGGCGATGAAGCATTAAATATGTTCGGAAAGACCTTTGTTGGAAGTTAAAATGACGAGAGAGGATTGGCGGGACTTTGAAGAAAGGAACTCTGCCTACGGAACTGCGCCGTAATGGTGTCTACGTAAAGGAATATGACAGCGAGGAAATCATCGCTACGTAGGAATATGACAGGATGGAAATCATCACTACGTAGGAATATGACAGGATGGAAATCATCACTACGTAGGAATATGACAGGATGGAAATCATCACTACGTAGGAATATGACAGGATGGAAATCATCACTACGTAGGAATATGACAGGATGAAAATCATCACTACGTAGGAATATGACAGGATGGAAATCATCACTACGTAGGAATATGACAGGATGGAAATCATCACTACGTAGGAATATGACAGGATGGAAATCATCACTACGTAGGAATATGACAGGATGGAAATCATCACTACGTAGGAATATGACAGGATGGAAATCATCACTACGTAGGAATATGACAGGATGGAAATCATCACTACGTAGGAATATGACAGGATGGAAATCATCACTACGTAGGAATATGACAGGATGGAAATCATCACTACGTAGGAATATGACAGGATGGAAATCATCAGTACGTAGGAATATGACAGGATGGAAATCATCACTACATAGGAAGAACGAGTTTTTGAGATCATTGTGTGTTGAGCACCTGGAAGCGGCCCTCCAGGATCGAGCATCGAAGAGCGGGCGCCGGGTGTAAGAGTTCAGGTAACTTTTAATATTAAGATGTACTTTGTACATTTGTATAACTGTCCTTACTTGATCATTGGAAGTGAACTTCCGTCATCCTATTGTAAGTTATGTGTAATGCTGAGGGCGTCGCGGGGTGGGCGTCGGGGTTTTGCCGCGGGGGATTGTGGGGCGGGGCGGGGAGGGACGTGCGGGCGTCGAACCGCGGGCGGGCGAGCGGGCGGGCGGCGTCTCGCCCCAGCGCGCGCTCGTGCTGCGTGGCGGCGGCGGGGGCGGCGGAGCGGGCGGCGCTGGGCGCCCAGGTGGTTGGGCTCCGGCGGTCGACGGCGCCCGCTCGCTTTTTGCGCTTCCCAGATGTCTATCGCGCTTTGAACGACCGCCTCTCTTTCAAGCGACTGGCGACTCGGGCTCTTGCCTCGCTCCGCGCGTTCGCTGCGAGCTCGTGCCTTTGCAAGCGCGTTGTTTTGTTGGCGCGCCAAGCATAATTTCGTAAATATTGATCGCAATCGCAGTAGCAATATTGAGAGTTCCCTCCTTGTCTCTTCCTCTGAATTTGTGGCAAGAAATTAAATTTGTGTTTAATGAAGTTTTATTATCAACCTCTCTGTGTAACCCTCTGTATGTAATCGTTGAAGAAATCAGAATATATGTTGGATCAATTATTATTTTGGTTTTGCATATTCAGGATGAGAAATACCTGTTAAAGATACTTTCGACTGTTTCAAAATGAAAGGATCTAATAAAAAATAATAAACAGCATCGATATTACTCACAAGTTACGCAATTTTTGTTATTTGCTCCCCTTTCAGTGTCTCCTAAAAACGAACAAAGTAAGCTTTTCATGAGAAGTGATTTTAATTTCTTGTAGGTTTTCATCGTAGCATGCACAGTGGTAACCCGTAATCTTTCATTTCGTTTACTTGTGAATACACTTAAAGATCTTTGCAAGATGAAGAAAAGGGGAAGTCTACTCTTAATAAATTATTTTGCACTTGATACAGCAATTTAAAAGTTGTGGTCCTTGGGAAACACTTTTATTTCTGCTAGTTGTTTTAAAGCTGAATTTCTTCGAAGTAACAATATATACTAGTTATGAGAAGGGCAGTGAAATTTCAGTCTATATTTGATACGCATTCATCATTTAATAATAATGTATTTAATTGTTACGTTAAATGAAGGATTATGCCTGATTTTCTTTGTGCTTTTCTGTAAAATATTGTTTTAGTTATTACTTCAGTAATGTAAGTGAACTTGGAAATCTCAAAACATAGATATCTGACTTTAAAGCAGAATATAATAACCTATAATTTTGATATACATGAGCTCTGGAGGAGAGACGGCGTGATTCCCAACGACACCACGCGAGGCGCTGAGAGCGACCTAAGCAGCCGTCGCGGCGCGGGGGGAGGAATTCGTGGAGTGCGTAAGTCAGAAATTCCAATTTGTCAGACTCGTAAGAATCCGGCGGTATTAAAGCATGTTCTCTCCCCCGGCGACAAAGGCCGACTCCTAAGTTCCGCTTTAACGCATGAAACATGGCGCGTCCTCTGGCGTCGTAGAGCCGAATGCAGGAGGCGGCGCCTCCCGCGGGTTATTTATAGCGCCCTTCGTTTCAAAGCGAGCGCCGTCTGTGCCGCGCTTCCGCTACAGAATAATGTTATCCTCCGAGATAATGAGAAAAAGAACACCACTGCGCGTACTTGTTAATTTAAAATGATTACTTGTTTGTAGGCACTTGTGTTGAGTTTTCGAAATGTATTCCTAAAAAAACAACGTATGGGAATAAAAATAAAATACAGGACATGAAATATTAACAAAATCCGGGCTTTGGTCGTTGCTATTTAAGCATCTGCACGTGGAAGGCATGTTGGGTGCAGAGAGCTAATTACATGTGATGTTTGGAATTATGCGTTTGTAAAAGGTAGACATTTGTCAACATTTTGTTGTATTTAGTTTGTTTGATTTTTTTGAAGTGTTTTTTTATCCTAGATGCCATTTCGAGAGTACATTAAAATTGCCTTCTTCGTCGTATCTCGTCACGATGTGCTCTGCAACTTCAGATTGTATGAAGGAGCCGCTTGGGAGAAGTGTGTATCTTCTTTTTAAACGAGCACGTCCTAGAGTTTTCGCCCACTATTAAATAATGCTATTGACTATGACGCAGTGTAAAAACTTACTTTTGAACAATTAGTTTACAAATTTACAATAAACATTTTCTTGTATGTATTAGAAAATAGTTAAGCAATTTATTGGTACAAAAAATAACCTGAAATATACGTAAATCTTAGTGCATGACGAATATGGTTCAATTTATAAACCGAGTGGGCACTTTCTGGAAAACACGCTCTAGCTCTGCTCTAGAAATTTCAGGGGAAAATCAGGGAATTACTAAAATAAGCATTAGAAGCCAGGAAAAATACCGAGAAGTTTCTATAACTAGATTTTTTACTTAAAAAAGTAGTCTGGCAAAACTAGATACAATTTCTATTGATAATTTAAAAAAAAATATGATGGTGAGAAACAGAAAGCTGACACATTAGTATCAAGCTTGCTTAAACATTTTTTTCAAAAAATAGTGTAAGATACTCTACAAATCTTGTCAGTGAAAAAATGCATCGTAAATCCGGAAATTTGTTCTAGGAAATGAGCCATCCTAATAATTATGATCAAAATTACGGAGCTTCTAAGAACAGGAAGTTGTCCGGAGTGTTTCTTTTCTTTTTTCTCGTTTTCCGACCTCGTGTGCTTATTCCAGACTTAAACAACTCTCCGCCCCTGCAACACAGACACATTTCCTCAGTGTGCGTCTTGCGTCTAACATCGTAAGCAGCTTCCTCATGCAGGGTATTCATTTCGAAGCGAGCTCCTGCTCTTTTCTTCCAGAATAACGAAATAGATTTTTCAAATGTGATTAAGATAAAAGCCATACAACCATGTTTGGTCGACATAACTCCCAATACACAGTCTCGTGAGAAATCGAGAAATATTTCCAAAACGTAATTATTTATTTCATAAAAACAAAATTTATTTTATATACACGTTTTATATACTCCTTGAGGTTAGACAACCCGTGCAGTGCCGGATGCTTTCTTAGGAGCACTATGTTCAGTCCCTCAAAAAGGTTTTGAAGATGGGATCTTGGTGTTTGTAAACGTAATTTATTCCGTATTTTTGCTTTATATGTGTCTCTCTCCGCGTTCACGCTTGATAATTAAACAAAACCCCTCTCCGCGTCGTAAGATTGTATGAGTGTGTACATGGCTGTACCGGGACTGTATGGATATTTATGTCGCGCGTCGTTTGCAAGCGAGAGCGCGGGCGCGGCCTCTGGCGGGTCTTCTTAATATTTCAGCGGCGCGCGCTCCGGCGCAGTGATAGACGCACTCGGGGCGGGGGCGGAGAGGGAGGGAATTCCGCAATGCGCTAGGGGCGTGCAGCGTCACTCCGTCCTGCCCCTGCCCCTCCCAACCTCGCTCCGATCCGCCCCACCCGCCCATCCGCTCCGCCCCTCTCATCCCCGCTCCGCCCCTCTCATCCCCGCTCCGCCCCTCTCATGCCCGCTCCGCTGCGCTCCGCCCCGCTCCGCCCCTCTCATCCCCGCTCCGCCCCTCTCATGCCCGCTCCGCCGCGCTCCGCCCCGCTCCGCCCCGCCCCGCTCCGCCCCGCTCCGCCCCGCCCCGCCCCGCCCCGCTCCGCCCCGCCCCGCTCCGCCCCGCTCCGCCCCGCCCCGCCCCAACCCGACCCGCTCCGCCCCGTCCCGCTCCGCCCCGCCCCGCCTCGCCCCGCTCCTCCCCGCTCCTCCCCGCTCCGCCCCGCTCCGCCCCGCTCCGCCCCGCTCCGCCCCGCTCCGCCCCGCTCCGCCCCACTCCGCCCCACTCCGCCCCACTCCGCCCGTTCCTCCCCGCTCTACCCCACCCCCACCATACAGCAAATGACTCAGCCGAGCTTCGCACTGCACTCCACTGGTTCTAGTAGCTGCGAGTTCAGAATGCCTTTGTGAATTTTCCAGCGTCTTCTGGATTTTAGCTCTCTTTGGTGTCTTGCTGCTTTTCACTTTCTCTTGCGAAGATGATTTGATTTGTAGCAGAATTGAAGCATCGGGTCTCTGCAGACTGTGGCTTCACATTACCTCACATATGAATCTGAATGAAAATTTAACAAAATTATCATAGTGGACCCCTTAAAACAAGAAAGACGCGGAGGAAATACGTTTGATGTAGTATTTTGGAATATACCGTCTGCTCTTGTAGTCTCATGATTAATTGCTCTTGTGCAATTTTTTCGTAACCGCGGATTTTATCGCTCTTCTAAAAAAATAAAGGGTCATCTGTTGTGTGAACCCAGTGTAACGTCGTAACGTCCCGCTGGACCTCACAAGTCGGAGGCCGACAAGGGGGAGGGGTTGGCCATCTGTCGGGAGGCTGGCGCCTACCAAGCTCGGAGGGTGCGGGCCGGGAACATGGGTGTCAAAGCGGGGGGACGATATGGGACGACAGTAGCGTCCGACAGCGGCGGCGGACCCCAATTTGCAATGGGTCCCAAAATTCGTTAGCGAAGGAATGGCCAGCATTAGTGTTTGAACCGAATCGCAGTGCGGAAGGCACTAGTCTCCTGCCAGGGGTTATCGCTAGCTTCAACTGCGACGTGTGGCTGTTCGCACGGGACGGGACGCCAGGAGCGGCGTTCAGGTTAGCCGCTGGGGTCTGTGTCAGACTGGGGCGGGGATGCCTGAAGGAAGTGCAGTGCTGGGAGTGTAGCGCTATTTCCTCAGGAGTGTAATTATTGTGTAGAAACATGGTAAATAAATCTATACATAACAACTCTGTGTTTCACTCACACCCCGACGTCCCACCGGACTATTGAAATATATAAATACTGTGTTTTATGATTTTTTGCATCAATACGTTTAATTGTGTAACAAAGTATACACAAGAGTACCATATTATTTTTCGAAATAATGTCTTCTCCAGGTTACAAGCTGGAGGGAGGGGGGACAATATTTTCCAATCGGAAGCTTCATTAGGAGTTAATGTTTTGGTATTGAAACTCCCTATTGGATGAAAATTTCCCCCTCTCCTTCCAGCTCGGAACCTTGCAGTGATACTGTTTAAATCGGACAATAGGTACTCGCAGTGATTATGCGCTTATTTATTTTCTTTGCCGCAATAATATAATTACTTCGGCAATGTTCTGGTATCTTACAGAGGCATTCTTCAAGAACAAAGGTCGTGACCGCTTTCTGTATTAACAAAGAGAAAAGACAGTGGAATTAAACTTCTAAGGGACCACTTGTAGGAACAGTGGTAAATTGCACTAGACCATTCAGTAACATATTGTATTTTGCCTTGTATGATCATATTTCTACAGAAAGTAGTTCCTTCGGCACCTCAACCTTTTTGCTTTCACCCAGACTGCTCCGGATTGAACCCTTCCAACCGCGCTAGAGTAAACTGCGTACTTAGTATTCCCGACGACTTCCTATGGCATTACGGAGCCTGAACCACGTAGTCCGTAAGCGCGCTCGCCGTGATTCTAGGTGACCCGCCTAACCCGCGCCCAGCACGCGCAAGCGCTTCCGCCCCTCCCCCGCGCCATCTGCGGTGGATGTGAGCGCGACCGCAAACTGCGAATTAACGAGCTGCTGCGCGCCAGCAGACGGAGGCGGGGCGGGTGGGGGTGTGGGTAGGGGCACGGGGCGGCGAGGAGAGAGACCGCGCCGGTGGAGTCGGAACTGGTGGAGACGGAGCTCCGGAAACGCAGAGAGGGGTGTAGGCGGGGATTTGAGTAGATTCGGGGCTGATGGGTAGAGTGGATGCAAACGGCTACAGGGTGTAACGTTTGATATACTGTTACCGAATATTGTTCGTCATATGTTCATTAGGATGGCAGCGTTTGTTACTGATGACAACGAAAGAGATATAAGTTGCTGTGTATGACAATGATTTGTAAAAAAAATAATTGTGAAATGCTAAATGCAGAACAGTAAAACAGATCTTGAAAATCAAGTAACATTGAAGTGCATTTTAATAAAGAATTTGAAAAAATTTACGTGATGTTGTTTGAAAGCATTATGAATTATAAATGTTGAACTGAAACGTTACAAGTGCGAGGTACATGTCGAGGGACGTCAGAGAGGACGTCAGAGAGGGACATATCTGGGGAGATGGGCGATAGGAGTAGATGCAGAGACAGGGAACCAGGATCGGACACAGAGCTGTATCGGCTGCGAGGGTGAAGAAATAACACGACACAAATGAGAATGGAAGAGGGATAGGGCTGAAGACGGGAACGAGAGTGGGGCGTAAAGACGAAAGGGAGACCGAAACATACAAAGGGTGAGGACGGATGTGCAAATATGTGGGCGGATGCGAGAGGACAGTGTGGGTGAGGCTGGGGAAGTCGGAGGGGGGCGGATATCTGGGATTGGAGGTAGAGGTGGCAACGGAGCAAATGATGAAGCAGACGCGGTACAGAAAGAGGAGGGCAAAGAGGGAAGATGGAAGAGGATACGGGGCCGGAAGCGAGAGGTACACGACACAGAAAGCGAAGGGGCCCGTAGAGATGAGTGAGCAAGGGGACCTGCAAGCCGAAGCGATGCAGAAAGAATAAATTTAGAGGAGTTACACTAAGAATGGACCACTGACAGGTTGGAAAACAAATGAATATCGTCTTAAGCAATGGTACTGCCAGAGATTGGGATGAAAACCATTTACTAATGAGCTAACTAAATGAACGCACTAACAAATTGAGTGCATGGACATTGTCAGTTGAGTAACCCACAATTACGTTGTCATCAGTAGCCAAGCAGTGGCTGTCAAAGCAGTCCCTTCTCATAAAAATATCTCTATAACAGGGCAGGGGTGGTTGAGAAATCCGTGAAAGCGAGTAGGAGGCATCGGGAAGTGGGAGCGAGAGAGACGACAGCCGGGGAAAGAGCGCGAGGCGGGAGAGGAGGCAGAGTTGAGAAGTGGCGGTGACAAGGCAGGCGGTGGGAGTGAGAAAAGGACAGAAGCGAGGGTGGCTGCGCCGTCCCATGGAGCAGAACAAGGAGAAACGGAAACCAAGTGGAAACGGGGAGCTTGTGGGTTCGATACGCTCTTAGAGATGCGACGGGTAGTGTGTTTTATGTTCGGTCATGCTAGAGATATTTTTTTACTCTTGGTATGAAACCAAATTAAGGGTTCGTGTTTTCTCTGGTCTATACCAGGCGAAAGCCGGATTAGTACTCAAACGAACGGGCCAGAGACCGCGCACAATATTTCCTTCCCATTTCTTGTTCTATCCTAATACCGTACACACTTACAGTAACATGCATTGCAGTGCCATACATGTCGGGAGACCGGTCGGTAGCTTTGCGCTTTTTCCCGGCTGGGGCGGTGTCTGCTGTGGGGGTTGGGAGAAAACTCCGGCAAGTCGACGTATAGATCAGCGCCGGATCTCGCCATTAATTGGGGGAGATTACTGTCATCTCCCGCGTTTAACATATGCAATACACTTACGGTACTAATAACGTTAGCCGTTCACGCGCCCGGGAAAGTCAATCAGTGATCAATCATATTGCCGGCGGACGAAAACATTGCGGAGAGCGATGAGGTCTTCGACGACGCTGAACTGTTTTAGAACCTGTCAAAGAGTCGCCTTGTGGCTCGGACGGGGCCTGAGAGCGGGAGCAGCCGCGTTGCACATTCCTCCCGCGCGGGGCATCTCGCGCTCATTTCACGGGCCGCGTCGCATCGCATCGCATCGCATCGCATCGCATCGCATCGCATCGCATCGCATCGCGTCGCGTCGCATGGACCGCTGGCGCCGGGCGCGGTGGCGCGCCGCTGCAGAGTCTAGCGGTCGCTCTCAGCGCAGATTGCAATCGCCGCCATTGTTGTGGTCGCCTCGCTTGCACGCCCTTCCCCGCCCCGCCCCGCCCCGCCCCGCTCCGCCCCGCCCCGCCTCGCCCCTGCTCGCCGCGTCGGCAGCTGCTTTGGGCAAAGGGGAATTGTCCGAATGGAACGCGCTCTCTGTGCAAAGAGGACTGTTACGGCCAATGAGACGGTAGATTTTCCATCGTCACGGAAATGTGCTTGGGTAATGTTGTGCACATTGCTCATTTCGGCAAAGGGCCGTTTCATCTGGCTATTGTTTCCTTTGATGAACATGAATGCAAAGGGGCAGACATTAAATAGGGCGCATTTGTGTTAGGTGAGATATGTCAATTGCTTCCACACGAAGAATAGACCTTGTTCGTTAGCGTTTTGCTGGGGAACTACACACAACGTAAAGGGCAACTGTGTTGTCGCTTGTGAGAGCGCATTGTCGCTTGTGAGAGCGCATTCAAAACTGCAGCGGGACTTTCAATTAGCAACACATACAAACGGTGATTTAGTGATTTGAGTAGTTAGAGATTGCATATATTGCCAGCAGTGGCCAAGCAGTAGCTGTCAAAGCGGCCCCTTCTTACAGTAATCTCGCTATACTTGCAGGCGTCGGGAGGAGGTCAGGAGGTCGAGCTGAGCTGCGAACTTGAGTTCTCTGGCACTGGCCTCCAGACTGAATCGACCACACACTGGGTAGCATATTATCGTGCTTGTATTTATTAACAGCTTCTTTGACAGGTCATCAGCTGTTACGGTGTCATCCAATCGGGAGCTTACACGTTACTGTGGTGTGCCCGTTGGATAACACAAAAACAGCTGAAATACGTCAGAGGCAGCTCTAAACAAATTCAAGTAGAGTATACCTCCAGCGTCGGCGGGAGGTCAGGAGGCCGAGCCGGGCTACGAACTGGGCTGCTCGGGCACCGGCCTCCAGAATGAGTCAACCGCGCGCGCAGGGTAGCGAAGGAGAGCGTCGCGCCCTGGGCGACGGACGACCCAGTGGCTGCTGGATCCGCCCCCGCCCCGTCGCCGCCACGTGCGTGTGAACTTCCTGGAACGCCGCGTAGGACAGGCGCGCTTTATCTCGGCGCGTGAGAAGCGGCGCGGCGCGGCGCGGCGCGACGCGTCTGGCGGTGGGGGCGGGGGCGGCGGGGCCCGCTGTGAACACTCGTTTGTTCCCGCTTGCATTCAGCCGCCACCGACTCTACGAGTAATCCCCAAATCCCATACCGAGATATTCTCGTTGTACGCATGTCGTGGCCAATGATTCTTGCTGGTTGGGGTCACGCAGTGGTGGTGGCGGCCCGCACTTTTAGGGGGCGGCGAAATTCACAATAAATAATATCTTGTAAACATTTGAACCGTTTCATTTCATAATTTGTCGCACCTACGATTACGACGGATTGAATTGAGTACGGAAGTGCCTTCAGAGAAGTTTTAAATTGAAATATCTAAATAAGGAGGCGGCGAAATTTTACTCCGCCTCAAACGGCTCACACCTACGCTACGCAACTGCACTCGTGAATCAGTGGGCAGGTGGAAAAAGAAATTCGTGTGGATTTTCTTTACAAAACGCTTCACCAAATAGACGCAAAGATTTACGTCAGTGATAAGAAGGAGGATGTGACACAGAAGGGAATGTATGCTGAGAATATGGAGTACTCATTATTACTCATCACAATCAACTCCACGCTTCTTTCTTGTCGAATTAATCACGTTCATGATATTCAAACTAGATAGAAAGTGCTCCTGCTCGCTCTTATAACAGGGCGTAGATTCACTTTAGATTTTTGACAGCCTCTTGCCAACCTTCTCGTCGAGATGGCACTAATTGTTTTACAACCTAAAGATTGTTCTTCATTCTTTACAATTACTTTCTGTAGGTGTGTTAGCGATTTCTGATTTGTTTCTAATTACATTTATTAACATTCCTAATAATGAATTGGTACATTCAACGCAAAATAAAACTCATAAACCCATTGCCGAACTCGCTCCCTTCCATTTTTTTTCTTTGAGACCAAAATATCTTCGAAATTATTTTTAGACAATAATTATTTATAATACTCTCCCACCATTGTTAAGCGATCTTCGTCTCCTTTTCCTTATCAATAGCTCTGGTAAAGTTAATATTATCTCTAAAAATTTACAAAGATTCTGTTGATGGAATGATTCTGTGAAACGACGTATAAATAAAAAATGGCATTAAAATAGAAAAACTGTAGTACAAAGAAATGGAAGTAAAAAGATACCCGCCTTCCAAAGCCTTGCGTAACACCGCAAAACAGCCTTCCCTCGAAGCGACGTTTAGGGCGGAAGAGAAACTACAACGAAGTCGCAAGGAGTATCGACACATGTCCCAACTTGGAACGTTCTCTAGCCGAAGCGACTTCCCGGCCGCCTATTTCCACAAAAGACCCCCCTCCCTCCCCCCTGCTGCCTCCGCGTCTCGTCGACGAAGTCGGGTGGGGGAGGGGGGCATTTCGTATTCTACACGCGTCACACGTTGGTGGGCGGTTGTCACTGCGGCGGCTGGGGTGCAACCGGAGCGGGGCGGGGCGGGGCGGCCGCTTGTCAGGGCCGCTAAACAAATGCGGGGGTGGTTTCTTATCTGGAGTCACAGGCGAGTGCGCGCGTGCCCGGGGGAATGTTGAAAAGACGGCACTCGCGAGGTGCAGCAGATAGCGCCTGTGTGTCTCCGTCAGCGTGCGTCAACGCGCAATCTGTTCTGTCGCTTGCGCCCGCTGCAACAGCCGCTGCCGCCGGCTCGAGGTGTGCAGCGCGGGGCATTGTGGCGAGGGACGACGAGACGGGACGGGACGGCAGGTGCCTTGCCCTTGCCCACGCGAGTGCTTTGGAAATAGACGAAATTAGGGAATCGTGTAGTAGTTTGAGGCAAGATAAGTTCAACTCACAAGATAATTACTAATTTAAAAATACTTGTTATTAGAACTTTGAAGAAAAGAAGACCAAAGAAAAGAGAATATATAAAAAAAAAATCACGTGATAAAACGGAATCGCTAAGTCTCTGGTGAAAAGCACACGTTGACAATTTATGACAAAAATCGTAAACCTTACTGATTCTGCTTTCAATATAAATTTTTCCTTCAGAGTATGTGTAATAGGGACACTGAACTGTATTTGTCTCTTAACACTTGAGACGGTGCTAAACATATGAAAATTCCATTTTTTATTTCTTTAAAGTTCCCAAAGTTTTATGTACATTCATTCATTTAAGAATTGAGTAATATATTATGTAATATAACCTCGATTTCGACAATAATTATATATTTTCAAAGAACAGTCTGGAGAATTTAAATTTTACACATTTTCAGAGAGTTTAATTTCGTACTCCACATTAGTTTCAGGCAATATTGAAGTTACTCAGGTACTGCAAGCCAACCTCATTTCTTATAAACTTGAACATTACTTCTTACTACATGATTCATTGCAAGATGAATACTTAATCGTGAGAAAAAATTCTCACATTGTCTCTTGGAAGTGTGGCCGAGAATTTCCTTCTTTCTATCTCATCTTCATCGGTCACTTCCACAAATTCCTTTAAAAGGTTGCAGGTGGTGATTCGTCTTTTTGCTGTAAACGTATGTGCCTTGGAGAGAACAATAAAACATCAATTACGAAAGATAGCTGCAGTAAATTCACGACGCAATAAAATCCAGAATGTTGACGCGTCGTCTATTTTACACATAAACTTCTAAGGAAATCCGCAAGAGATTAAACACGTGGGTTTCACTTCATTTCTGCTCCTGTAAAAAATTCATTATTACGTAATATTAAGCAGCAATACTGCATAAATCCTTGTCTGTGGTATTGGTGTTAATGGGAGTGAATAGTTTTAAATTCATAGTCGTATGCTGTCATTCAATACTGTTAACTCAAATAAATTTTCTAAAATAAAAGGAAAATTGGAAAGCCATTGCACCATCGGAAAACAAAATGCTCGAAAGCTTCTATAAATGTTAATGTTTATATTTCGAGTTCAGTCGAACATTTTTACTTTTTCAGTTCAGTCTTTAAATATTCAATTCAGTTTGTTGTACATTTTGCTGTATAGTTAATTGTACGCTGATTAACAAACGACAATGTCTTTAAAAGATTATATTCGTACACTCTCTGGAATCGTAGAAAAGATAGAAAGAAAGATAGAGAGAAAGAAATATCTTGTATAAATTTTTTCACACTTGCTTCGTGTTTTACTTTTAGAAGACTTGAAATTGCAATTATAATAATTGTTTTGTTCGCCAAAATAACAACAGTATTCTTAGCATTGTTTCAATATTATCTTTACACTTTTTACTCACTGAACGCATTTTGTGAGCGGTAAACACGTACAGAGCTTCACAATGAAGATTAATCATATCAGAACAAGGCATTTTTCCTTGTGTTCTACAGGGAAACTAACTGCGAAAAGATTTCATGAAAAATGTAGTTGAATTCTTGAAACGATTCTGACATTAAATGATTAACGACTGTGATGTCTGTCGGATCATTATCTGATTATTGAGATCCCATTGATAAGAGAGAGAGGGTTGTTACAGCATTTATTCGATAATCTACAGATGGAGATATTACTGTTGTGGGATGGAAAGATAAGTACCGAGAAGTCCTCAAGCTCCTGTTATGCAGGGCGGAACATCTTTTCATTTTGTAGAATGAAAGTGAAATTACTAACCTTAAAATGAATTATCTCGTATGTTTATGGTAATTGCATGTAATGCGATAAACAAATATGCACTTTAAATTAACTGTAACAATATCTTACCCAACAAATTATTGTTAGGAACGAAAGCGTTGGACTTGTGCGGTTTTTACAATTTTTATTTCTTTATGGTGAACATAGGATCAATTAAGTTAATGCCTTAAAGTGAACAAAGTATATTGAGCGATGGTTAATGAGTAATGAATGATTAGTATTCAATAATGTAAAACAATGGGATGAAACAATAATAACGTATTAAATAAGAAAGATTTTCCTTTGTAAATTCGTCAATCATTTGGGTATTCCCAGCAGGTTTCCCCTCCGGGAGGTTTGAAGCTTCTGAGAATGTGTTCCGAGAACCTCGCGTTCAAATGACGTAGCGACCGTGTGCTCCAGACTGGGCGGCGGCGGCCTCCATGAATTATGGGCCGCCGCAGGTCCGCCGGCAAGCTCATAAGCGAGCGCTGTATAAGGCGAGAGGCGCCTGCATACCGCCACTACCAACACCACTACCACTATCACCAGCATTACCACCGCCGCCGCCGCCGCCGCCGCCGCCGCCGCCGCCGCTGCCACGACCACCACAACCACCAAGACCGCCACTGCCACCGCCACCTCCACCGCCACCATCGCCGCCCCCGCCGCCGCCGCCGCCACCACAACCACAACCGCCAAGACCGCCCCCACCACCGCCACCGCCACCGCCACCGCCACCGCCACCGCCACCGCCACCGCCACCGCCACCGCCACCGCCACCGCCACCGCCACCGCCACCGCCACCGCCACCGCCACCGCCACCGCCACCGCCACCGCCACCGCCACCGCCACCGCCACCGCCACCGCCTCCGCCACCGCCACCGCCACCGCCACCGCCACCGCCACCACCACCACCACCACCACCACCACCACCACCACCACCACCACCACCACTACCGCCGACACCAACCCCACGGCCACCAGTCCCACAGCCAACGCCACCATCGTCACCACCACCCTTCCCGACGTGCCCTTTGCGCCAGCAGTTTTTGACCTTTCCTCTCTCCCGCCGTTGGCCGGGTGCTAAAATGGACGGACGCGTCGTAATTCTTAAAGGGAAAGTTCATCATGTTGTGTGTAAGAAGGTAAACGTCCACAAAGTGTATCTAAAATTGTCGTAATACAGTCTCGTATGTCCCTTATACGAGAGTTGTTTGTTTCTTCAAATCACATGTGCAGGTGGGATTTGAAGTACGCACTAGTAGGCTACGTAGTTTGGACTGACCAAGTACTATTTTCTGCTTGGAACTTGCCTGAGTGATTGACGCTGAAGAAGGGAGGAGAAAGTAAGGAAAGAATATTAATATTTCCTGCAGGCTGTTTCCTTCATATCCAGGCATTCACTTGCTTCGAGAAAGACTGAGAAGATCTGACCAGCGAAGCTTTCAGAGGCGTATTAATTCCATGAGAGCACACGTCTACTAGTAACTAAGACATTTCACACAACAGAACCGTAATAAATATCCACATCTAAAAGTACTATTTACGTATGCAAATATGTTGCTTAATATGCCTAACTATGATTAATCATATAGTCTATTCAACCTAAAGCTAATGTTACATGATTTCTTGGAGCTCGAAAAACATTTTTTTCGGATCTGTTGTTGAAAAATGAAGCAGCTTGAAGTAATTTTCTCTTTACAAACGTCTAATTTTGAAATGAATGTGAAAGTACATTGCTTCTTATATCTGGGAAGTGAGTTCAGTTCGTCCTAAACTTAAAAAATCTTTCTTGTAAAACGTAGTTTTCTTGCGTAATTGTAATAATTAGGTATGAGCTTATTGCAAAACTTGTAATTATCTTGTCCTCTCGTCAAGACATGTTAACCTTCAGAAACATGGGTGCGGCGGAACTTGTGTATCGACATTCGCGTCGTCTTTGATGGCATACACTGTGTTTCAACAAACACACTGTTTTCTTCCAAATTGTATTTCACTGAGAGGACTTAAAAGTTCATTCATTTTCAGACAACAATTTATTTTCTGAATAATACATTTTAGTTTTTCGCACACTACTTACGTAGTATAGAGAATTTTTTTGTAAGGCCGCTGCAAAAAATGACGATTTTTCGTCAGAAGAAACTTCAATTTGTGGGGCCCTGATATAAAAAATTTGGATAAATACGGTATTACTCGGATTTATTATTTATTTGGATAAATACGGACTATACGGTATACTAAATTACCTCCTCGGCAACACATTATATTGTCAGAATCCACGTTTTGTGGATCCTTGGCACCGACAAATTGGTTGATAGCAAAACGTCTGTCTCCCGGTCCGTCCGCCCCTGTGCAACGCTAGCGCCTAAACCATTCAGATGATTTTCTTCAAAATTGATGTAACCCGATCAACCTGGTCGCACTCCTAGCTCTGCAAATTTGAAACGAATATTTTGATTTTCGGGTGTTCTTTACTTGAAGTATAAAACATTATCAACAATTTTCGAAAAATGTACTCTTCTAATCTTCTTCAAATCTTTTAATTGAATTTTTACCTGGAACAGAGCAAACACACTAATTACGACAATTCCAAAGATATAATTTCTTCGGCGACTTCCTGCACCTATAATATTGAAGATCGATATTTTTCTCTTTAAGAAGTATGCCCTTAAACGACACCTCGGTAAATAGAATAAGAGGTAAGAAAACATTTGTACAAGATAACTTATAATATTTTAAGCGAACGTTGAAGTGCCTTACTAATGCTAGAAAGTACTCGCTGTTTTAGCACCACTGGTTTTTAATTACTGTAATGTTTTTAACTCTCCGATAAATTGATATCGAATATTTTTGTACATTTTTTCACGGCTGTTGTGATGAAAAAGGTTTCTAAATTGAAATGTACGAGTAAATTCAAACAGAACAGTTTTTTGTTGTTTTTTCCAGTCGAAATATTTGCATTTCTTCACAGCAACTCTCCATAATATCTCTTTTCACTCGCGCTTTAGTACTTCTACTTAGGAGCTATTGTGTAATTCAGTTTCCTTTAACCTTATGTGTAACCACATACATGCGAAGGAATTCTCGTATTCGTGGGAAATTTGGATCTGGGCATACTTAATCGATTACGCAAACCAGAACGGGTCTGGAGCAGGAGAGCCATTTCCGTCAATTTCCACTCTCCCTTTCCTCGGAGCGAAATTCGGGGAGCGGGAGAGAGAGAGTGTGTTTGTGTGGGGGAAGGGGGAGGAGGAGCAGGGCTACGCGTGTCGTACCGGGAGGCGGCGGCGGCTGAGAAATGGAAGGTCAAAGCACTGCGCAGGGCAGCAAAGTAGGCAAATGAAGTTCCTTTTCCCAATGACTCCTTTATTGACACATTTTTAAATAAATATAATTTTCAAAAGTTTATTTTTAGTCTAATTAAAAACGTGTTTATTAGAGAATTTCTGTTACAAATAAATCAATGGAAAAATTAAACGGTAAAATTTGCAATCATCTTACAATAGTAACAACAGTTCAAAAGAACAGTGACAATTCACATGTATCCATTGGACTTAAATGTTCAGAAATATATTAATGGCTTTGCAAAATTTAATTATTCCTTTTTGATCTTCTATAGAGTAAAGTATTGATTCATGATTGTATTAAATATATTGAAGGAAAATAGAACTTTCCTATAATAGATGTATTGGTTTTCGCGAGCTGGTAAGGAGCATTATTGGCATTTTTGTATGTAACTGCACAATCTAAGAATTACTTAACCCTGTACGGAGCATGTTTTAATTTCTTGATTAACTGTAATGAGAGTGATATAACTTGTAATTCAGAGGAAACTGAGAGGAAACTATTTTTTTAAAAATATTTTTTAATTTGAGAAAAACACTGAGTCATTTAGGGTAACATCTTGAAACAGCTGTTGGTCATAAAGAATATGTATTTAATTTAAATGAAATTTCTTAAAACAATGCTTAGTTTGTTGTAATACATTCCGACTCCACTTTTTTGAAGTACAGCTTGAGTGAGCCCTTTACAATTCGTCTACTTGCTTTTCTACCCTTTCAGGAGAATGTATTGTTCTATACGAACACCTTTACGAGGCACATGTTGAATAGACCCTTCTTCTTTTCAGAACAGCCAGAACGCTAATTCTCATGTGTATTCTCAAATATACACACATCCAGTGCTCTAAATGTTGTAGACTACAGGAATCTGCATCTAAGGCACACTGTAGATTGAAATTACGGTTTGTTTACCGTAGATGTAGATTATGGAGGGGAGAATGTTATTTTCTTTCATGAATAGACAGGCAACCAAACCCTAAGTTGTATTGTAATCCAGAACACTAAATTGTATTGTAATCCAGAATTTGAACCATGATAAAGGCGAAGAGAGGGAGGAAAGTGAGAGTGAAAGAGAAAGGAGGAGTGAGGAGGAAGAGAGATTGGGGGCGAAAGAATGCAAGAGGGAGAGAGAGGGAGGGGGGACGAAATAATGTAAGAGAGGGAGGGGACGAAAGAATGTGTGAAGAGAGAGAGGGGGGGAGAAATTCTCCTTAATGTTTTCAGTACCCAGATGGGTTTATTAATTTTATTATTTGTGGGGCCCATTTCGGAGCACTGTGCGTGGCTGCCGCCGCCGCCGCCGCCGCTTGCATCATAGGAATGTGGTCGGGCGGGCGGCTGCGTCGCGAGCAAAAAGAAGCAGGTAGGCGCAGGGGGCGCGCCTCCCCCACCTCCACCCGCACCCCCTCCCCCTCCCCCTCCCCCTTCGCGTCGCGGTGGTGCAGCGTCTGCCGGATACGTCAGCGGAATCGTCAATATCATCTTGTTCGCTGCCTTCGGCGTCGGCACCACCGCCGGCGGCGGCCGCGTCCAACACGGAGCTCTGACACCGCGTCTCCCCGCTCGCTTTTAACAGCGATGCTTTAAATCGCGTTCTTATCTGTGGCTCCTTTCGTAATAGCAGTCAGTTTTTTCCCATCTAGATACAATTCTGTTATATTAACATTATTTTCTCTTGGTTAAGGTGTCGCTTTGGTAATACATACCCTGAAAAGTAAAAAAAAGGTTAAAGATTAACAATAGAAATATCAAGTTAACAATGACCATCACATTATTTTGCCCGTTTGCTAATTTTATTAAAAAATTAAACGCAAAGGAGACCTGATCTTTTGATTGTCGAAGGGGAGCTAACGATATCTCGGTGTACCATCTCCACAATCCCTGTGTTGGGTTGCTCCTCCCTGCCAGACGTCGCACGCCCTCTCGCGGCGCGAGTCGCTCTCTTTGTCCGCGGCCGCGCACTGTTTGCCCAGGCCGAGGCGAGGGGGGAACCGAGACAGACAGACGAACGGACACACGGACAGGCGGCGGCGCGCTGGCTTTTGACCAGGGGGCACGTCTCCCTCGCTCCGTCCCCTCGCCCGCCCCCTCCTCGTCGCTCGCTCTCTCGCTCGCCTCTGGCGGCGGCGGCGGCGGAGGCTGGGCGTTCGTGACGTCACGAACAGGTTCCCGCGTCGTGATGCAAGGCGGCGGCGGCGGCGGCGGCGGCGCGGCGAAGCGTTCTCGAATTCGTTGCAGCGACAGCGCCCCTTGTTCTGCGGTTCCTCGAACCCCGAGCGGAGGGCCTTGTGGCACCCCGCCCGCGGCCCCGTCGCCGAGCGCCGCGCCGCGCCGCCCGGGGCCGCCATTTTTGGAGGCGTCGCGATGCGCCCGACTCGCCCCGAGAGCGTGTGATGTCTGTCCGCTTTGTTTGGGCCGTTTGGGCGCGCTGTGAAGGTGCAGTCCTATTTGAAGTAGTGGACTTTTATGTGATGTAGGTAGTGTGTTTTGACTTCACTGTGTTACATGGCAGCCGCTGGCTTCCGTTAGATTACGGCGCCATATGGTATTCATTTCTTTAAATACGTATATAATAATTTATTTTCTTAATTACACAGAAATGAACTTGATAAAGCTAAACACAAAGAAATGGAAAGTAATATTTTTTAG
Source organism: Gryllus longicercus (assembly GCA_038098605.1). Classification (NCBI taxonomy): domain Eukaryota; kingdom Metazoa; phylum Arthropoda; class Insecta; order Orthoptera; family Gryllidae; genus Gryllus; species Gryllus longicercus. Next base: position 727,576 of record JAZDUA010000359.1, on the reverse strand, counting down.
TGATTAGCAATGGAATGTGAATTGTTAACAATTTGACAATATTAATGTTCATTTTACCCAATTACCGATCACATTAGGCTTGCAGTTGTTTCGAACTGAATGCTATAATTTCTTTACAATCTTCTTCTGAAAAAGACAAATCATCTTTTTAAAAGTAAGGAAGTTTGCTTTTTTGTATTGTAATTTCTATTGTTCTAAAAATCTCATTTTATACATTTATGAGTTCTGTTTACGCTTGTAAATGTGTTATTTTTTTCCTGAAGTTCATCTTCTCACGACATTGACAAGCACTCTTTGTCTTGCGAGTGTAACTTTCACACAGAAGGAATGTGTCATGGTCAAGAGTTTACTAGTGGTCATGATATTCAATAGATTGGAATTGGAACATGTGTGTGCGAACCTCAATATACTGTAGATATATGGATATATTTTGGAGCGAAAAAAGGTTAACAGTTGCTTATCGTGTCAGAAATATGAGAAACATCAGTGAATGTTCATTGAAGAATTTGATGTAATAAGGGACGACCTGTTATTATAAAACATGATTGACAATTCTAGAATGGAATTGTTAGTATTTTGTAGACGGTCTTCATACACATAAGCATGCACGGTAAACGAGTGTTAATGAAATTTTATCAAAGCTATTTCCTTCATATATTGGTGTCTTAAGGATCAATCATAGTATGCTTTCGTTCATTATTAAAATTGCGTAAGGAAAATTGTTAGCGGAGTAGGTATGAAACTCTGACAAAATACGGAGTAGGATGCAGGAATGTAAGCTGGAGCAAGGATTGATATTTCCAGGGCAACCAGTCAGTTATCGATTAAATGCCACTCGCTTTCGTTGCTCTCTATAGACTAGGAAGATTGACGTCTACATATCAGCAAGGCCTTCGACATCACCTACCGTTTCTCCACTTCCATTGCTTCTTTTTCGTTCCGTCTCCCCCTCTCTCTGTCTCTGTCTGTCTATCTGTCTGCGCAACTCTCTCACCCTCTTCAAATTAGATTTCTCCGTCATTCTGTTTCATTCTCTCTTCCTGACTCTGTCGCCCTCTCTTGGGTTTTCACGGTTTCGCTTTGCCGCGTTGAGTAAAACGCGTCCCCCTGATGCCCCGTGCCGCCGCTGGCCGCGCCACCTGTGCTTTGAGTTGCTCCTCGCGCAGCGCAGCGCAACGCAACGCAGCGCGTGCTTTTTGGCGGTCTCCGTAAGCGCCGCCTCGTTTGTCGGGCGAGCGGGAGGTCATAAGCGGCGATCGTTCCCGCATGACTTCAGGCTGCGGCCGCGGCGCGTAAGGAGCTCGCCCGCGCGGAGCGACCGACGGGCGCTGGCGCCGAGGTTGGGACTTCTCGAAATATCACATGATAATGATGTGAGTTAGGAAATAACAACAATAACTTATAATATTTATTACTACATACCTAAAGTGAACTTTCGGGAAATCGTTTCCCATCTTCAGTGTGTCTGTAACACGAAGAAGAAGAAAATGATAAAATAACATTGTAGGGGACAAAAGAGAAGAGCAGCAAAAATTCGAGATATATATTATTTATTTTATTTATAATTTAAATTTTTATTTGTTCATTATTTATATTACTCTATCATATGCGTACGTATACGAGAAAGTAAAACGTGGACGGCTCAGAGGGCGGGGCAGCGCGTTGCTCAAGCCGCCCGCCCGATGGCCTCCGCCGGAAATTGAGCGTGAAGCTCTGAGCGGCCGCAAGAGCGCGCTCGCCTTTGAAAGGGACGCGCCTCCCCTCCATGCCGCTGCCAAGGCCTCCTGTGCTTGTTTCGATCCGCTTGCGACCGCTCCCTGGCTAGCTAGTTGCTCTTTGAATTTATACGCGCACGTTGGAGATAAAGTAATTCTAGGAAATGTGCATCGGGGCATTCTTTACCTCAGTCGAACGAAATCTGGTTGGGAGTGGAAGCTCATTCTTGTCAAGTTAGAGGCCTCCTTACCGGGAATGTCAATTGGAAATCAAGTATATGAGGAGCATTTGAGATAGCTTACTGGAGCGAAGCAGGAAACCTCACGACATTCCACGGGCTGTCCACTTCAGGCAACCTGTGCTTTTGATCTCCGTTAAACACGTAGTCAACTTGGAAAACAGTGGCGCCTGGTGGATAGGCAACCCAACGTACATTCGTACATTTCAGAGAGCGTTTGTGAATGCGTCTTTCCATTGGCAACGTCATTTCAACCTCTCCCGAATTAAAGTACTTATATCTTACTAAAGCGTATGAGAGACAGGGGGATTCACGAGCTTTAGGCATTTTTCCATACGCATTTGTTAAATGCTTCAAATTTCAGTAAAAATTGTGTACATTTCCCCCTTTCGGATCGACTGTCTGGAAAATATAACTTTACTTCATATTTTTTTTATATTGCTTGCGTTTGTTGTGCTTCACGACTGTGAGTGTCGTGCTAAATATATTTCTTTAACAAAACATAACTTATACATCACCCACTCATTAATACGTAGCTGTTCGTCGTCAATCTTTTCATTTATTTTTTACCAGTAAAAGTAAAAAAAAAAAACTTGCTCCTTGCTAGTTTTCATTTCATAAATACTTATTATAATTACTTAAAATCTTAACTTTACACGTGTTGCTAAAATATTTACGAACTCTAACATTCACCAAATGCTCGAAACAAAAGAACAGCTTCACTATTATAAAGAGTTTCGAAAATATTCATTCATTCTGAACGTAACAAAGCCTATTCATTATCAATTAGATTCACACTCTGTTTTTGTTGAACTGAAGTCCGGTTGGGAAAAGATTATTACCACGCTTTTTAAAAATATTTTTAACAACGAAAAAAATATATTTTATATTATGTTTAAAAGTAATTGTTTTAAAAAGGTTGCAACATGATTATCATCAGCGCCCCAGATAAAATTAACAGAAATGTCACTTACAGTGTTATTACACTTACAGTTAATTTTAATACATTCCAACGTTGAGTTGAACGCATTAAGCATATCTTTATTGATGTTAAGATTCTTTCAAGTATAAGGGTTTCTTTTTCTTGTTTAATCAATCAAGTAAACATTAGCGCTTTGTGAGATCTCTGGGCATATAAATCTCCAACACTTCCTGGTTTGTAAATAGCTGTTTTACATTAATATTTTTTAGAGGGAGGGTGTAAAGGCCGTGGCCACCCGGCGTTTAGTGCCGCGCCGCGTCCTCCAGTGGCGCTGTCAGTCATCCGCGATCCCCACCCCCCCACCCCCCGCCACCCCCGAGGCCAGCGATCACGCGGTCGCATTGAGATCTCACTCGGAAGCATGCGTATGGAGATAGGTTTTGCAGAGCTCCCCTTCCCTCCACATGAAAGTAGATGTAATTTTAGAAAATTTTAGAATGTAGGGGTTGTGAAACTCGTGTAAAGAAAAAAGAATGCCCTCGTATGCTCGGATGTTCAAAATGCTGGCTTAAATCAAAGTTTTTTATGAAGACGACCCAGGTTAAATGCTCCCTTAATTTAGTTCACACAGTAAATTTTATAATTTTTAGCTCAATTATGTAAGAAGGTTCCGCTCTCACAGTACACAGTTATACATATCCTTCCTCTGAAATAAGAGGTGAGTTCGAGTGTTGGGGAGCTATCTTTATGCCTATATGTATTAATAGATTTGAGATACTGATACAATTTATGTACCCACTGAATGTGATAAAAATAAATTTACTTCAACTACGATAAATAAATAAAGATATTGTCTGGTATCAATACTTTTTATTCAGCTTATGATCGTTTCGATCGCGTAGCGATCATCCTCAGAGCTTGCAGCTTCTGGGCCGAAAACAAAGTTCTGCGGGGCAGAAGACTATGGTATCAAGTGTAACTTAGTCTTTTCTTGAGTTGCATTAGTTAGAGTGCTAGGTGATCGACTGAAGATAAAATATACTATTATACAAAATGGGAGATTGTTTCTCGTACTTTTTACACATGATTTTATATCGTCTGTTGAAATAGTTTTTGATAGATTATTGATAGATTTTAACTTCTCAGATTTATTATTTTGTGAATCGTAACTGTATTGGTTCCAAACCCACATCCTCTAGCGGACATGAATGTCTGCCTGTGAAATGTCTCGCTTCGATCTCCTTAAATGTCGTCTTTGATGGCTACTGAGACCTGCCTCTACACCCCAAGCAGCGCCGTATATTTTCCTCTGTGAGTTGATCCGAAGGGGAACAAGGTCCTTTAGGAAGAAAGACCCCCTTATCTCGGTCGTAAAAGGTTCGTTGCCCCCGCCTGGAGCACCTGAGAGCAAGGTTAACTGCGCCTTTCCTCGAGGACCCATCGGAAATATAGTTGCGCCTGGCCGTTTCTGTGAACGGTCCGCGCCGCGGGTGTCGCCTGTTTCGCCGTGGAGACCGGGTGGAGACGGCAGTTGGAATCCGCGCGCGGAATTGTAAGTTTGCCACCTCGTAGATGCGACTTGTGGCGGCACTTCCAGGCAGGAGGTCGGTGGGCGTGAGTCACGGAATCTCCTCCCGGCAGGAATGCGGTTTTGCTTGCGTGGTCCGTCTCGAAAAATACCTTTTCCTGCACGTGTCCTCGCGAACGTGGAAATGCGTTGCTAACTTGTACTTCAAGGATGATTTACTTTTATGGATTTGTTTTCAAATGCGACTCAAGTATAAAATTGCGAAATCGGCGTGTAAGTTGCACTCAATATGTTGAATGGACTAGAATATTCAAAAAGCAAACTTTTTGCGCATGGACGTCCCAATCAAACAAATTAATATTTACTCAAGATGCATTTCACTTTTTTATCCGTAGAATTGTCGTGTTATATCATGCCAAGATTTTCTACAATTACATCTGCATATTCCAGAAGCACCTATTCATATTGCAGTGATGCAATAAAGTCTAATACAAAACGTCTCTTCAGTGTCCTTATAAAGGAATGACAGCGCACCCGCCAATGGTCATCATTCGTTTTTTCTCCTGGAATGACGTGATAAACCGCGTCATAGGGATGCATTCAGCGCCTGCGTGGCGACTCTTGCAGTGGGTCAAGAACATGACGCTACGTGATGTCAAACGAATCACCGTACCGTGAAAAGATATCGAAGAAGAAGAAAGAAGATTCATTATTTACAAGTATGTTTATGTATATTTCACAGTACAAATCAAAGTACTCCAGTGGAATGGGATTTGACTGGTATGGTAAGGGACTGGAATGGGAATGGTAAGAAAAAGACTGTCACGCATGTTTATTAAAACAGAATTTAATCAAGAAAGCGATGCTATGGGTTTAAATCATTACTTTCCTTCATGTTTAATAAATTACATAAACAATTACTCATAATTCATTTTATTTAAAAATGCTTCCTCTCAATTAAAACGATATAATTTATGTACGTAAATGAATATTCAATAAGCGTTAGCGGAAATTCAAATTGAGGGAAAAAGTCTACAAGTAAAAGTTTTGGTCAGGCGAACGAGAAAGGCAAACAATTTTTGAATTAATTTACGACCTGAAGACATCAGGAGATGAGGGATAGAAACGACTACAAGAATATAGAAATGGCACTCAGCTAGCAAAAAAGGTAAAGGCTAGGATCGAGAGAAAAGGTGAAAGAAAAAGAGAGGGAATGTTAGAAGTTGTAAAGAGGAAAGTGAGAGAGGCAAACAAAGAAGCGTTGAAGAAATTATAGTTTGAGAACTTACAGATGAGTGCAAACGGGAACGCGAAGGGGAAAGAGCAGAAGGCAAGGGGCGAGGGCGAAGGAGAGGAGAGAGAGAGAGAGAGAGAGAGAGAGAGAGAGAGAGAGAGAGAGAGAGAGAGAGAAGGAAAAGGGCTTGCGGAAGCTGCGCCCTACATTATTGATCGTTACGTTAATATTCACGCTGCGGAGGCGGCATCTGAGACGGCGTCGACGGGTGCTGCAGCTGACGACACCGCACTCGCCACCGCCCTCGCCGTCAACGCCGCCACTCCACCTCAAGCCACACAGACGCCACCGTCATTCACGTTCGCTCTTACTCTGTCGCAACCGGACACTCTGTGGCGCACGCCATTCCGTGGCGTGCGGAGAGCCAGCAGTTAGTTTTCTTCCTCCAGTTTTGGCTATTCTAATCCGGGCGATCCGCTTGGAATGTAGGGGTGAGAAAACGGGTGGGCCGCTGAATTTCTGGGGTGTCCCCGTTTGCACTACCTCGCATTTCACCACTGCCCCGTGATGATTCAATCCATCTTTGTTAGATAATATAATCATTAATACATTGTCCTTCTTTGGTGTATACGTTGTAGATTAAGGTGCTGGGGATAGTAGGCAATCTTTTTAAATGATTAATCATTATTAATCGCCGAGAATGGCGTTAAAAATGGGGGCTTCAGTACACACATTCAACTGCATTGAGGCTGAAGCGAAAAGTAAAAGTCTTACCAATCACCAAATAATTTAAGAGATACCAGCGCTATCACCATCGTCATTGCCACTACTGCGGCCGCCTGCCCTTGCAACGTCAGAGCCGCCAACAGCCTCCAACAATCTCCGCGGCTCTTGCCGCGAACTCTTTTGTAGCAGTTTCCAACATTCCTTTCGCTATCATCACCCCCAGCAATTTCGTTTCCGGCGCTGCCTTCGCCTGTCCGAATGGAAGCGTTCTTCTCACTGACTCTGCCTCCCGTTTCTTCTGTAACTACAGTAGCAGGAGCAGGACGGTTACCCGCGCCGCCACCTCCTCTGCCTCTTCAATCTCTGCAGTCGCCGCTCCCTCCGCCTCGGCTATCACCCGCCGCGCCGTCATTGCCGCCAACAAGATTGACAGAGCCGTTGCCGTTACTGCCATTGCTGCCCCGTCTTTATTGCTACTTGTTTATGCTTCGATATTGCCTTTATAATTTCCATGACGCGTTTCATGGCTTCCTTCCCTTTTCACCCTCCAGTATCTGTTTTTCCTTCGTCCTGGCATTATTAGTTTTTCTTTCAGGTCTGTTCTGTATTATACGCTGTGTTTGAGAGGCATCGCACAACCAGTTTTTAGTATTTCGCCTATATCTGTATTTATTATCTCTCTTTTATTCGAGACTCACCTCCATTAATGTTTTTGTCTATTACTTTCTTTATCCTTGTTGGTGATTTCACACTTTCCTTTTTATTGTTTCCTTTTGTCTTTATCACCCTAATGTTTTTTTCTAATTTATTAATTTATTCATACATTTTACTTTATATATTTCTCCTTCTGAAACTTCAGATAGTATTCCTACCACAAAGTTCCAGCGTTTTCGGATCATGCTATTCATTCTTTTAGCGCTGTGATTCAATCCAGAGAAGCCCCTTATAGACTTTGCCTTCTGTGAAGAGTTTTTTTCCCGTCTATTTCAGGACAAATCCTCTAGGAAAGAAAATATTATATCGCCTCTTATGACATTTCAAAATTCATTTTCAGCAAAATATCACCACAGTATTTGCAACTTTACTGAGAACAATATTTATTTAGAAAGTGTCCACTTGAATTTAATTAATCATTTTTATTCATAATAAATAGAATTGTTATGCAGTGAGAAATTTGCATTGACATTTCATATATTTTAGGAGAAAGTACACTGAAGCAGGGAAATCAATTTTCGATTAAAATTAATGTGATGAAATGTTTGCGCAATACTTACTTATGTCTTCTGTTTTAGGTGAGTTCCTGTTGACGTTACATTTTTAACGAGTACTTGTGCAGTGCTTCACATAATTTCGGTGAGTTTTCGACATAATTGAAATATTTTTTTGTCATAAAAAAGATTTTGTTTTTCGGTTCAACAATTCGTTCGACATGATAAACTAGTAGTCGTAGTTTGAAATTTAATTTTTTGTCGCCTTTTAACCGATTTATTAGTAATTCATCACTAATATACAAACCTTTGACATTATGACAGGGTTACAAAAGTTTAATTTTACTTACAAATTGCAATTTTTTTAATCATTTAGTGGCTTAGTTTTCTCGATAGTCTTTACATGAATTTCCTTTTTCGTTTTTTTTGATATATATTTATAATATCCGTATAATTCGAATTAGTTATACCGTAATTAAATTTGTTTTTTTAACAAGAATTGCACTTTTGACACTTTTCGAAGGAATAAATTACATCTCTCGAAAACATTAGACTGGTCCTATGTATTTTTATGACAATTTCAAATCTTTCGCGATTGTGAAACAAGTATTGTTATAACTACATTTGTCTACCCATGGGTAACACATATATGTGTTTTAGTTTATGAGAAAAAGGGGAATAATTGTTTCAAAATTTAGGTAAACAAGGGAAATATTTAGGTAAATTTTCCTGGTTATTGTTTTATCGTCATAATACAGGTCACTCTAAAATATTTTAATCATGATTTGGAATCATATGTTAACGAATATAATTTTATAAAATAATTGATAGGAGAAATGATAAATCACGTATGAGGCCCTCACCGGTTTAATGTGGCCTCTAGAGAGCGCCACACTGATCGCCTTTTGTCTTCAACGGGATCACAAGACCGGTGGAATGCATCAGTGCTGTGACGTGCGATATTGCACAATCTGCGATGACAGCGGGCGCGTTCCCGCATGATCTGCCCTGTGTATTGTCGCTTTTTGCTGCCATTTCCGGAGCTTGCCGCCCGCCGCGCGCCGGTCGCTGCGGCGACGCCAGACAAAGGTAGAACGCACATCGCAACTAGCGATTCGCGATGCCCGCGCTTCTGTTTTTCATCGGTTCTTCGCGTGAACGGAATCGTTAAGTCGTCCCGAGGGACGACTGAACATTACTCGACCAGGATCGGAGTCTCTCGAAGCAAAAGTAGTAGATTCGTAACATCACATCGCGCTATAATTCTTAGTTAAGTTGGTGTAACTAAATTAGAGAATGCCTCTCAGAATAAGTATAATATTTATATGATACCGCTACAGCGTCATCGTAAATATGGTGAAAATACTATTACCATACGAAAACTTTCACTTTATCATAGGTAATACCATGAGTGCTTTGGAAGTTATTGATAAATCCTGCATTTGCGAAGCGAGGAGATTTATCTGAGAATTTACAAAGCACGAGTCGTATTGAATAGGAGTATTCCACGAATGAAACTACGCCCAACAGAGTTCCAAAATGCGCCAAATATTAGAAGTATCGGAAAGCATGTTACAGTCAATTATGTTTTGTTATAGTACATTCGCGGTTTATTTGTGCGTCAACACAGCGATCAATACAACACTTACCACCTCTTAAGATCGATGAGTCTCAGATTATTATTGGCCAGTAAGGAATAGCGGAAAAAAATATGATTGAAAAAGCGATACATGTATATATCGCCCTGATTGGGGAATTTTAGATGTATAGTTAAACACTGTTGATTTTAATTTCACGTGTGGTATAGTCTACTGTAATTGTAAGCCTATTCTTTCGAAACATATTGTTCATCTACATAATATGTTTGCTTGAACACAATCTCTACTTTTTTTAAAATCGTTTTTTAACTTCTACGCCATATAGCAACCACCGCGATTGTTTTAATTTGATTGGTAACTGTAGAGGAAACGTGAGGGCAATATAAACACACACAAACATCCATGACAGAAGCGGAATTCGAACCCGCGACCCTTCGAACCGAGGCAGCTACGACCCTTCAGCCTGAGCGACCTCGGCCATCTCTACTTTACTTCGGGCAGTTTGAAGTTAAAATTCGTTCATTACGAAATCGTCTTTGCTGTGGGCGTCTTTGCTGGGGACGAATGCGTGCTGCGCCACCAACTCCGACGGCCAGAGCAAGAAAGGGGCGCTGCGCCTCGCGAAGTGGTCAAGAGCCGCCGCCGTCGCCGCCGCCACCCGCGCTCGTTGCACTGCAGTAATAATGGCGGCAGGCCTGAGCCTGAGTGCCAATTGCGAGCGCCACAAAAATTCTTCATTGCATTACCGCCTTTCTCTTTGACTCCGCCTCGAAAGGGGAGAACGGACGGCGGCTGTGCACTGTGGCTGGAAGGGAGGCAAAAGTGGGCGAAAATACATTTTTTTAAAGTTTATTTTTAGGCGCATAACGAGGTCATTATTAGCTTCTATTTATGTTACAACACATCAATAACGTCAATCAATAAATACATCAATTAAGCAATAAAAATACATTGTAGTTAACAATCATTTTACAGTTGTAATAATTCAAAACTATAGTGTCAATTGCCATGTATTCATTGAATTTAAATGTCCAGAAATATATCGATGTCTTTACAAAATTTCATTATTTTGTCTTGGTCTTCTTTGGAGAACCTTCCTTCAATCAAATGAAAAAGATTAACTGTAGTTCGTAGACTGAGAGGATGTGATTCCTTTCCCGATGAAGGATTTTCGTCGACAAGTAAAGTAGCTGGGAGGTAGCCGATGCACAGTGTGTAATTTTGGCAATCTAGGTGGAATAAATTCAGAATCTACAAAACTATGAATTTTTTTATTTTTCTACAAAACACATATTGAAAATACATGATAAATCTCATACATGGAACAAGATTCGTTGAAATATTTTAAAGGAAACTATTTTTTAAATAATAAAATAATCGGGCAACTACTGTAATCATACGAATTGAGTTTGAAAAACGCCAATAGAAAATAAAATAAAGTGTATATATAATAAATAAAAGTAGCTAATTCTTATATTATAATTGTGAATTACTAACAAATGAATAATAATATAGATAAACTAAAATGAAAACAAATTTAATGATTAGAGAGGAAAAGAATTATTACGAAGCACTATATAATCAGTCTTCATCCGATGAATCCTCAGATGAGGTGATGACATCTACTTCTTCAATGTCTTGTTGATCAATGTCCAACAAATTGATCATTTCTTCATTGTATTTCTTCTTTTTAGGTTTCAAAGATCGCTGTAAACTTGCAATGTATGGATCAGATGTTATGAGAAGCCTGTTCATGAGATCAGTGTTGGTGTCTACTCTTGACGTTTTCCTTGTAAATAATTCCCTGAACTTTCTGTTGTCCTTATTTCTAGCTTCTTGAGCTTCCTCGGAAAATTGTCCAATAGGCAGAATGCAACTTTCAATTATGTCCCTTCCATGAAAGAGAATCTTATGTAGAGTTACAGGCATGCGATACCAGTAGTAATGTTGGAGGTACAAGTCTCGTGTGCAATTAATAAATTTTTCAAAATTATGTAAATTGATTTTTCCCCACTGTTTAGGCATTTTAATATGACCCCAAAACACTTTATTATATCTAGATTTATTCCAGTTATTTCTGAAGATATCTCAGGGTTTCTGAAGAACTTTCGAGCAGTACTTCCATCATTAGTATTGCCACTTTGCGCTTTAGGCGTATCAACTAGCAGCCCTAACTTCTGCTAGGGCTTGTCTTCCTTTGAGACATTTTTTCTTTATTTACAGCTCCTCTTATCTGAGTTGTACGAATTTCCAGTCGATACGAAATGTGCAGAAGACACTCAAATAGCCTTATCCAGGCATGAAGAGGAGATATTCCAAAGCAAAGATATTCTTCCTTCACATTTTTTGTGCTTAGAACTTCAAAATTGTTCATTTCAGTCGGTTTCGCTCCACATAGGTAGCAATTCTGAGTGGAAGAACACGATGAAATGGCATTGATGACTTTACCGTCCACCATACAAAAGATCATTCTTGGTGTAATGGATATTTCTGAATCTAGAAATCGTATATTGGTGGGAGTTAGTAATTCTATTGGGCATTTTATTTTGCTTACATTAGTATTTATCAAACTTGACGTTTCTTTTGCAAAAATAAACTTTATAGGGCGACAGTGTTTAGTTGAAGACGGTGTGGAATTTTTCCAAATAACATTTTGACTCCCCATACAATGCATTTGAATTGGCACCATAGACACACTAAACAAATTTTCGTCTGTGTAATTTTCTTCAGTGAACTTTTGTTTGTATTTGTTTTGTTCTGATCCATCGCAACCCCATTTTATAATAATTTCAAAAACAGTATTAAATTGAAGTTGAAATTTCTTTTTGACATCTTCAATTTGGCACAAACGACGAATTGTGTGGTCAATAACTGACTGTAAAAGTATTTCAGCCGATATTTCTGTCACTTTCACATCTCTTGGATAACACATAGTTTTTGCCTCTTTAACTCTGTAGAATGGTGGATATAATTTACAATTTATTTTCTCGGCTTGTTCTCGGATTCGTAAATATTGCCGAGTAGACAAATGCGTACCCACCATTAATGCGAGTGCTTGATCTGGAGAGAGTAAAGATGGTTCTTGATGCAACGATTTGATGCGAACTTTCTTAATTGTTGTGCCTCTATTAGGAGAAGCAAGTGTAAGTTCCTTTACTATATTCGCTGAATCTCTTTTTCCTTCTTTCCTTAATTTTATTTCAGTAGCTGTTCCTAATTCTTCTGTGGATGAACGTAACAGCTGTTTTACTCTCTGTCTTTTAGCTTTAGGGCCACATAAACCAAAAGGCTTAAGTGGACGACCAATTCCTTTACTAGCATCATCAGATTTTGAAGAGCTTGGATCAATTTTCATTAAATTTATAGAAAATTTGATGTCTTCCTGCAGCCACGATGTGTAATTATCTATAAATCTCTGTTTATGCCTCCCACATTTTTTTCCATTTTTGATAATGAACTGACAAAAATTTTTAATTTGAGTTTTTATGGACCTTATTGAAATGTGAGTAATAGTTTCTTCACCTAATTCGTGTAACACGTACGAAAATACAGCGTCATACCTTGACTCCGGTGAGCTTACACACCATACATCAAATAGCGTCTTTCGAGAAATTGAGCGCTCCACTGTGAAAAAAAATGAAAAGCTCATAAGTGCGCAGATATGCGCAGCTGATCTTTTGTAATTTAAATAGCCAAAAGAACAAGGTTTAACGACAATGTAGTCACAAACGTCAACTATCGTAAACTCAATTTAAAAATCTACAGATATTTGTAAAATGGCGCGAAAGTAAAACTAAAATTACTTACTTTTTCAAAAGCCACCCACGAACAATTACAGGCACTTTTTGCTTATTCTTAAGCACTAATAAAAAGGCAATATACTCAAAAACACAAATGTTTAATCACTGCCTTGATATGCGTTCCAGGGGATGCACACTGATCTCCAACAGGAGCTGTACTGAAATGCAACTGATACAGACGTGCGGTGCTAGCACAAGATTGTGCATGTTTGAACTTGTTCTACTGCCGCTTCATGCGACGCAGAATAAGAACACTACCCATTTTGTATACTTTGGACCTTCTATAATCAAACAAATACCCAAACTAACCAATATTAATACTTTGGAAAATGGACTTACGTCCGCCTAGATAGCCAAAATTACACACTGTGCGATGTGAATTCTCGTGGCAGGTGGCTCTTGTTGATCGATTCCGTGGTTTCCTGTGGTGAGTTCAAGGCGAATGCTGGAGCAGTACACAAAACAAGGGGCCCAAACCTTCCACGCTGCCTTCATTTAGAGCTCTATTTAGTTCAAAATTAAAATGAAGTTGTATAGTTGGCTGGAACTTAAATCACGAACGTATTTCCTTATAGCTAGTGCTATGGTATAGTAAATATCTGTGCATTTTTATATAATCTAGAAACGGAGGTTGTATTGCCCCTTAGAGGCTTGACTTAAACATTTTATTTTCAAGAAAGATGAATACTAAATATGTATTTGTAATAAATAATATAGAAAGTAATAAAGAATTACGACACCAAATGCAGTGTTGTAACAATCGTTATTGAGAAACTTGAGCCCCAAACTGGGATAAATTGATGACTAATCGATTTCTCAGCACTTTCTCGCTTGCGTGCCTTTTACACAAGAAGGGCCAAAACCTGAATAGAAAGTATGACAAAGGAAACATTTTTCTTTTCATGTGAGCCAGAATTACGTAAATTGGACAATTTTGAAAAAGCAAATTTGTCCGTATTTTTCGCCTTTCAAGCCACAGTGCGGCGGGGGGCGAGGGAACGAGGCGCTGCTTCAAAGACCGTCGGAGGGTTTTTGCGCGACGCAGAAGTCTCGACTTCTCTCAAAAGCTCTGCGTCGTCAAAGGGAATAAATTGAAGTGTTCACTTTTTTGCAGCTCGGAAACAAGTGCCTGTTGACTTGCACGGATCTTCCTTCGCCTCGGAGGAAGAAGAAGCTGGTGTCACGAAAACTGAATAAAGCAAAGTGACTTTCAGAGGTTTCAAAGATGGAAAGGAAGCCGCAGATGTGCAGATAGGGCAAACGAGGTGCGTTTCAGAAAATGAAGGGGCTAAGTTGAGCGCAGGGGTGATATGCAAACGATAAAGTAAGAAGGGGTATGGAAGTAGGAGAGCCATTTTAGTGATGCAATGACAATGATAGGGAGGCGCATTGTGGTGTGTATGCTTTGACATCTGAGAAAAGGCAAAATGTCAACGTTGAGATAATAATACGTGGTTATTTATTATTCGAGATTTTTCTGTGATATCTCAAGTTTTCAGGTACGTACTTGGGTTCTCTAGAAAGGAGGGTTCTTGAAAATGAATTAACACTGCTTACGTAATAAGCCCAGTTATGTGAAATACAGTGCTCATTTTATTTTATCTGCCCTTACTTTTGTGAGAGGTTTTTTCATGCCCAAAATTATCTACATTCTTGTCTCATGTCCTTGAAGAATCACAGAATGTTTCTTTTCCATAACTCATCACAGTTTCTTGCACGTGCGTGAATGAAGGGGCAAAAGGCCAACGGGATAACGAAGATGAAACTCGGGGTAAGACGGAAGGGGTCGCCAGGGATTCGTTTTGAAAGCTCAAATGCAAAGTTGCCAAACATTTTAACGAAACTTTTACATCTGTGGCTGTGATTTGCGCTGTATCTTCTGGTGATCCCAGCTTTATTGATAATACTACTCGCTACGTTGCATTACAGTCTTCGATGTTTCAATAAATTCAAAAAGACCTTTTCCCTTATCTTATTGAGGTCCCGCGCCGGTTGAGATTGTACTTGCTGCAACATCTGTTGTAGCAACATCTGTTGCAGTGTCTGTGACTGGAAAGTTCGAGTCGCGACGGAGGAGGATTTGCGATACTAGCTCAATAGCTAGATCTATTTCGACTGCGCTCTGAAGGAAAATTCTTGAGGCCGACTGCTCAGATCGGTAGTTTTCCGTAGTTCTCGATTCAGTCTGTGGGAACTCCCGGTAGTTAATGAACCCACGTTTATTCCTGTGCACGGCAAGATACACGATGATCCCTGATAAAGTTCTAGTCTTACATAGGCGCAGAGGATGTAAAAGTAGAAACAGAGCTATTAACCTTCTTGAGTTTAGCACAGTCCCAGGCGAAGTTTGTGTGTGACACCCATCAGAAACAGTCATTATATCAATAAGCCAATCCCTCATGGATGCACCTCCCAGTGACCTCTGAATGTACAGCGGCATAAATAAATGCCTCTAGTGTCTGGATGCTCTGATCGGTAGTTTTCCGTGGTTTCTCCGTTCAATACCAAACGAATGCCGCTGGGCCCTTACACAGATTTACTGCTCTACCAGTCGTCGAAAGATCAGTCGGGATCTATCGGAAGAACAGTCGGGAGAACAATGTTGGTCCCGGCTGGAGCGGTGCCCCTCTCGGGGAGAAACTTGAGGGGGGAATCTTGCTAGCTTCCATGTAGGATGGCGCCGCATCTCACGTTCCAGCGAAGGACGAGCGCCATCTCCGTGCTTTAACATGAATTACATTTCCGGCAGGCCTGGGCAACTTCAACTCAAATGAGAGCAAGTTTTATAAATAAAAAGGCGATGGTGATCGACCATTGCCCATTTGAATGTTATTAAGAAGAGTATCTTTATTTTAACAAAAAAAATTCCTGCTAAAACAAATGTTATTTATTTTGCCAAGAATTTATAAGCATTACATTAAAATGAATCCTCAAACGTTCTAATTAGTGTAATGTCTTTGTTTGCAT
The DNA here is from genome assembly GCA_038098605.1 of Gryllus longicercus. NCBI lineage: Eukaryota > Metazoa > Arthropoda > Insecta > Orthoptera > Gryllidae > Gryllus > Gryllus longicercus. The sequence continues at coordinate 711,639 of JAZDUA010000359.1, read as the reverse complement.
ATCATACACCAAAATTTGATGGTACTAGGTGCACTACTAGAAAGAGCTAATTATAAATGAGTTCGACTGCAAAATATGCTGCGATCGAGTCGTCGATCGCAATCGACTTGTTGCCCAGGCCTGACATACGGGGCTAATGGGCTAAGTATTCGACGCGCCAGAAGCACGAAATGTTCCCTCCCCGGGTCGCTCGCGTCTCGGGCGACCTGCGCACGCGCCCACGGGCGTTCGGGAGGGGGCGGCCTCCTCGGCGCATTGCACGGAAAATGAGCCCCGAGGAAATTACGGCAGGAAACAAAGTTTCCCTCCGGGCGGCGCGGAGCGGCGCGGCGTGGCGCATTGTCTGGGGCGTATCCTCGGATCGCAATTAAGGAGGCTTTTAGCGGACGCCCCCGGCGCCACTAGCGCCCTCTCGTGGCGGCGGCGGCGACGACGCTCGCGGCGCCCGCATCGCGCGACGTCACCCCACCCCACCCCACCGGCCCGCGCGGCAGAGCTGCCGATTCTCGGGTTTCTTCGGTGGTGAGGTTCGGGTGTTGGCGAAAGACACTGGTGATTCTCTTTTAAATTTTTTTTTTGATTGATTAGTAATATTTCCGGGCGCGTCATTAGACCCCTAACTGTATTGTTTATTTTTATCGCGGGAGGGGGCGGTGATCTTACCCCCCCCCGGTATGCCGAGGTCCAGCGTCGCCGTGCAGGATTTTTCCCAACCTGGCATCACCCACCAGTGCGGCACTGCCCCAGCCGGACATAGTAGTAGAGTGCATGTAAGTGGGAGTATAGAGCATGTAAGTGGGAGTATAGAGCATGTAAGTGGGAGTATAGAGCATGTAAGTGGGAGTATAGAGCATGTAAGTGGGAGTATAGAGCATAGAGGGAGTGCGGATAGGACAAGAAAGTGAAAGGAAATATCGCGCGTGGTCCGTTTGGTAGAGCTGTTCCGGCAATCGCCCTGGATTGATAGGAAAACCACGTAAAAATACCGGTCAGAGCAGCCGGACGTTAGAATTCTCCTGCAGATGGGGGCTGAATACGACCCAGCCATGTGGCTAGTGCCGAAAATTTTGCCACTGTCGGGACTCAAACCCTAGGACCTTCCGATTAGAGGCACTGCGGTAATATCAACTGATGCTCTGAGCCAATTAAGCGGATCTCCCTTAAATGAAACGTCGTTTAGGGCAATGATGTCCCATCGAGAAGGATGAAAGATGAAGAAATGGGCCCGTTGATGTACACTATTGTGCTGTTAGAGGTAAATGTGACGATCAAGAAGAAATTTGATACTCGAACTGCGAACTGTGTGTCAAGATCTCTGCTCCCATATACCTACACCAGCTTTCCTCATGGCATCAATCAAAATTCACAAATTCTACATAATTCTCACTGTAATTCTTCACTCCCTGAAAGTGTTCACAGGTACATAGTATTTAACAGTTGAAGCAATTGTTTTCGAAAGGATTTCAAATTTTGCTTGGATAATTTCATTAATGGCAGTGACATCAGTGAACACAAATTAAGGGGATCTTTAACGAGATCTATTCCTTTCACAAAGTGAGTGTGTGTAGCCAAATGAAATGGTAGTGCTTTGTCTCTATAAATGTACTGGAAAGAATCCTGCAATTTTATTCGACAAAAGAAAAACGATTTATTACTCACAACATCATCTTCGAGCGACTCTGGTATTCTCATTTTCTGCACCTCTGCTTCAACTGTGAACGCCTTTGTTCCACGCCGTGGGAAGCAGAGGAGGTTGCATGACGTTCCCCTCAGAGCGTCATCCGCAGAGGCATTAAAAGTAAACATGGGGTCGTAACAGATGCGCGCAACCTCCGCCCTTACTGCTGCCACCGCCGTCGCTCCCACCCTGCCCATATCCTCGCCACTGCCACGCCACTGCCACGCCATTTCCACCACCCTTGCACCCACCCCTTCCCCCGCCCCGCCCCGCACCGTCCCGCCCCGCCACGCCCCGCCACGCCACGCCCCGCCACGCCCCGCCCAACCCTGCCCCGTCGTAGCCCACTTCCCATCCCCATCGGTATCGGCAGTTCAGAGCCTCCTGACGCTGCCTCATGCGGTGACTTCAGGACGTACTACTTTTGCGTCATGTAGGTCCAACCGCAGGCGGACTCCAAAATGCGTTACCAGTCCCGGAGAAGAAATACTTTACTTAAATTATAGCTACGTAAATATAATATTTTCAAATGTTTTAGTATTAAGCATATTTTCAAACTCGCAAGTAAATGTGCTTCCAAACACAAAATATGAAATCTAAATTGGTTCACGTCGTAATTTCTGTGGGATAATTGTGAAAATTTGGGCCAACATTTTCCCAACAATAATATAATTTGAGCCTAGCGTCAGAACATATATCTATTTTCCAAATTAAGATGTTAATATCTCTATTCATCCTCCCAAACTCCTAAGTTTAATGATCATTACGAGAAAAGTGATAAATGCTATACTCCCTATTTCCAATATACTGAGTGGTTCTTTGTTATTGGTAGCGTTTCTAGTTGATGTTAAGTGTTCCTCGCTATTGAGCGCAAAGTCAAATCTTAATTCCTTCTCTGCGTGTTTTATTTTTGAGGTTCATTTCAAGACACAATTTCTTTTCACATTTTACCAATGTCATAACTGATGTGTGAATTGGGTTTATTGGTTCAGTGATGAGTTTCTTTGTTCCATTCCTGCGCCATGTTGTATTGAACGATTACCTTCACATCACCGCAGGCTTCAGAGTGAACTCAACTTCTGAAGGTGTGGAGGCGACGCGAGTGCGTCTGCGAAATGCCGTGGCGGCAGCGGAGAAATGAGGACGTAGAGGGTGGTAGCACTGCGCTTTCAGGACGCCCGCCTTTACAAAGAGGACAAAAGAAAAGAGGACGACTTATTTCCCAGCAAAGTGCAGTTTAACGACTGTTTGCTTTATAAAAACCTTCCTGTTGTTGTTATTCGAATTCTGTAACTACTCGCCACGCTCGCTCGGTCTTCTGGGCTGCCGCCCCCTCCGCTCGTATTGTTAGGCTCAAAACGTTCTTTACTCTGGTCTGCGTCCTCAGATAATTCCACGAAACACGGCGAACCAGAACGAACATTTATCCTTAATTATATTTATGTATTAAAGTAATTAAATTTATCTATAAATATGGCCTGTTTGATCACACAAACTTGCGGATGGTTCTTTCAGCTTCATTAAAAAATTCCATGAATAATTCGTAAGTGAACGTGTACTGTAACAAGTGCTTTATGACACTGTTTTTAGATAAGGAATTGCAACGCTGAACAAGTTGCAACGCTTCAAAGTTCGTAGCCAATTCGTTTGAAGTATGACTATTCAAGAGGCATCACTGGCATAAATGTAGAACGATATTTGATAATATTGGAATATTAAAAACAATTTGCAGCACATGATTCACAACGTGCGTGTGAACTTAATGCTTCATGAAATAAAAGTGAAATTCGTTGTATTATAACATTCATTACGTAACATTCAGCAACTTTACTAATTATACATTTTAGTATGTATTAATAAGAATTTAATTTTCAATAAAGTAAATGTAAAGACGTTTATTACTTTGTGAATTTATAGTGTTTTGAAATATGGGGTTTCCAATATTTTTGATAAACTATATTAACGTCTAGGAATTATAATTGTCAGTTTTCTACTATATTTCATTTTTGTGTACCTTAAACGTAACGGATGTTGCTTTGTCAGTGTTTTTGATTTAGATTTATTTAGTCAAAAAACAGTAAAAAACTGTATGTGGCTTATGGGGGAAAAGATCTACGCACGTTTTCTTGAGTTTCGGGACTCCTTCCCATCATAAATCCCAACTATAAATAGTTGAAGGATGAGTAAAAGTTAAAGACAAGTAAATAAATAAATATAATTTAAAAAAGCGCGAGATTATCAAAATTTGAAAAACTAGACATTTTTGTTGCCGAGTTATAGAAAACTTATTTGCAACGGTAAACGAACTGCAAATTTGATTTTTCTGCATTGCTAACAAAATAGTAATTCACCTTTACCTCTACTCCTACCACTACAACTAAAAAGTGAGTTCAACAAAACGTGCGCATAGTGAAGCTATATTTACGTCCAGAAGCAAAACGAGGAGTCATCTCAGCATTTGCTGAATGTATAAGGGAAACTAGGCAAAATGATTTGATCGAGATGGGGGTCATTGACCCGGAAGCTAAAGTACGTTATTTGTTACAAACATATGAAGTCTTTAAAAAAATATACAATACAAATGTAAACAAATTCATTATATACCACTGTTTTGTTAAAATAAACAATATTGTTCTTTTTTATTTTCGTATAGCCTCTAATTCTATACAAACAGCTATGCAGTAGAAAAGATTTTACTTTAACTTAAATTTGTGTACGATTTCAAATGTTTAATGTCGTCTGGCAATGCGTTGTAAAGTAAAGTACATGTATTGTATGTGGATTGCTGGTAGTGAGCTGGTGATACAGGTACTTGATGAACGTGATTTCTACGACGTATGTTGTAATTATAAATATCAGTATTGCATGAAAATATGTTCCCACCGTTAAGTAAATCAGAATTTGACAAATATTACAGATTCGTAAATAAATAGGAAAGGCAATGGTAAGATTCCAAGCTCGAAGAAGTGTTCGTGAAGTTTCGTCGAATGTTGATAAATTCTAAAACTGAACTGAAATCGTGACACATTTATTGACATTTGATTGTCATAGAGGCACTCCGTCAGAAACAACCGCGTATCCTTCAGGAACAACCGCCTTCTCTAAAGGAACTCTGCCCGAAGCTGCACGTTGCATCCGCCTCGGCCTCCTAGAACCGGCCCGCGAGGAGCGCTGGACGCCAATGTACTTTCCAGATCGTTTAAAATAATGAACTTGTACCCACCTAAATTGCTCTTGGGTGTTCGTGCACAAGGTCGGGGGAGTTCAAGTATTATGCGCGCGACAAAAGACGGGGAGCCGATCGCATCGATAGACGCAAATAAAAGCAATCGACCAAGAATTGCTTACTCATTAGCTCTCGCGATTGTTTCGGTTTCTTGTGCAGTTATTGAACGTTTATCTTCTGGTGCCGACAGAAGGTCGTAACGAACAAATGAATAAGCTTGACGAATGTGAGGCTAAATTATACCGCGAAGTCATTTTGGTTATATGATGGTCGGACATTTTTTCGCGACTATTAAAACCGTATTAACTATTTGTATTACATGGAGTCTCTTTTTATCGTTTCTCCAATGCTCCATGTCGGTTTCTTGATTTGCGTTCTTTCATTAATATCGAACCCAAAAAAACCTTATTTCTAAATCATTTATTGTAATGTGTAGCTTCATTTGTACATCAGGAATATGTTTGGATTGTCATGTTAAGGTACGAGTGCATAAACTTGTATCTACTCTCAAACACCACATTAGTGCATTATTCTTTTCAAGATTAATGTGATTAAATAGTTTTCTGATTTTTTTGCTTTCTTGTAATATTGTAAATATTTTTGGTAAAGTTCCACGAATAGGCACATTTTGCTTGGAAATGTACCAAGTTTGACTTAATGTGTGTAATGAATTATAATTGTTTGGATAATTCTTATAGAATAGATGACGCAAGTGTCATTTTAATTTTTGTTTGCAGTTTGCGAAGCGTACAAAATATTGGCATTTTTCTGTCTGTATTCGCTCAGATAAAACAAGCCGAGTAAAATGTGCCTGTGCCATGTTCCAAAAACAACACAATGCAATTCAATTTATCATTGCAGTGCTTTTGTAATTGTCACTGTAATTTGCACTTTGAAGTAATGGTTATATTTAGATAACGTTAAAAAAATTACATTTACGTTGAATTTCCAACGAATGTTTAACGCTGAATTTGGGTGTTGATTGAAGAATTTTCTAACCCCTGAAAATAAATATTGTGATACATTTATAATAATTCAATATCGGGAAAACATATTTTATGGTTGAATCAATTTATGCATTTTATGACGTATTAAATCGTAAAATGTATTATCTCGGCGGGAACGTCTGTACCAATGTAACAGATAGCAGTGATATTAAAAGCCTAGGAGACTGTTCGACCGAATGAATTCAGCGAACAATTTCGCTGCCAGTCAATAAGCTGGCTTGCCAGTCAATAGTTCCTTCTTGATACATCTGAGTAGAGAAAGAGAACTTGCCAAATATCGAAAGTAGTTATTTGCACAGATTTCTATAGAAGTATTTTGCACTCTTGTCGGACGAAAATGCAAAGACATTTCACATTTTCACTTTTACGACTGTTTGACAATACCCAGACCCCTCGTTTCCGGAGCAGGGAGAACTGGAGAACCGCTTCAATCGAGACTCCCGTCTTCATTGTTGGCGGCAACCTAGAATATTCATGCAATGAACTAACGAATAGTTAGATAGGACTAGGGCAGAAATTTTTAAAGTGGTGAACCGCAAATAGTCATCACCTAGATAAGATCATACAAATTTATTGGTTGATTACTTAAAACGTGCATTACTAAAAAATAAGTTGAAGTATAACACAACTACACCTACAATTCCGAAGTGAATGACGGAGACTCCTCAAATGCACCCGGACGACAAAGACCTCAGCGGTTCAGTGACACGGGTATTTTACGTCTGAAAGAGGACTTTGCCCTTGGTTCAGTTGCCAAAGTGTGGGCTCCACGGTAATGAGAACTGAAATTCCTTCCCGAAAATTAATCTTGGGAAGACATATTGGGATTGTGTGCTCCTTTCCTTGCTATCACAGCGCTGACTAGTTTCTCTTTCATTAGAAAATCAGATCCACGATTAAATGGAATATGTTTTATATTTTATAGACATTCATCTTTCTCCCTTTGCATATCTCGGTAAGAAAATATTTCGTGCTACTTATGGAGGTATCACATGTCCGAAATGTATTATGGATGCCAGCAAATGGAGTGGAGATGTTTGTTGTCAAAAAAAAGGAAGTTAATTGTCCTGAGGTTGCTATGAGCTTATTATAAGGTATATATAAGTGTATTTTATCGTTTAATATTCGGCGGTTATTTGTTACAACAAAAGATTGGTAAAAGGCAACACATTTGATGAAAAGGAACGAATCACAGCAATAAACAAGTTATGTAAACAACGATATCGGACGAAGGAAAGTTTTTACAAATTGGTATTATACCCTTTTCAGTCATTACAATGTGTGAGACAAAGACCTCTTACGTTTGATAACTTGTACACATGTACAATGTGTGTACGATATTATATATAGTTGTTATACACATTTTTATATATTTCAAATTCAAGTGTTTACTGTAAAATATAAATGTAATCATAAAAAATAATATTTTTCGTATTTAATTTTCATACCTCCTCATATATATTAAACATGATTTTTTTCTCTTTATTTTTTGTCGCATCAACGACTAAGGTTATTAGCGACAACATTTTTAATTACAGGTGTTTACAGACAATTATGACTTTATCTGTCATTACATAAACAAAAGTATCAGAATGTATTGGTCATAACAAAATACAGTATCACAAATTACGTATCTTACATACCATCATCATACAGAACAATCAGGGCATGGTCATAACATCTTTTCGAGGGTTACACATCATTACATTTACATAATATAACATAATAACATAACATAATATAACATAATAACATAACATAATAACATATAAGTTATAACATACTATTATCTTACATACTTGTAACACAGTCATACAATATCATCGGGGTAGGATCATAACACATCAACTCTTAGAGATACGGGCGAGCTTACCATAACGTTATATTTCAAGCATGACATTTGTGTTTTTGCAAAATTTGACAATCTGGTTTTGAAAGGGGACAGAGTACAGGATTTTCTCCATTTCATTTGGATTAAAATACATAGTTCTAATGTGATCATATTTACGACAGGACATAATAATATGTTCGATTGATAGTCTTACTTGACACATATCACATAGTGGTGGTGAGGTATTCTCCAGCAAGTACCTGTGTGTAATTTTAGAATGACCAGTTCTGATTCGTGTAATTAAAACTTGTTCGCGTCTAGTCATCTTGGGGTCCGATTGTAGTGATAGGAATAAATCGATTGATTTATGGGTATTACTAGACTTATGACATCGCCATATCGGTTCCCATTGCTGGAGCATCTTCCTATGTACGAATCTTATGACATCTTGCTTGGAGTATCCAGGGTTAGGTCTTACATTGTTTCCTTGGAGATCAATTATTATCTTTGTGTTAGTTTCATTGTTATGTATTTCGGTCATAATAATTGGATACAGCTGATTAGGTAAAAGAAGAAAGATTACTGATAAGCCTTGGAGTTTAATCAAATGAAGGAGTTCTTTAATTCGAGCCGTCGTTTTGGATTGTGTTTCATCATATATTTTGAAGATATCTTTAGGAATTTTATTAGTGATGATAGTGGCATCGGTACTGTTATGGGTTATCTTTTTAAGTGCTTCCAGAATTGCATGGTTGAACATGTTTTCCTGACTAGCAATAAACCGGAATTTCACCAAAGATTTGGGATCCTTCACAATGGCCTCAGAAAATGATGTATTATTGCGTCCGTCAATGAAGATATTGTAGTTATTTTTGTATTTATCATACGCTTCGCAGTATTTGAGTTTCCATTCGTCTAAGTCAAGGTTGTTCTGCTGAACTTCAACCAGGGATTTATCGACTTCAATGATGTTGACGGTCCAGGGATTTACAGCGGGGATCTTTTGACTTTCTATAGGAAGCCTCAAAATGTTGAGGGAGCTGAATAGCGTAGCTACTTTATTATAGAAAGGTGTAGAACATTGTGGATTTCCACTTCTAATTCCAGGAGATACATCATTACGTATTATCTTATTTAAGGATGTTTTGGCTTTAATTGCGTATTTGATTGACAGGGTTTGTCTTCGATATGTGAGGTTAGTTTCAGCCGCTTCGATGAGAATACTACCAATTGGACTTGTGTGAAAGCAACCAGTGCTTATTCTGAGTCCGCAATTGTGCAGTGTGTCCAGTTTCTTGAGAGTTGAGTTGCACGCTGAATTATATACAATAGATCCGTAATCTATCTTACTTCTTATTAAGGCTTTGTATGTAAGTAGTAAGGTATTTTTGTCTGATCCCCAGTTGTTGTGATTTAGACACTTCAGGATGTTAAGTCGATTTTTGCATTCTGCGTATGTTTTAGAGATAGGTTCTTGCCATGTGAGCCTGTGGTCAAATATAAGGCCCAAGATTTTTGTATGTGTGACAGTCTTAATGGCTTTGTTGCCCAGGAATAGTTTCGGGTAGACGGGGCTTAATTTTTTAGAAAAAATCATACATTCAGATTTATCAGTCGAGAATTTGAAACCGGTTTTCATTGACCATTTGTAAATACAGTTTACAGCAGTTTGCATTAATTCATTGGTTGAATCGAAGTTCCTTCCTTTGCATAGTAACACCATATCATCGGCGTATTTCCGCACGACAACTGGGCTTACAATATCATCATCAGCATCGTTTATGGCGATTAAAAATAGAGTCACACTGAGCACTGATCCTTGCGGTAGCCCATTATTAAGTTTCTTAATTGTTGATAAATTATTACCTACACGTATTTGAATACATCTGTTGCTAATAAAGTTGGTAAGGAACTTAAACATATTGCCCTTGATACCAATACTAAGTAATTTAGCAGCTATGCGGTGTGTCCATACCATATCGTATGCTTTTTCGATGTCTAGATTTACTAAGATAACATGCTGTCCTTGAAGAAAGGCTTCTTGGATTATCGTTGTCGTGCTGATAAGATGTGAGGTGGTGGAGTGTCCAGTTCTGAATCCAAATTGGTTGTCTTTTATTAAATGTTGAGATTCAAGGAACCACCTTATTCTTTTGTTAACAATTTTTTCTAATATTTTGCATAGGTTGCAGGTCAGTGAGATTGGTCGGTAATTATAGCTATTTGACTGGTCCTTGCCAGGTTTGGGAATCGGAATGACTGGCAGTCTTCCAGAGTTCAGGAAAAACATTATTTAGCCATATATGGTTGTATATTTTTAATAAAATGTTAATACCTCTCTTTGGGAGATTTTTTATTAGGCAGTTTGGAATTCTGTCTGGGCCAGGAGCTGAGTTGTTGATCTTTTTTAAAACTTCTTGTAGTTCATGCATGAAAATTGGAGAATTCATGTCATTATCATAGATGCTGTCATCAATAGGTGTCATATTTGGTTCACTTTCAGCTTTTTCTTTATAAGTGATGAATTCCGTATGGTAATTGGAAGTGCTGGAATTTTTCATGAAGGTTTCGGCAAATTCCTCAGCAATAATTTTGGGGTCGCTAATTATCTGGTCATTGCAACGCAAGAAATGTGTAGTACTATTAGTCTTCATACCACGTATGGATTTGATTTTTTTCCAGCTCTCTGTTGAGTTCGATTGGCAGTTTATTGAGGAGATATATTCAGTCCATGATCTAGCTTTGTTTATTTTTACAGTTCTGCGGGCAATAGCTCTAATTCTCTTATAGTTGATTCGGCTCTCATCATCTCTTCTTTTTTTATACCAGTTAAATGCTTTTTTAGCGTTTCTAATAGCGACTTTGCATTCAGAATTCCACCAGGGAACGCTTTTGAACTTAAACGGGCCATGGTGCATTTGTGTCATTGAGTTAGCAGAATTGGATATAATATTACAGAATGATTCTACTATCTGGTCAATGTTATTATCGTCCATGAAAATATATTCTTCGTTAAGGTGCTCATCAATTTTTTTCTGATAATCCAGTCAATTAATGTTCTTATAATTGGGAATTGGGTTGTGCCATTCATGACTAATGGGCACACTTGGTTCGTGGATATCAATCAGTATTGGAAAATGATCACTATCGTAAGGGAAGTCCATAACATTCCAGGTACATTTCTGTGCTATTGTGGGAGAAGCTATTGAAAGATCAATCGCACTTAGCCTGCTGTTACTGATATTAATATGTGTGGGATCACCAGAGTTGAGGATGATGCTGTCATGGTCGTCAATTACTTTTTCCAATAATCGGCCTCTTTTATCAATTTTGTACGATCCCCATAAGGAGTGATGGCAGTTAAAGTCTCCAAGAATTATGAAGGGCTCTTTTATCTGGTTTATAATATCATGCATTTCGATTTCTTGTAGTGGGTACCTATTAGAGATATAGACATTTCCGATACATATGGGGTTAGTTGAATTAATTTTAATTGCCACGAATTCCATGTCAGTTTGAATTTTTAGAATTTCGATGGGAATCGATATTTTGGAATATATTGCCACACCACCACATGCATTTTCAGGATTACTTCTATTTTTAAAGGTACAAGTATATCCAGTTATATTCCCATGTGATTTTCCTTTAAAGTTTGTTTCTTGTATACATATTATATCAGGGCTATGTAGTTTGCATAAAAGTTTTCTAGCCTGCTATAAAAGCCATTTAAATTCCATTGCAGGACTATCATTACTTCTTCTTTATATTATACTCTACTTTCAGATGTGTCAGCATGGTTTAAATTCTATGGGGTGATTACATTAACTGGTGTTGATTTCTATACTGGAATCTGTTTCAGTACTTGATTCATCTGCAGTATTAATTACTGAGTTGATTTTCTTGATAATTCTGATGAATCTGCCTTTTATGGTTTTGTTGGTGAGATGAGGATACAAATTATGCATCATTTTGGTGATGGGTGATATGTCCTGTGAGTAATCAGCAGCTATAAGTTTAGGATCATTAGCACTGAAAGAGTTCTCTAAAAAGGATTTAAACTGAATTTAATTAAGGGGGAAGTTATTTTGAGTGTCTTCAATGATGTGTTTGATAGGGGTAATCAACTCTTCCATATTCTTCTCTTTCTTCTTTTTTTTCTTTTTTGGTTGTTTTGAGACTTCTTCCATATTCTTTGTTTCAGTTGTGTTGCTTACAGTGGAGGGTAAGGAAGAGTCAGTCTGGAGGCATCTTTTATTATTATTAAGGGAAGCTATGTTGTCTTTAGTTGGGATTTCTTCATTGTTTTTAGCTTCATTAGTAGAAAATACAGATTTAGAAGGTGGTGAGGGACCAGTGTGGGTATTTCTTTTGTAAGATCATTGTGACTTTGAATATCTACAGCTCCAGTGTTTTCTCTATTGATGGCAGGGTCTGGAATGTCACAGGATTTTCCCCTGAATTGTTCAGATTCCATGGGAGCACTGCCTAAATTGATAGTCTTGTGTTGATTTGAGGTGTTATGTGAAGGGCATTGTCCAGCCAAGTGCCCTGTTTGGTGACAGTTAAAGCAAGACATTTCATCTGTTGTAAAAAATATCCTATATGTTGAGCCATCATAATACACAGTAGTAGAATCTGTTAGTAGACTCACATCTTCAGGGGCAATATACACTTGTCTACGGAAACTCATAATATGGGAAAAACCCTGTCCAGGAATACCAGCTTTTACAAATGAAATTTTAGATGCCAATTTGATATTCTTTGTGGTGAGTACATTCTCTATTACTGAATGTGGGATTATGGGACAAACGTTAGATATAATAATTCTTTTGGCCTTTGTTACAAGTGGTCTCAACTTCAGTTCATAGTTTTTTATTTTAATAACGTTATGGTTGTTCGTAAGGCTGTCAGCTATAGCTTGAGAGCTTAGAAAGATACACACTCTGTTATTAGCAATTCTTGATATGAACCTTATTTCACTAGCGTCAATAATATCGGATAGACTGTTTATGTAATCTTTAATAGTGAGACCTTCATGCGAGTCGATAATTATGGCCTGGTCCTTTGTGGGAAACACTTCAGTTGACATAACATTTGCGTAAGTTTTCATATTTGAGTGAGTAGATACCTGAGGTGACGATGTTGAGGTTATAGGAGCCCTGATGTCCGGAGGGCTCCATCCTTGCAGGTTAGCCGCTGCACCGGCTGACCATACAGTTGATTTCAGACACTCACAACTCGTGGGACAAGAGATTACCAGTAAGTAAATGTTATTAAGTTCACAAACTAAATGGCAATGTGGTAACAACTGTTTCACTGCACGCGATCGGAGCACGATGTGACTCGGTCGGCTGCCGCAATGGAACTCTGAAACATGATTTGTTTTTAACGTTTTGATGGTTTTCGCTGCGCTATCTCGTGGGAAATGCTCCAGACCCCGTGGCAACACTGGCCGGTCGGCCGCGCCGTCGCTCTGATTCGCCTAATCACCACCTGGGGCGCTGGCGGCCGGCCGCGGTGCGTGCGCGCGCCACGCGACTCGACGCGAGGCGGAAGTGCGTGTTGTTGTGCGTGCCCTCGCGCGGCGCAGCTCGTTTGGAAAGCGCCGGCCGACGTTTTGGGGGCACGGTCGAGGCTGAAAGTGGATGAATAATTTAATCTCATTTGCATTTGGTTTCTCGGTATACAACGCTTTTAATCATTTCATGCTCTTTACCCGCGTGTCGGCAGGTGGGTGGGATCGCAGATTCATTAAATTTTTGTTTGCGTTACCGGCCCTCTGTGTAAATTTATGGGTGAAATTCTGTTCGTGAATAAATAAACATTTTGCCGAAATAATGTAATGGATGAGAGTGTGGTGGACTTTAGTTCATTTATGTTCAGGCAATGCGATAACAGGTCCGGTAAAATAGTCCTTGCATATATAACAGTCAATTGATTAAATTATGGCGCATTTGTTAACAAACATAGGACCAGAAATTTGTAGAACGTGAAGTAAGTACATTTCTTCTGTTATTTACTTTATGGTCCTAGTGATTCTAAATGTGTTAGAACCATCTGGACCACAAAACTAGGGAATAATAGTTTTAATTAAATAACCATAGTCGTCCAAGTATTAAAAGTTAGTGAGAATAATGTAGTGTCGGTTGCAATAAACCCTAATCCTTAAAATGAAGCTCAGAAGAGGTTGTTAAGATCAGTTAAAGCGAGGCGTTCTGGCCAAGAGCGCAGCCGAGGCGTCGTGTGACCTCTATCGAGTTCAGCCCGTCTTTCGTCGTTTGGGCGTCTTGATACGTTATCTCGCGGCGAGCTGTGAAACACTTTAACCTAATTACAGCGTTAAGGTGTGATATTGCGTAGAAGGAGAGTTTTTATCTCGACTTTAAACCATCTGTTCCTAATGAACGTAAAAGTCCCTATATTTCTACTTATCTCCCTTATAATTTCAGTTTGTTACTTGGGTGTGTTTTTTTTTGCTCAGTATCGTTCGTAAATACACCACTACATTTATTTATATGATACATTTATATGAAAAATTCCAATGCACCAGTGGTATTTAATAAGACTATTCCATGAAAGAAATCACCTCCAAAATTTTCAGAAAGTGTCAAATATTAGTTTTAGTGTGTTCTGCTCAATGTGCACATGACAGCGCTTCCTATGATTGATTGATTGGCCAGCAAGGAGGAGGTGGTAACAAAACGCAATATTTTTTTTAATACTCCGCCTTCATTCGTGCACCGCAGATGTAAATTGCCCTGTTTGTGATAATTTAAGGAGTGGAAGAGTTCGTCACTGCATACTATTCGCTGGATTATACTAAGGATATCTTTTACACTTTAATGCGAAGGCTGCTGAGTTTTTCAACTTTCTAGGAGTGTAGTACACTCGCATCCACACACTAAGCTTTTCTATTTGTTGTTGTTGTTGTTCTTCTTCTCCTTCCTTTCCTCATCCTCGTTTCACTCTCGCAGGGATAAGTCTACCCTACGCGCATTCGCAAACATGCCATGCACTGCACTGCCATGCACTGCACGACGTCCTGCACTTGTTATTGGAATTGCAGACTCAATAATGAGAATGCAAATGTCGCCCACTTCTCCTCATGTTTTTCGTGCAACCCCTTATTATCGTATCTCCTGCATCTAGAGTTTGCAAAGGTCGCAATAGAAATCGCGTCGCTTGAAAATCGATTATTTATCGAGGTGGACATACGCCAATTGTGGCTGGAATGCGTGGGCACGCTGCAAGCTGTGCATCCGGCTCCGAACAGATTTTACCTTCGATAAAATGGAATAATGAAAAGCTGTTTTCGAGTTTCAATTTGTTAGGTAGGTGATAAGTTTTGACAGAAAGAGGTACCTCCGTAATTGGTGAATTTTGATCTATTCAGGTCGCCTGTGGTTGGCCATAGCAGTAGGGGAATGTGAATGAAGTGCAGCCTCTCTTTATTTCACTAACTATTGTTCCGGACCATACAGAGTTTCCGTTATAGTCTTTTAATATTCTAATTTGGTACTCGAAATAAGGATGCATTTTTTCTTACTTCAATTACAAAATCCGAACGTCTAGCCCTTGTTAAAACTTCTTTGCCATTTGCCTTGATTTGCGACAGTTTACAAGATCATACAGCATATGGCAATTATCTGTCTGTGCAGTTCCCTCGACAGGAACTCGCTGTGGACTCGATACGGACTACACACGTTTCTCCTGTAGGATTAGTTTAGAAGCTTTCTCAGTTTTGTGTTTAAAAATGTTTAAGTTCCATCAGTTCCACAATTTGTTTAAAAAATTCTATTTACTTCCTCGAAGACATGCTCTTTTATTACAAATATATCTTGAAACAAAATATGTTTATATTCCTGCAAGGAACTAGAAAGTAAATATTAATACGCATAACTATTACATAAAATTATTAGCCATTTCATCACAATTTCAAAAGATATTATTTCTTATTTGAGGCATTGAAACCGCATTCTGGTCTGTGGGCTAAGGTGTGCAAACTTTTTTACACCCAAGTACAATGTAACACTATTGTAATTCGTTATTTAGCTCATCCTTTTAACTCATCCTTTTGAGTCGTGTACAGAAGACATGGAGGCTCGATGTCTACCTGGCTTCTACAAAATAAATTCGATTCACGGATTTTTTTAACAGAACGAAAAAAAACAACGTACAATTGGAGAACAGTGGATAGAATGTACGAAATAAGAGACATCAAGGATTTTAACTTCCTGAATGTAGAGCTAAACCCTCCCCAGCGTAGGGTAGTTGTAGGGTTCGAATCCCAAGGTAGCGGATTTTCCACACTAGCTACAAACCTAAGTCTAATTCTGTCATTGTCAGGAGGAGAATTCTAGCGGCCGGCTGCTCTAATCGAATTTTCTTTCGATCGATACCACTCGCATGCCGGAGAAGTACTCTAACATACGAGCCATTAACTGCGCACGATTTTCTAGTCCTCACCCTCGTCCCCTTCTCACCTCGTACACACAGACATACTTGCCACCCACGTCATAAGCTTAGAGCTTGTCCCAGCTGGGCAGTGCCGCGCTAGAGGTGATACCTTGAGGTAAATAATCGGAATAGGAATTCTCGTCCTAGCGGGATAGAAACACCCTCCCCTTTCGGGATGAAATCTGCCCTACACTTACGGGACTAATGACCATAGCGGATGACGCAGCTGGAAGCCCAAATAATGAACGAAACATTTTTTCTTTGGATTGAAATATCTATGACATCTGAGGATATTCCTCCGGGGGTGAGGTGTCCCTCATCGTGGGCCTCTTGGCAGCGCGGCGCCAGCGGCCGAAGGACGTCCTGGCTGCGCAGTCGAAAAGCGCCGCATCCGGGTCCGGGCGTCGAGCCCCGCGCGCGTGCGCTGGGCGGAAGGCGCTACGGAGCGGAGCGGAGTGGAGCAGAGCTGAGCGGTGCGTGGCCGCGGGCCGCGACGCAAGGCCGCCTGCCCACCCGGCCCACGCGCCCCTGCAAGGCCACGCGTGCGACGCAGCGGTCGCGCACGCCCACGCGCTCGCCTCGCCTCGCCTCTCTCCGCCTCGCCCCGTCCCGCTACTCTCAGCCCCACCCCGCCTCCCACCGTCCCGCGCGGCTCCGCGCAGCCCCGCGCTGCCCCGTCTCCCTCCGTCCCGCGTCGCCCCGCGCGGCCCCTCGCCGCCCTGCCCTCCGTCCCTCGCCCCGCGTCGCCCCGCGTCGCCCCGCGTCGCACTGCGTCGCCCCGCGTCACCCTGCGCCCTGCCCTCCGTCCCGCGTCGCGCGTTACATAGCCATGTACGATGTTTGCTTTCCCAGTCTGTGATTCACGTGATCCTCCGTCCCACACCCGCCCCCTCCCCCGCCAGAACTGTGTCGAATGAAGGTTCGAACTGGGCCGCTGTGTCGTCACAAAATAATCGTCGATCATTCTCTTTGTTTTTCAAGAAACACGTGTGTTCCTTCAGGAAGATGTGAGTGAGATCAAGGGCAGAGCGATTGTATTTAGTTAAGAATTCCATTTCTACTGTTTCGATCGGAAAAACTTGTTCCTTACGAAGGTTTTTCGCCGAATGATCTGAAACAAGCACTGCGTCTAGCTACGCGCATACCAGCACAACTTGTGGCGCAACGAATAGAACTCGCTCTCAATTTACCTAAGCTAATGAGGTTGAAGAAAACTCCAGCTTCGTGATCGTCAAAAGATATTACATTATTCGATCCGTATTGAAAGGCGCTTTCTAGTGTTCAAATATTGTCAACCAGAACTAGAATAATAGTCTTGTATTTTGAGTACCTTTGCCACCAAATTTATAATTTACGGAACATAATATTCCGGACGCCCCTCTGCAAAAAGAGCTGATTGGGTTGATATGCAATCGTATACTTGGTGAAAATATAAATATGATCTCAAAAGGCAGAGTGACAGAATTTTACATGGTGTTCCACTAGTCAGAAATCAGACCTTTTCAAAACGTTTATGAAAGAAATAACTTGGATTGGGTACCAAATACGTGTGTGTGTATGTGTGTGTGTGTGTGTGTGTGTGTGTGTGTGTGTGAACAGTCGTATTCGGTAATGAAACAGATCAATAACGGCACAGGAATCGAAGTTATGAAAATTAGCTCACATAGGTGCAGTGGTGGCCCGTTAGTGTGGGTGATTCACTACCAACGAGATGAAGTCTTGAAAGTACCCGGCCATCAATCAACAAAGACAATACAACTAGCGGAAACAAATGTTATTTGCAAAATATTTGTAATTACGTAAATTATAAATTATAAAGTTGACTTGACTAAACTTGACTAAAGTTGACTAAAGAATATACTATTGACAACAGATATTTTAATATTATAAAATTTGTTTTTTTTTAAATTATGTCTTTAGATAAAGTCAGGTACATTTTTTGAAAATGTCAGTAATTTCGATTAGTTTTTGCACATCCTCGGAATAGCAAACTCTAATTTCCCGCCCTTCTTTTGCGAGGAAGTACGTGCAGTTGAAGCCCCCACTAGTTTTTGGGTGGTGGAGCTGTTTGCTTTCCCCCAGCTGGTCCTTACTTGAGCATGTTTAAGTACGTCTTCTACAACCTCTGAACAATTTGGAAACTGAGGCCTTCGCACCAGTGTGTTCGTGCCTTCACTTTTGCGAATGTTTCAGAATATCCGAACTTGGAGATCTTCGGCCACTACGTTCCACTTAGCGATATCTCGACATCATTACGCGTGCTTTCACAGACTTACGAACTCGTTCCTTCCGTCGCTTTCATACAACTTTAAATATGAATTCAAATTGAACTACCCTGTGAATGTACACTTGAGGTAAAGTTTTACTACCAGAGGAGAGATTGCATTATATTTTACTAATTTGTCAACACAATTTTATTATGTACTTGTCCTTTTCGTTGTTGAATGAATCGCTTTTTACTATTTCTAAGATGATCCTTATTGAATAGTAATAATAGTATATTTCTTACCATTTTCCAGCCCATTATATTCAGTTCCCTTGTCTTAAATTTGATCGAAGACTAGTAGCAAAAAGTGAATGGGCCAACTCCAAAACACATCAATTTTATCTGTAGATAGGATCGATAAGTTTTGGGGGTAATTTCACGTTATTAAGAAACTCACATGGCCACTTGAAGTAGTTTGATATATACTGAGATACGACCAGTTTTATTCTGGGATTTAACTTTCATTAGGAGACATGACAAAACAAAGGGGAGATTTAGATACTCAGCGGCAAATCAGGTGAGTGGCGTAATATAAGAATGTGCTTATCGATGTTTAGGAAGTATTTGTTTGTAGTTACGTAAACGACTTTCAAAATTTTTGCTTAAAATTAGGTTACGAATTGTTAATTTCATTGACAAATATATAATCTGGATTTGTTTAATCCACAATGACATATGAGAAATCAATTGGCAAGACGTTGTCTTTATTAACTGATTGATTTAAATGACGTACATAATATGATAAAAAGGAAGCGATTTTTTATTATTTATCTTACAATAAACTTATTACTGGTTTTAGAACTTAAACAAAATACACAGTATATAACTCACATTTAGATCAATTCTTTACGTAAAATAATGTTTTGTACCTGCACTAGCACTGAGGGCAGGCATACCTAAAATAATCATTTATAAGAATTTATTATAATTTAATATGTGACAAATTAAAGTTATTTTAATTATAATTTTGTAATTCAAATAGTTTAAAAATTACGTTTTTATTATATATATCGATTTCGTTTAATTTAATGTGCTATTTACACTAAACCTTGTGTTTTAAATTGAAGAGAGATTATTCTCGATTCAGTTTGTGGGAACTTTCGGTAGTTTATGTACCTACGTTTATTCCTGTGCACAGCAAGATACGTGATGATCCCTGATAAAGTGCTAGTCTTACATTGGCGCAGAGGATGTAAAAGTAGAAAAAGAGCTGTGTCTATTAACCTCATTGAGTTTATCAGTCCCAGGCGAAGTTTGTGTGTGACACCCATCAGAAACAGTCATTATATCAATAAGCGAATCTCTCATGGATGCACCTCCCAGTGACCTCCGAATGTACAGCGGCATAAACAAATGCCTCTAGTGTCTGACTGCTGTCATCGGTAGTTGTCCGTGGTTTCTCCGATCAGCACCACGCTGCCGGAACAGTACCCTAATTAACGAGCCACGGACCGTGCGTGATCTCACCTTTCTCTTCCTTCTCCTATCCTCAACCCTTACACACACTTACACTAACATGCACTACACTACCATGCATGACGAGAGACTGGTCGGGAGCTTAGAGCTTGTCCCGGCTGGGGCGGTGCCTCGCTGATGGGAGATATCTGATTATAGAAAGTCCCGCTAGCCAATGTGTAAGTCGATGCCGGATCTCACCATCCAGCGGGGGAAGATCATCGCCACCTCCCGAGGAAAACATTCACTACACTTACGGTGAAAAATATTCCCACTACACTTACGGGACTAATCAACTTAGCAGTTGACGCGCCCGGAAACACAAATCGATAAAATACACCGAAGGCTGCTCCGTTGTAGGTAAGATGGCCCCTTCCAGTCCATGGGTGGTGGCTCCGCTGGCTCGGCCGCGTCCGGCGCGCGGCTCGCCCCGGAATGTTCCCAGCCAGCAGAGGAAGAGCGCTTCCCGCCGCCCAGCAACTAACGGCCGCCGCCTTTCCATTTCCTCGTGGCTTCCCGCGGACTCTTTGTGCACAGAATACTTGAGGAAATGGTGCTGTGAGAGGAGAGGTAGTCAAGCGAACTAGTTTTCGTAAATGCAATTTATTAAATTCAACACTCAGTCATTTTAATTAAAAATCGTAAATTACAATGTCAAAATGATCATATCATTCCATATCATTTTGCCCTTCTCAGCCTAAAATGTGCCGCAACGACTCTTATTGCTATGTTGTTAGCCTTAAATTTTGCATTTCCCCCTCTCAAAAGTAATATTCTCACGTACAACCGACTTTTCATGCACATGTTTTTAACCGCTTATATCCGAGTCCGCTCATTATACTCAGGACTCAATCATGAAAACTATTTCACTTAATCCCCCACCCTGTCCCTGTCCTTTGTGTTTGGGCTTTTTTCTCTCTCCTGAAACCATGCATATGTATTAAAATAGTTGAATGATGCGTTTGGTTCCTGCAATATTGAATTTCATTATTGCCTTTCAGCTTTCAGATTCTTCGTTCAACTGTAACTTCCAAAAATTTAATAATCTAGCTATCAAAATATTGATCAGGATGCATTTATTCCTGTGGCGTGACGAATTTAATACTTCAGAAAAGTTAGAACTGTTTTTCATTCGTTCAGTACGCCCATCAACATCCAATACGCTTATTGATACCGACATTTCAATCTACGAGTGGAAGTGTTTGTAAAATTGATTTGTTTTTAATTGCCCTTAATTACTATATCGGCCTCTTAAATATGAGAGTTGCGAAAAGTAAAATGTTTGAATCGTGTTGACTGAAGAGACACGTTGAGATAGATGTGTTGCGGATCTTTACGTTTTCCCTCTGCTCAATCACTTTCATTCTCAAGAACCCGCAATAATTAGAGCATGCCAATTTTCCGCGCCGTCTGTCAATGGGAGCTCGTAGCGAACTGGTTTTCTGGAAGGTCGGGCCAAGTGTGGATTTGGATAGGCCGGCCCCGGCCGACCATTGGGGGAAAACCCGTCTCGTCAGCCTGTCGTAAACAATCGGCTCTGCGGCGTGGCGTGGTGTGGCGTGGCGTTGCATGTTAGGTTGGGTTGGGTTGAGACTTTGGTACGCAGCAAACGACATATATCGTTGAGTGAATTATTATAAATACATGAAACAACGTTAAATAATATCTTGCTTAAGAATAACGTATTTATCAAAAGATGGCAGTCGTAAAATTCCATGAAACGTAAAGTCTTGCTTACATTTTTGGAGTAGGCAAAGGATGTCATGAATGATTCTGTATTTGTAATTCCATCAGTGTATTTTTTTACTGGAATCAATTTATTATGAAATTTGTGTGGGTAGCGGCCATTAGCGACTACTGCCTCTCACCCCCCCCTCCCCGTCTCGTAGTCGAATTCTTCTCTCGTACAGATAGGATGTGTTCATGGCTTGCAATCGGCCTTCTCCGCGACCTGCCAGCCGTGACAGATTCTTGTGTACGTAATTTTATTAACTAGTCGTGGACTTTTTATGATGTTTTGTATTGTGAATTTTGTCATGTTTAAAATGCTACCACTGGGTGCATTTATGTTTTCCTAAGAAGCTGAATAAATATTATATTCTTTAGTTTCCGTTCTTATAATGTGTGCTAGGAGCAGATTCTGATAAATAGGACGAGATTAAGGCCAAAGGCACCTTGGAGCCTGGCCCCGTTATTTGGAGCCTCCGAGATGACCATTCGAAAGGTTGCAAAGGCTCTTTAAAAGCTACTGGGATATGTGTTTTCAAAATTAAATATCTTGATTAGTAGGACTACTCAAAACAGCTAGAGTCGCTAGGCAGCAATCGCTTCGAGATGGTGTAAAAAGGTGGATGCAGTGATTTATGAAATGGATATTTTCTAGTGCCGTACTTACTCTTACGGAGTATATTTGCAGCACAGAAGATTGCCTTAATTAGTCTTGTGATAGTCTTAATTAGCACTTAATAAATATTAGTATAACTAGATAGCAAGTAAATGTATATACCCTAGAAGATCTGAAAGTATTTTGTGATGAATGGAGGATGAACATTTCACTTTGATGAATGATTTTAGGAGGTTTAGCGAACGCGCGCATACCGTCGCAGGAGCCGCTGTGCACATTCGCGCGTCCGAAATTGTTCGTCAAAAGGAAGAGTGTTTAGCAAGTCATAAAACTAAAAATTACTTTACAAAAACAGAATACTTGCATCGTTAATTTTACGTGCAATGAATCTGCAAATAATACAATCACAAAAGGACCTTCTTCCCCTTTTCTTGGCTAGTTTTCCTTGGACGACTAGTTGATGCCTTGAGGCGCCGAGCTTCGGAATGAGAACGTACGTACGGCCTGGCGAGAAGCGCGGGCCCGAGCGTTGGCCCTTGGGGAACCTCGTAGCTGAGGCTTCGTAAACGAAATGGAGCGCGCGAGGCGAGGGCGAGCCCCGCCGCCTGCTGACGTCACGCCGCTGTTTAAGGAAGCGCCCGCCACTCGCCGCCCGCCGCGCCCCACACGCTCCACACACCAAGCGCAGCGGCGGCGAAAGGAGAGAACGCGAGCGGAGCCATACGCGAACGCTCTTTGTCGGCTTCGCAGCGAGACGAGTTAGAAGACTTTTGCGAGGCACGGACGAAGCGAGCGGATTGTGAAAAATACGTCAAAAGGAGCAGAGGCTCATCATTTTGCAGTGAAGGATTTGTGTTTCCCTTCTACGAATTTTACCCAACTTGTGAAAAGTTCTAGGACATTTGTACTTTTTTGTATAGAGTGACAATCATCTTTACCCTTTATGCTCTTCTTTTTATTAATTTTTATATTTTCCTCTTCTTCCTATATTATTATATTATTACTTTAATAATAATAATTATAATTATAATACATTATATCGAGCGAAGTGGCTCAATGCATAGGGCGCTGACTTCGCACTAGGGAGTCCCTGGTTCGATCCCGAAGTCGGTCATCCTCACAGGGGTCATACAGGCGAATGCTGGGATGGTTCAATCATAGTCATTATTATCATCATCCTATTACCTCATAATTCATAATTCAAGCCTTAACAATCTTATCATCAAGGGATACAGCCTAAAAGCTGATCAAGGGGTACAGCCGAAAAGCTAACACACGTTAATCTCTTTCCGAGATAGTATATGACTTGGCCTGGAAATAGAACGTGTAGCGTGGTCGTAAATGGCTAATATGAAAATAATAATAATAGTTATAATAATAATAGTAGGAATAATAATAGTAATAATAATAGTAATAATAATAATAGTAATAATAATAATAGTAATAATAATAATAGTAATAATAATAATAATAATATAGTAGGAATAATAATAGTAATAATAATATTTTATATGGTATTATGTCTAAACCCTTGGGTTTTCTTGTCCCATTGAATTCTGATCATAAATGATGATTTGGTGGTAATCGTGTAAATTATGCAAAAATGAACGCATGATTTAAAGGGATGTGTGATGTGTTCCCTCTCCATTCAACGCTAGTTTCAGAATGCTGACATCCAAGTCATAAACGAGGTCCAAATCCGTAACTGTCAGTTCTTTGCAGTTCGTCCGCGCCCCCAGACGGCGAAGCCTCCTGGGCTGTTTGTCAACTGGCGGTATCATAACAATAGCTGTTCAATTCACAAAGATGCAATAGAACTAAACAGGCCAACTTGTGTTAAGAAGTTTGTTATGCGCACTTATTTTCTCTCTTCCAGTGGTTTGGTGAAGAATGTATACAAAGTGACAAAACACGTTTCGAAAGCTTTTGTTGAGACTCATTCACAGCTCCTAACAGCTTCTGGACCCTGCATTCTTTCCCTTGCATTAAGGTACCAATTTGCTTGTAAGAATGCGTAATTGCGTTAGATTGAGAGACGAAGGCGGAAGGCACCTTTCGTTCTGGAACCTACCTTGCTTTCTCGCTGGCCACTTTGCGTTGCTAGATGATTGCTCGTAGCGAATTTTCTCGGCCGAGGACACGCGAAGGTGACGTTTCGTGCCAAAAGACCCAGATTCGTAAGTGCCATGGTATCATTTATCGCAATAGTAAATTACATACAACCGTATGTAGTTGTGTTATGTAGTGTTGTCTTGTTTGACCTGATCCGTAAGAAAGTAAAAAGTTGTTTACTTTCAAAATGTAGCCTACTTTTCTGTCAAAGAAGTCACAGTAAATGAAAGCTAATAATCGACGTTATTCAGTAGTAGTAATATGGAATGATATAGTGTCGGTTGTAGATGGAGCGATTGGTATTTAGGAGTTATTGTTTAGGCAGTAAACGAGATGAGTTGTCTCCTAGACTGTACTTAACCCTGGGCAGACTCGTGAGAGGTACTTCTAGTGTTTTAAAATGGTATTCAATAACATTCTAGAAACTTTGAGTGAGCTGTGAGTGAATAGTGAATGTGTCAATGACAGTGACAGTGACAGTGAAAGTGAGAGATTGTGTAATTTTTGGGCACGGAGTTGATGTGTCACTGTATCGTGAAAGTTTATCAGTTCTGCCATGCTAATCTTCATATACTTAATATGATCTCGATCACTCCCACTCAGTTTCTCTACGTGGCTGAAGCTTTGGGAAAATGTACTGTCGGACTCCTTGCTATAAACATACATCGGGTATTTAATTGATCCATAAATATCCATTTGGTAATTTGGTCCGACGCCAGGCGTAAAGCATTCCGGAATGCCCTCGAAACGTACCCCGCACGTTTGTGTGCGTGAAGTGTAAACCAAAGAGTCTCCCTCCGGAGGTAGTTCCGTTCGTAACACGATCTCGGCGCCTCTTTGTATTCATTGGTTCCCAGTGATCACGTTACGCAGGAGGCCTTGTCGGCCGCCGCGCCGCCTCGCGCCGCCCCACGCCGCCCCGCGCGTGCAATCCAATCCCTCAAACGCCGCGGAGCGGGGGGGGGCAGTAGGGGACCACGTGGGAGCGCGACTGGCCGCTTCCTGCTCCGCCCCCGCGGGACAGTCACACAGGGCGATTCGGCGATTGTGGACCAGGTCAGGGCGGCTTAGGAGGCACGAGTATATTGGGGCTGACATAATTAATACAAATAAATGCAAAGCTATCTGTTTCTCTAATAAGAAGAAAAAAAACAAACAGAAAATATCCCGTATACTCTGAAAGGCGATTCTATACCCAGGGTAAGCAATATTAAATATTTAGGAATGAATGTGAATGAACACTTGGGATGGGCCGAGCAAGTGAACTATGTGGCCAGAAATGCATGGAAAGTTCTGCATTTCCTGACGAAAATTCTTAGTCGAGGGAGGGCTGAATCGCGGAATCTTGCGTACACGTCGCTAGTTCGACCTATTCTTCAATACGGTTCAGTTTGTTGGGACCCTTACCGTGTAGGTCAAATACATACTTTAAATAAAATTCAAAAAGTTGCGAAAAAAAATTGCATTTCGAGGGAAAATTAATTCAAATAGTCCCATGTGGAAATCCTTGCAGAAACGTCGGGAAACAGCTAGACTCTGTCCTCTCTTCAGAACCTACAAAGGCGAACCAACTTGGAAGGATATTCAGAAGCGACTCTTAAAATCATCATACAATAGTCGTCAGGACCACAATTGCAAAATTATAGGGAGACGGCAAAAGACAGACATTGGAAAATTTTCTTTCGTTAACCGGACAATAAAAAACTGGAACGAATTACCTATAGTACTGCTAGAAACTTTACATCTGAGTGTGGGAAAATTCAAAAATAAATTAAAAAACAAGTTAAAAATACTAATAATTGTAAATATGTTAGACTAGAGCATTCAAATTTTGTATTCATTTATTATTAGTCATAATTTGTAAAAAACGGGTTTTTAATGTTCTTAATTTAACGTATAACTTACATGAAATTTAAATATATTGCTTGTACTTATGGAGAGCTGCCACCGGGATCTTTCCCAAACCAATTAATATATTATTATTATTATTATTATTATTATTATTATTATTATTATTATTATTATTATTATTATTATTATTATTATATTATACCCAAGTTTGCGGGTTCAAACCCGATCGTAACCGTGGATATTTAAGGACAAAAAATCCCTTTGACTTCCGTCAGAGGGGAAGAAAGACGGCTGTACCATTTTGTAGATTTATTACATGTAAAAGATCCTCAAGCCTAAATGAAGCTCCATTCAAATTGCGTATTTCGACGTCTGAGTGATGCCTTCTTTCGCTTCTAGATCATGAATCATGAGCCTGAAAGTATCAGACTCGCCACGTATAATAAGGCATCATTGAATTGAATTGAATTGAACTGAATTGACAACTGTGCTAACATGTGTAAAGGGAAACCATAACTACAACTATTGAAGATGTAAAAGCAAAATATTTATTTCTTAATGCATAACATCAAACTGGCCGTAGCAGCGAAGTTAGCTGTTTTTTGTTGTTGTTTTTTCATTGAGTTAATTTCTAATTTCCTAGAATAGTATTAACGTTTAAAAGTTGGTCTTTGCGATTTAAGAGAGAACTTTCCATGCCGGCTGCACCATGTGTGTTGGTGGATTCTACGGAACTGATGGGCCATCGCTTTAAAATTGCTATCACCTCGTCGTTGAACGGGAGCAATTGCTCGACGCGGACGTTCCGCGCCCGTCAGCCAATCGCCGCGAGGGATCCAGCGGCACAGCTGGACCGGTCGCCCCCCCCCCCCCCGTCCCCCGCGGCGCCACGCCGGCACGAAGCGGTCGGGGTCCTGGGTTCGCGGTCAGGGCGTGGCCCCAGCGCACGTGCGCTCTCTCTGCCACTTCCGCTGTGACTCATCGCGAAGATGCGGGTGACCCCTGCGACAGAGGTTTCTCCGCTCGTCCGCGTGGGGTGCTGTCTGTGATGAACAAAGAGTTTGGTGTTTTCTGGACTCACTGGCAAAGGCCGCGGCTCAGGGGATCAACTGATGTCACTGCGGTGCTTCTGTCCGGAAGGTCCTAGGGTTCGAGTCTCTACGGTTGCAGGATGTTCGTATCTAGGTCGAGTTCAGCCGCTGATTGGAGCAGATGTCTAGCGGCCGGCTGCTCTGATGTGTGCTGCGTGGATGTTCAATTTTTGGCCGTTTTTGGCCCCACGGCGGCGGTGCGGTGTTGGGTCTAACGACGCTACGAAGCTCCAGTCTGGACAGCAGATGCGGCGATGCGGCCTCTGTACCTTCCTCCGTCGCAGGCTGCTCCCCAACACGTCCGAAGTGAACGGATTCGAATGTCTCAGCAGAGGCGGCTGTGTACCTTAAAATCATTTCCGACGCACCATGAAATTTGTCTCTGGTGGACGTGTCTTTGCAATATTGAGTTGTTACTCACTACGTGGGAAACTACTTTTTTTTTCTAGGGCTTTCATCCAGTCGACAGCCGGTTTCCCTTTACGTCCGCTTACCCTTATGGAGCGCATATACCATCATTCAATAGACACCAACACACTTGCGGGCTCCTCTGATCTGGCGTCAGCAGAATGCTATGCCCTCCACGTAAACACACACATGACAAAAGAGACAAAACCATGCCCAAGGCGGGGTTCGAACCCGCGCCTCTTCGGACCGAGGGGTGTGTCGGTAAACGCACTTCGCCACCTCGGTCAACCAGGTCGGCTGAAAAAAATATTTCAATTCAGGATGATGATGATGATAATAATAATAATAATAATAATAATACATATACTAATAATAATAATAATAATAATAATAATAATAATAATAATAATAATAATAATAATAATAATAATACATATAAAGTCGACACACGAATATAATTTTGATATCAGAAATGGAATACTATTAAATGTCTGAACGGTCTTGTAAATTACACATGAAGATATGTATTAACGTTTATCTTGTTATTAATTGCTTCTTATTATAGGAAAGAAGTGATATAATAGAAACAGCAAAAAGCCGGCACGTTCGTCCGAGAACTCGTTTCGTGTCCATTTGATATCGAATTCCCTTTGTAATGAATGGATCCTTTCTGCATACATTAAACCTTATGCACGACCTCGCCTTGCCGACTTTCATCTTTCGCCTGTTGCTATTAAACGAAATTAAATGTTCCACTCATCTGCGGAATTGGCCTCTAGAATGTAATATTCATGTCATTCGTCAGCTTGCGATAAGGTCGAAGGCGCTCTTTTATTGGCGAAATCTCAGTGCCCCGCTGAAATTTAAAATGATTTCCGTGTTAGAAAACCGTGGCCGCGAATATTAAAAATGCAAAAGATATAAGTTGATCAAAGATTGCATCAACTATCTTCCATCCTCACAATTTACCCCGAAGCCATGCGCACCTTTTAAAAACGCATATTTATACTCGGAATGTGTGAGGATATGATCCAATGGATAAAAATGAAACGAGGGTGTTTGTGGAGGGTTCGGAGGGCAGCTGAAAGAGTAACATTCAGTGCCTTGCATGTGCTCTCCGGAAGTGTTTTTTTCCTTGCAATGACATAAATCTGCATTGCAATGTACGGAACTCTCACGAACGTGTTCTGATATTATCTAATTGCAGTTGTGCCAAATATTATTAAAAGTTTTAATTCACAATATGAATATTTAGGATGGCATAGAGATAATTTTACTTGTAACATTGATTTATACTTATCCCTGTTGTTAACATATTAAAAAGGAAAATATTTGCATTAATTACACAATATTGAATATTTCAATACCTGGAAACCTGACGGGTAACTATTCCATAGTTGATAGGAATAATAAAAGGTTACTGAACTGCCGAGGTCATGGACAGAAGGAACCAAGACCGCGTCGACGCCTCGTGCATATGATTCCTTTTATAGCCCTCGTTATGCCAAGTTTGCATATTCAGCCCTATCTAAAAAGTGATTTCAATTGAAGTGCAGATCAATTTGTCTGGTCTTTTTTTTTTTTTTTTTTTTTTTTTTTTTTTTTTTTTTTTTTTTTTTTTTTGACAGCTGGCAGAGACTGTGGGAGACTTTTGAAAGGAAGTTCTAGGACTATGCACAAACTGTGCATAGTCCTAGAATTAAAACATTTTTTACTTCCTTGTCCTTACTTAAGGGGAAAGAGTTTTTAATCGTGCGCCACAAAACGGCGAATTTTCGAAAGAAAAACACTTCTTCCTGGGGCCTGGTAACGACGAGGTGGATAAACCTTGTTCTTATAAAAAGTAAATTTCTTCCTCTCACACGTTGTGTAGTCACAATTCATATGTTGTTGGCCATTGCTCCCAAAAAATCGATTAAAACGGCAAAACAGTATTTCTATTTGTATATTCGTCCATCCGTCTGTCTGGACACGTCTGTTTAAATGTGCGTTAATAAATCGTAGCCTAGGTCAACGTTGAACCGTTTGTGGTCCTGAAGACGTGAATAGAACGATAAGGTTTCGGGCGCCGGACGTTGCATGTTGCTGCGGAGTTTCCAGGGGTGTTATTTCAACGCTGTGAACGAGATTCGTCGGGATAAGGCCTTGCTCGGCCCTTCATTTCCGCTTCCGGTAGCGATGAACGATTTCCGCAAGCCGCCCAAATCCTGTCACGCAAAATCGACGAAGCTCTGCGGCCTATGGAAGTATTTCAGTGATTTCATGTGGTTTGTGAAATGATAGTATCCATATAATTGCCATAGCCATATTGGTGTGCATTTCTTGTCATTTCCGATATTGTTTGTAAATGGTAATTTTCGAATGTGTTAGATGATTTTCTTCGATTCGTAGTATTGGTTTTTGCGAAATATTGTTTAGTTTAAATTAAGAGAAAATAATACTTAGTGTCACTGATTCTGATAGCCAAGATCGCCAAGGCAGTAATGCAGTGGCGATCTCGGACGGAATCGCGGGTTCGAATCCTGCCTCGGGCATGGATGTGTTTGTGTTGTCCTGACGTGTCGTGCTCCTCTTACGGTTACCCCAATGAGAAAAAAACATTCAAAGTGGCCGCTATATGACCCAGTACTTAAAAAGCGACCTAAATAATTTCGTAGTGCCAAGGAAAATATGTTTCTCACCTTTTCGTTTTATTTCCTTTTCCGCGGTAAAATGTGCGTTGTAAATAATTGCTCTGTGTGAAAACATTTTTTTAAAATTAGCAGAAACCGATTGGGTTCGCTAAGAGCCAGCATTGTCGCTATCGCTGCGGCGGCTCTCACAGGGAGATCCGAGGGTTCTAGGGATCCTAGGGTTCTTTGCGCTGGTGGATTTTTGGCGCTAGTTATACAGCTGAGACAAATTCGCCCTCTGTCTGAAGTAGAAGTTTCAGCGGACGGCTGGTCTGATCGGTATTTTTCCGTGGTTTCTCCGATTGATGCCCTGGGAATGCTGGAGCAGTAATAAAATGTACGACGGGCCGATCGCGATTTTTCTTTACCCTTTCATTCCTACCCTTCCCCCTCACTCACAAACACACACACACACACACACACACACACACACACACACACACACACATGAATGTCGGGAACTTCCGGCCTTACCACACATGTCGGGAACTTACGGCCTGCTCCGTCTGTGGCAGTGCCTCGCTATAGGAGATTCGTGGAGAGTAATCGTGGTAATTCCCTGCAAGCCAACGTCAATTGTCAATTTCGGCACCGGATCTCACCACCCACCTACAAACACTGCCACCTCTCATTATAAAACAACCATTGCAGCGAGCCACCAAACACACAACCAGCGGCACTAATGACCCGTGACTGGAAACAATTAATCCATTTCTCGTAACTTAACATACAGTCTGGAAAACGGGTAATAGAAATTTAAAAAGAATGATAAGATCTAGTAGTACGAAAATCTTTTAACTTCAACATGTGGAAAAGTAGTGAGGGGAATTAAGTGTATGTTTTGTATCACAAGAAGAGTTGCACTTCATTATATAACACATCACGAAAAAGAAAACCTTATGTTGATCTACACCTACCTAATTTCACGTTAACATTTTATCTTCTAAAGCGTTATCGATGAGCTTAAGCACCTTGCCCTGGGGCCTGCGCGCAAGTTTTTTTTTTTTTTTCCTGGGAAGACGTTGCTTCGCTGTTTTCGCAGCGACATTCTGGGACTAACTAAGTCCGAAACAGCCGAGTGCAAAGTGACAGCTATCAGGAACATATTATGAAACCCACTGAGGACCGCAGTCATTACAGAAAACAAGGCGGTGTTTTTGTAGGCGGCGGTCGAGTGCCTTGGGGCTGATAATCACATTAGCGTTGTCTGGGAGCCCCGTCGGAGGCGCGTGGTGCTCTCACAGGCACTTCGATCCGTCGGCTAAAAGCTCATCCATCCGCCCCTCCTCTCACCCTTCCCCTCTCCCTCCTCTCCGTCCGCCCCCCTTTGACCATCTCACGAGAGCGGCGAGGCGCGGCTGGGCGGCGCTGCTGTCTTCGCAGCGTTGCCTCAACAATAATTGCCTTTGTAGCGCCTGTTGAGCGCGTGTACGGACCGCACGTCCGTGTTTGCGCGTGCGTGAGAAAGTAAAATACCTCCCGCGGTGTGGGCCGCTCCTTATATAAACCCAGCGAAGATGAGAAGGCCTGAGGGGAGAAGGGGCAAGTTGGCGGCTGCCTTTTCGCTGCCTCGGCAAGCACCTCGCGGCTTTTGTCGTCGCATTTGACGCCAAATCCGGGAGAGGTGGCTCAAGGCATCAACTGATGTCACTGCAGCGCCTCTGACCGGGAGGTCCTTGTGTTCGAGTCCCGACGATGACGGGATTTTCGACGCTAGCCAGGTAGCTAGGTTGAGTTCTGGCGCTGTGTGGTGGAATTCTAGCAACTAGCTGTTCTGATCGGTAGTTTTCCGTGGTTTCTCCTATCAATACCAGGCGAATGCCTGAATAGTACCCTTACAAACGGGACACGGACTGCGCACGATCTTTCCTACTCATTCTTTGCCCTACCCTACGCCTTACACATGTCCACACACACACGCACGTACATGCACTACACTACCACGCATGCCGGGAGATCGGTCGGGAGCTTAGAGTCTGTCACGTCTGTGGCGGTATCCCCTTGAAGGAAGATACATGTTTGGGGAAAACATCGGTAGGGCACGTCGGATCTCGCCACCCAGCGGGGGAAAATCACCGCCATCTCCCTAACTACGGGACTAACGGGACTAATGACCTTAGCATTTGACGCCCCCGAAATCACTAGTAATCAATCACTTCACACAGTGGGTTCTCTTGCGTGCGCCACAGAGATGGACATTTGATTCATTCACTGCGTCTGATGGTCGAAAGGAAAGAAGAATTAAATCAAAATGTGAACAATGTACGTTCCATAAAAATGTATAAAAACACTTAAACTTAAACATTAATTTCGAACAAACATCAAGACTTTTAATGTGACAATCACGTATGTGGGAAATGTTTTGTTAAATAAAATCATTGCCGAATCAGGTGAGATGGAGTACGTTTAATCTACTGCTGATAGCATTACTGAATAATAATAATAATAATAATAATAATAATAATAATAATAACAATAATAATAACAATAATAATAATAATAATAATAATAATAATAATAATAATAAAGATTATACCATACATTTTATAAGAATTTCTAATTGATTTGTACGTATATACAGCCATTTTTTAAATTTAAACTCAGTGTAGTGCTTTTCTAAAAGTGTACAATAAAATTAAAATAAAATAAAATACATTTGCTACATAACACTACACCTATGTGCGTGTGAAATATTTAATATTCTTCAAATATCCTTCTCATTTCGAGTCTCTCCTTATTCACCGTATTACGCCATGTTCTGCTTTCTGGGAGCTGCCGTGTCACTGCTTCTTGAAGGCTCCGTGGTATTTATCACGGCCTAATGATCGTGAACCTGTTCACCTTAAGGACGCGAGGCGCAGTGGCTGCATGGGCGAAGGAAGACTCTGGTGGCAGTGGCGCGATGTGAAAAAAAAGCCCTCAAGAAATTCAAGATGGCGTTGGACGAACTGACCATGAAACCCGTGACGAAAAGGAGGAAAATCTTCCAGATTTACGAAATGATTATGTTTTCAGTTTTGTTGGGGATTATTGTGGGATTTAAATTATGTTTGAATGAAATAATGAGTTGCCTCATACATGTGGTGCGGACTAAAAAACTTATAAATATCTAACATCAAAAAGTGTTGCTGAATGTGAAACAATCGAGCGTTGGTTGCTAAATGAATTGGAAGAAATGTATTCTCTGCAATTGATTGTTTATTGAGAGCTGAATTTTGTGTGAAGAAGATGAATACATTTTAAATATGAAGCCACTTCAACACTTTTCATTTTATTTTTGTAGTCTGTAATTTTAAGGTAATATTTTATGAATTATATTTGGTCTTTGGTTTATCTGCGGGAAGAGGTTATATTGATATGGAATTCATTAAGTAACCTCTGTAAGCGACCCTAAAGTAAAAAGGTTTCATCTGTGCTGCAGTAAATTTTACTGGAAAACATTTCAAAATTTTAGCCCTTTCTAAATCAAAATCTTATTAAATGTATTAAAACTTTGTCACTATACTTAATATTCAAGCACGAAACTATAGACAGATAATTATTCTGAAAGCATTGTAAATTTGGGAGAAACAAAGATCCTATTTTTACAAAGAACCTTTTTACTCTCAAGCAGAAAGTTTCTTTTTTTGATGGTAGAAAACTTTGACAGGCATATTTGTTAAATAATTGCAATTATCCATATAACTGTATCATTTACTAAATATAAATGAATTTAAAGAAATCTGCTTACAGTTCAGTACAAATCTTATTATAATGTTCAATAATATCGGCATTTTAATATGTCTTTTCTTAGAATTACCCAACTAGAAGTAGAAAAAGTCTATTATTGTAAATTACTGAATTGCATTTGAATTTGAAATTATATTTTACGTACATATTAAAGTGAAATGTCGCTTAGCTATAATGTTATGATTTTCGCATTTTTAGCAATTCTTTGAGACAGAATAGGTATCCATTTCAGCATGTAGTCTAAATTTGCTATCGTCCTTTATTTAAAAATCTTATCTTTGGTCGCCTGGGTCTGCACAGCCGGGCAGATGGCAGAAGAACGTTTTGCTATCCACCTAGTAGAAATGTGCGAAGTGTGCTCTGTATGAAATTGTGAATCAGAATGTTTAATTTTATATTCTACTTCAGTCTGGCTTTGAGTGAATTCTAGTTGAGAAACTTGGGAAAACAGTGTTTTATTAAAAGTGTAGATGTTTGCTGCTTTTATGGAAGTCCTTGAAATGGATTATTTGCAAGTGAATAGCATTAAATTGCTTTTTTAATTTTTATTTTTATTTACTGTTAAAAGTATTCCCATGAAGGAAATCGGTGAATAGAATGCAGCACTAGCTTTCTCTATCTGGGAATGAACATTGTCTACTTCCTGAATACACGAGCGACCAGCAGTGGAGTATTTCGTAACTAGAGATAGGATTTCCATGCACTACCAATGCTAAAATATGCGTGCAAACATGCATTATCAAATAGCGAGACATGCACGATGTAGAATAAAATTTGTCAAAACATGCTGAATCAAATTTGGGTTTGTGTATTTCCTGTTTTATTGCCTTTTGTAACAATTTATAAATGTTCTCAATATTACTCTGACAAATATCTCGTTTTGTCAGAAACTTTTTTAAGTGCAGAAAATGCTCTTGTGCTACGACACAAGTCAAGATTGGAACATACGTCAAAGACAAAATTTGAGTCAATGTCAGATCAAATTCTGTATTTTCTGGTCTTTCACCGCAAATAATCTTTTTTTACATTTTGGAGAAATTTCAAATGAGAATTTGAATTTAACCCACAAGAAGAACTTTAGGAGCCATTTTCCGTAAGTTTAAAATTTTCATCTTTAAACATTTTCTCAAAAACTACTAATAGAATGATGCTCAAGTTTTAATAGACTATGTATCACACCAGTTGATATACGTTGACGGGGCCGGTTTATAAAACTTTTAATACTTTAGACAATATTATCATAAATGTTAGTATTTTCGCAACAAAGCCGATTAAAATAGACAAAAATTTATATTTAAATAGGCGCGAGATAGATCATTCCGGCTCATTCAGTGCTCCTTGGTCTGCTGGTGGTGAACTTTTTTTATATCCTTCTTGAATATGGTTATTTTTATTGGTTAGAAAAATAGATAGCGAAGAGGAACAGAGTCATACCTTTGGTTTTCTTTGGAGAGTGAACTTCCTTTCACATTTGGCCAAACAAACTTATGTGGGAAGTATTTAGAAAAAATTAAGGTTGATCCGGAGTTTAGGGTGCCACCGGTTCCTTTGGTTCACTGATTCGGTTCACTAGTTCTCGTGATTCACAAGATTATAGTTGCGCGGTTCACTTCAATCACTGGAGAATAATGAAGACCTGCTACTTAGGAAAATAAAATAAGATTCTAAAGTATCCTCTAAGTAATGCTTTGAATCGAGTGTCTGACTGCCCTGGAGTTAGATTTTCGACAATACAGATAAAAAAGGTAGTAGAGCCAGTTCTCTTTTTCAGAAACGCCTGGTAGGAAGACCCAAGAAGGCTAATGTATTCTGCGTACAACTAGGCATGGGGATTTTCCTTTGATTTTCCAATGGTTATCATTGCTTCAAAACTCTAGTGGCCGATCTTGTTATTAATACTTCCACTGTTAACTTATTTCTCCAAGCCATCATTGAAGAAAAGTTGCCAGGAAAAGTATTATTTAAGAACATTTTCTTGAGGCTCGAGACACCAATCCTCAATCCTTTATCAACATTAGTTGGATTAAGAATAAATGTCAGCAACGAGCGTTGTTGACAAAATATAGCAATCGAAAATGTTTGCTCACGTGTAATAAAAACTATTTTGCATCAGCAAGCTATATATTTGTCGACGAAATAAACAAAACCCCCATTCCTCGCGCATTCACCGCAACGAGGGCTGAAGGTTGTTTGGTTGGTTGGTTGGTTGTTAGAGATTTCCGGCGTGTCAACTACTGAGATCATTAGTCTCGTACGAGTAGTGCATTTTTTTCCTCCGGAGGTGGTGGCGAACTTCCCCCGCTAGGTGGCGAGGTCAAGGGTCAACTTACCATCGGTAGCGGGGTTTCCCTTAACAAGGTATCTGCCACCAGCGGGGCACTGCCCCAACCGAATCCAGCTCTAAGCTCCCGACCGATATCCCGGCATGTGTGGTAGTGTAGTGCATGTTAGTGTAAGTGTGTGTAAGAGGTGAAAACGGAAGAGGAAGGAAAGATCGCGCGCGACCAGTTTCTTAGAATACTGCTCCGACATTCGCTTGGCGCTGATCGGAGAAGCCACTGAAAACTACCGATCAGTGCATCCAGCCCCTGGAACTCTCCTCCAGACAGCCACTGAATTCGACCTACCTGACAACCTAGTGTCGACAGTCTTGCCGCCGTCGGGACTCAAATGAGAGCTGAAGAAAACGTGAGCGAATAACACCTCATTCAGCCCGTACGCTGCAGCGTTGAAGTCGCTCGTGGGTGCCAGTTGTTCGCGCGTGGCCGGCGGACGTGGCCGGTGCGAGCAGTGGGCGAGCGGTATTCGGGGCAGCCAACGCGGCTGGCGGCTGGCGGCGCGCGCTGTGAATGGAGGCTGGAGTGAAAGCGCGCCGCGTTATGTCACGGCCCCCGCAACGGCCCGCGTGGGCAGCAGGGGGCGCTGGTCCTCGGCGACTTGGCTCTTCTCGGAGTGCGAGTTAGATAGTGAACGCGCTCGATTTCCCGGGCCCGGAATCCTTCATCGCTCTTACACCAACTTGGTTGAATTATGAATTAACGATGGGAACGAGCGCAGCTTACATTAGTAATTGGGAAGAAGAAATATTGTCTCCCGTGTAATAGAATCAATTTACGTTTACAGAAGACCGGCTTAGCTGGCGCAGGGCAGCAACTGATGTCGCTGCAGGGCCTCTGACACGCAGGTACTAAGGTTCGAGTCCAGACGATAGCAGGATTTTCGACACTAGCTAGATAGTTAAGTCGAATTCAGCTGCTGTATGAAGGAGAATTCTAGCTGCCGGGTGCTCTGATCAGTAGTTTCCCGAGGTTTCGCCAATTAATTACGGGCGATGCCGGAGCAGTACCTTACCAAAGGGCGACCGACCGCGCGCAATCTTTCCTTCCCTTATCTTGCACGTATACTTACTTGTATTACATTGTCACACTTGTCGGCAGACCAATAGGGACCATGTCTCGGCTGTGGAGGTGCCCCGATGGTGGGAGATACCTGGGTTGGGGAACCCTCCCCCCGCAAACTTGCATAAGTCGGCGCCGTATTTCGCCTTCCAGCAGGGAAAGATTACCGCCACTTCTCGCAGTAAAACATGAATTACACTTTCGGGACTAATGACCTTAGCAGTTGTCGCGCCCGGAATCACTAATCAAGCAATCGTTTACAAAAGAGTTACTTATTGTGTGTGTCATTTCATAGTACTGCCATCGCAATAATCAATCTCCTCACTCTTCGCATTAGCGAGAGCAGAGCTCAAGGAAATTTGCATTTCTACTTTCTAGGATGCTACTTCCATAGTATAGAGAAAGTATTCTAATAGTGCGATAAAAACGATATTTCGAAAGAACAATTGGTATTGTGGAGCTCTGATACTGTAAAAGTGGATAAAATCTGTTCCATTATGTAACAAATTACTTTCTGTAATAGGTGGTGTAGTTAAAATCCACATTTTGTGGCCCTTAATACCCAAAAATTGTTTTACGGCTAATGACTGCCCGTCTGTGAACAACGCTTGCGGTAAACAATAGTCTGGGTTTACAGAAAATTTGTTATTCCCCGATCGAACCCTTGAATATAAAAATAATATTTTAATTTTTGGACGTACTTTGCATGAAGCCTCAACATTTTTAAAATACGATATTAATTTCCTGATAATGTCTTGGAAGTCAAGTTTTTCTGATAATCCTTTCCGAAATAATGGCAATTTTAGAACGTCGTAATTGTATATTTTATTTGTAATTATGTTTTTAATGTAATAACATTTTATAAATGCGTGTATTAATATCATTTCTTGATTGCAGGTACGTTGCAGTTGCATGCCCTTGGTTTTTTGAACAATTCTTCTTATTAAGACCACAAACAGGTAAAAATTATTTTATAAAATTCACACTTGATTTAATAACTGTATTAAAGAATTCCTTATGTTAATCCATATATCGACTAACGCCCGTCCGTCGGTTGGACCAACAATTGAGGCAAATGCGGCGCCGATCTCCTGGTAGGAACTGTCCAATTTTACGGCTCCTGCGTGAATCGTCTAGGAGAATTATATAGAAGCTCCTATAATGCTTAATGTGGGTGGTCGCTGGCATTTCGTCCTGAGGAAGGTCGCAGAATTGCGGCTGAAACGTTGACACCAGTGCCTAGGATGCTGTAACTCCCAGACAGGCAAGTAGCGACTGACTCTGACTACGAAAGTCTACTCTCGCGTTTTTTAGGTTGTAACAATTCACCTTCAAATGGCATCGATAACTATTTAGATTCCCCTCAACGAGAAAAAGCGATTGGCGCTGTTTTTAGCGCCCGTATTTTATTAACTGACCTTACACGAAAGAAAATAAATTCTGGGTTAGTGTGACACACTAGTGAGTGAATTACGTAGTTCTTATTCCATGATTATTAGCTCGCTGAGTAAATTCTAAGCATGGAATTAAAATGATGCCACGTGTATTAGCTAGACGGGTAATCATCTCGGTGTAAACAATGATTACGTATTATTATTGTTGGCAGTATGGTGACAAATGTATTATTTGCTACATTATCAGTTTTAATGAACTCCAGGTTTTAAAGAAAATAGGAAATATCTCCGGAATCTCGTCGGAATCCCTAATCGAGGACATCTATTATGTGTGTACAGATGGCGCCTCGAAGGCACTTCATTGCCGTCGATGCAGCGTCTGAACTTTCGGCTGTCCCTCCCCCTTCGGCCCTGAATCGCCCCGGGGGCGAACGCCCCCGGCGGACGGCGCTTTCTCCTTGGAGGATTCAATTAGCTGCTTTCGCAATTGCCACCTGGGCGCGCGACGCTCATCGCTTGTTTTTTATTCGCACCGCCATGCGCGGCTCTTCAGAGACAGCCTTGAAACGTCCCTATGTTTATAAAGCAGTTGCTTACCACTGTGGAGAGAATTGATTGATGATGATTCCGGATGATGATTCCGCATCAACTGCTAAGGTCATTAGTTCCGTACGTGTTGTGAATGTTGTGTTTTTTTTGCTTGGGAGGTGGCAGTAATTTTCCCTGGGAGGAGAGATCCGGCGCCGAGTTACAGCCTTGAAAGAATTTATTTTGCCTATTTTAGCGGTTTTAAATGCCCTTTGTCTACGTACTTAGAAATTTATGATACCGAGTTACGGTCTCTCGTCATGAGCATTTGAAAATTTAAATCGGAGGCAATGAACTGTACGCGGGAAATAGGGCAAGTAGTTTGCACGCACGGGGAAAGAATCGATATAAAAACTGTCGGCAAGCCACTCTGCGTAACATTTATACGATTTTTATTTGTTATTCTTCCTATATTACATTATTACTATTCACAAGCTATATTAAATATAATAAATAATATAAAAATAGCTCCCAAACTTTATTGACGCATGAGTTGCATCCTGCACGCTGTGTCAGAAAGCAAAAAACATGTATACATGTCAGAAAGCAAAAAAAAAATTTATGAGATTCACAAGAGTCAGCGTTAAAAAAGCTGTTTAAAAAATGTTTTTTTCGGCGAACAGTCTTCGTCAGAAAACATTATTTACGGAATGGATTGTTTCATGTAAAATGCAGCTGGAAAGAGATAATATGCCAAGTCTGAGTTGTGCATCTGTGTGCGAGTACTTTTGATCGCTTTGTGCTCTACCCCAAACGATTGTGTTTTGTCGTCGGGAAAGGCTTTTTGTCGTTAGACGTAGTGCAGCATGTCATTCGATGTTTAGAGACTAGTGCAAGGGTGTACAACTTGCGAGGCATCAAAGGCAACAACTGAAACTTTTGTTGACCCTGACAAGGTGCATGCGCTCGGCGGGCAATGTTCTCGCCCGACATAGATGAAAGGGACTTTCACGTATGGAGTACGTTTCACGGGCCACAATAAATGCACCACGGACCGCCAGTTTGACAACCCTGGTGTAGTGCCTGTAGTGCAGAGCTGTGCAGGGCGATGTGTTGCTTTCGTTCTGCCCGTGCACAGAACCTTTCTCGCGCCCTTGGCGCTTGCGGGCTCAAATTGTGGCATGCGCTCTCGGGGGTTATATTAAATACGATGTGTTTTCGAGGCTAGTTGCAGTATGCTGCCCGTAAATATGAAGGGAGATAGAGTTCCCGTGTTGTCACAATTACCGCGAGATGCAGTGTGAGCCGGTTTGGAGTTCTTTATTAAAAATGTGTTCTGCATCAACAAAGCGAAACGCGAAATGAACTACAAATTGCGTTTACATTCTGGTAGAATATTCTGTTATAACATTCTGGTTGAGGATATTATGTTTTGAAGTTGTTGGCTAATAAAATTTGAGATAATCTGTTTGGTAATTTCAGTTGGTGAACTGATGAGTTTGTTTAAGTTAAATTTTTTTGCGCATCACTAGTTATTTCGGGTTTTCTGAATTTATTCTGAATTTGTGATGGCCTTATAACCAATTAATATGACCCCATCAGTCCATTTGAATAATTTTAAAAGTATTTTAAAATATTCTTTGGGAATTTGCTAACGCGCAATTTAGAGAAGTGGGACAGCTGCAAGAAACTTTGAGGCTGAAAAATGCTGTTATTTGTTGCTACGAAATGAGGGAGAGATGATAGATGTTCCATATTTTCCAGAATTTTCAGAAAATTCTGCATATATTATGCGGAAATGCATGCGCTGTTGTCTTCCCACATGTGAGGTAGTGTGGAGCATGTAAGTGTGTATTTATGTGCATTGAAGTGTGTATGTAAGTAAGAGGAGAGAATATGAAAAGGAATGGGTAGGAAGGAATGCACACGGTCCGTAGCCCGTTTGATATGGTACTGCTCCGGTATTCGCCTGGCGTTGATCAAAGAAACCGCGAAAATCTACTTATCAGATCATCTGGCCGCCAGAATACTCCTCCGGACAGCACCTG
Organism: Gryllus longicercus; assembly: GCA_038098605.1. Taxonomy (NCBI): domain Eukaryota; kingdom Metazoa; phylum Arthropoda; class Insecta; order Orthoptera; family Gryllidae; genus Gryllus; species Gryllus longicercus. Next base: position 670,144 of record JAZDUA010000359.1, on the reverse strand, counting down.
AATTCGACCTAGCTCTCTAGCTAAAATAAAAAAAAAAAATTGCCACTATCGGATCTTCGACCCTGATACCTCCCGGTGGGAATCTGTGCGAACGAGAGAGGTGGCTCAGTGTATCAACTGATGTCACTGCAGTGCCTCGAACCGGGAGGACCTAGGTTGGAGTCCCGACAGTGGCAAGATTTTCGACACTAAGCTTCTCAGCCAGATCGAATTCAGTCGCTGTTTGGAGGAGAATTCTAGCGGCCGGCTGCTCTGATCGGTAGTTTTCCGTGGTTTCTCCGATCAAACGAATGCCGGAGCAGTACCCGAACAAACGGGTCTCGGCTTGCGCGCGATCTTTCCTTCGTCTTCCTTGTCCTATCCTCACCCCTTACACATAGACTAACATGCAGTACACTACCGCAAATGCTGGGACACCGGTCAGGAGCATAGAGCTTGTCCCGACTGGGGCGGTCCCTTACAGATGGGAGATACCTGTTTGGGGAAACCCCGCTAGCCGACAGTAGGTCGGCACCGGATCTCGCCATCCAGCAGAGAAAGTTCAACTCTACCTCTAGAGGGGGGGAAACGTGCACTACCCTTACGGGCCTAATAACCTCGGTAGTAGACGCGCCCGGAATCCCTACCTACTAACCAACCGGAATCTGTGCGTTGGTAAGGGCAGTTGTTGCCCTGAGCGACATCAGCCTGAGCGGAGGGGGAGGTAAGCGCTCCAATAGTTCGAGATAAGCGCACGTGCGCATTGCGTTCGCGGCACGAAGCAGCCAGCGGCTCGGGAGCGGGCGGCGGGCGGCTGTTGCTGTTTTATCTGCGACTGCGTCATCGAACCGGCAGCGGCCTGGGATTAGCGCCACAACGAGGGAAGCAGTAAATTTCTTAACGCGCTTTAACAGGCGCCGTTAAATTGGTGTCAAACAAGTTAAACGGACTTTGTTTGCGAGCTGCCCGTCGGGACGCGGAGTTAGGAGCGAAGCGCGAGTCTTTTGTTTAAAGAAGTTTCTAATCCGGTTAGGGACATCGTGCAGTTGCCTTCTATTTCTGTTCCCGCCACGGACTGAAAGTGTATTCACAAGATGTCGCTAGTGAAATTCCGCCTATCCCGAGTATGATCGCACTATGAAAAGTCGACCAACGGTTTTCAATTTAAAGAATGTGAAAGTCTGTGCTCCTCACTTGTGAGATTTTCATTACATTATCTTTATTGCGGCTGTAATTGGTAATTGAACACAAGATTCCAATGATCAATTATAATAAACATTTTATCCCTTCAACTTTTTTACTTTTTCTTTTGTTTACTTTAGCGCCTTTTCTGCTGTCTTGTTACGTTGCGGCAAATATCGACTATTTTTCATTATAAAAACTTGTGTTGTGTGGCGCTGATACCGAAGTAGTAGATACATCTTTTTTGTGCTCCAACACGTTGTGTAGTCAGAATCAACATTTCGTGGGTGCTTGATTTTGAAAAAGTGCTTTACGACAGTATAAGCCAGTGCGTTTGTCATTCATCCGTCCGTGTCTGTGATAAACGCTAGCACCTAAACCGTGCAGACTATTTTCTCCAAATTTTATTCCCTGGCCGAACTCGAAGATTTTTAAGTTTGAAACTTATTTTTTGATTTTTAAGGGTACTTTTCAAATGGCCCTAACAAAGTTTTCAAAATTTACGCAAAAATGATTTCAATTTTTTAATTGAACTTTCTACTCGGACGGATGCTTAAAATGGCGCAGATTTATTTTTCCATGATTTCAGAATTTTCCAAAAATGCAAAAGTTAAATTTTTGTCGTCTTTCTACAACTACAATTTTGATGGGAGAGATTTATTACATAATAAAATCTGTTCGTCAAAAACAGATCATTAATTAAAGTCAAACTTTTTTTCGAAAATAGTAGATTTTTGCATAATTTTTGCTTGCTATAAAGGTAATTTATAATCAATTTATCAAAAGTGGCTGCAAAAGTTTTCTTTAAATTGTTTTTCTCGAATATACAAAGGGCGCTAGAAATAGTTCGCGTAATTTTCGGTTTTCGGTAGATTTCGCGTAATTTTTGCTTGAAAGTATTTTTTTTTAATTCCCATAAAGCTACACTACACATCGGTCCTCCATTGCTCCGTCTATCATCTTTACCCCACCTCGCGCTCGCACTCCGACCCCTCTACCCACCCCCATCTGCATCGCTTTTGATGTAGTTCGGTGGCCACATTGCTTACTTTGGTGTCCTGACGCATTCCTCTGGAATTTCTACGGATAGTACTCGCTCGGAACTTTGTAATGTCTTCGTCCGAGAGGGGACCAGTGTTCTCTTAGCGGGTCGTCCGCTCCGCTCCGCCCCGCACCCGAATCCACCGGTTTGCTTTGGGCGCTCGCCTGGCCCCAGCGGGGACCTCCCGATGGGCGAGTGCTTGCCGGCGCGCCGAGAGAAAGTGGCCGACGCGGCCGGTCACCACCCGGAGCGCTGGCGTCGCTAATCCCGACATCCATCGTCCTGCGCGTCGGGTTTGTCGCCCTGCGTCGCACTGTGGGAGGCACCACGATGCACGCCGAACGCCAGCGCACCTCTTGGGTTACGGGAGCAAGCATTTCCCCAACGACTGGCAATTTTCTTTTTAATGTACATTTTGCTTCCATTTCTTCTTCTTCTTCTTCTTCTTCTTCTTCTTCTTCTTCTTCTTCTTCTTCTTCTTCTTTAGATTTTTCAATGGTTATTCTCGGAACTTTTCATCAATATAATTCAAGCCATTACTTTATGGAAAGAAAAAAAACATCATCAATATGATGTGTGATTTTTGGCAGCTGTGTTCAAATTGTGTTAATAAATGTACCTAATTAAACATGAAAGCATTTGCCCGCTATTTCTAAACTTTTGGATGTTAAGCATTTACGAGTATTTTTCCTCGTGGATGTGCCTAAATGTCACATTTAATGAAACACTATTTTCTGAGTTTCATTACTGAACTTTCTATTTTTTACAAAGTTCGATACAGAAAGGTTAAATTCTGAGTGCAGCATTACTTTTTTCTATGTTTCAAAAATAAATATTATGAATGGATTAATTCAAATAGAATTATTTAATAAATTATCTATGAATTATACATTTCTTTTATTCACTTGTCGTTATTTTCGTATTAATTCAGAAAATACATTTCTTGAGAAGTATAACACTTGAAAATGAATGGTATCAAGCCGTGAAAAATTTGTCTACCTCTTTCAAATGTAAAGGCACGTGCAGTTTTTGGTGATATGTTTTCCGTTTCACAATGTTCCCTTTCCGTGTGCGGCGCGGCAGTGCGTCCTGTTCGGCCCAGTGTGCCCCGCCCGCGTGGGTCGGCTCCGGGAGCGACCATTGTGTTGTCGAGAGGGGAACCGGATTGTTTGTGATCGCTGCGAAGAGGAATGCGCGGCCATCGGGAGAAAAAGGGAAGGTAATGACTCTGGACGTGATTCATTAATGGCTCGTTCTCAAAGTACTCTCGTGGATTTCGTTTGAATCGGCGTCGATTGTGAGCCTTACGCTCGTAGATTTGTCGTCGACCTGGAGGTTACTTACGCGTTCCGGCGCCGAGAAGCGAACACTCTTGATCTCTCCACATCTGGTTATTGACTCAAAGAGGGCGAGGGGAAGAGTCCCGTTCATTATTTTCGAATTACAGGGAACGTACATTTTTCCTGGTAAGGGATGCAGACACGTTGTTCATTTCAAATAACACCGATGTATAGATGTTGGTTCGTCGGTATTCTCGTGTACTAGGTATCAAGATGAAAGCGGTTAGTAAATTACACCTCATTAATCATAGAACTTGTTTCCGTCTGCTAGTAACTATCTCGACGGCTTTCATAAAGATCTTTCGTGTTGAGGAGAGGTGTGTCGACAGAAATCCATTCTTTCCTATTCACTGCGCTATTTTCGTTGTACGCGTTGCCTGATGCGTGTGTTGCTGTACACAGTCGACAAGCGACTGCCTTCAGGTCCTCGTAGTTGCTGCAAAGAATGATGTTGGAGTAATATAAGCTCGTAATTAAAGCAGAGTCGTTTCAAAATAGGCTTCTTTAAACGGTAACTGTTTTTCCAAATTCTTTTTGTTCTTATTCTCTGTAATCAGTATTACAAATAGAACATACATTAGAACGTGTAACAAGTATTGTACTTCAGCTTCTGGGTCAATGACCCCCATCTCGATCAGGTTTTCGTCCAGTTTCCCTGATCCTCGAGCAAATGCTGAGATGACCCCTTGTTTTGCTTCTGAACATAAATGTAACTTCAAATTAACTTCTCCCCATAGCACGTCATACACAGTTTTTAACTGTTTTTGACATAAATAAAAAAATAAAATAAATAAAATTCGGGATATACTACAGAATAAAATTAAAATGCTATTTACTTACGTAATATCAAATTATATTTTTATTTGATCTCGCATGCTTTAGCGGAGTGCCTCATTTCGAATTGGTCTGGTGTCCACGAAAGCCCAGATCTGTCTCGTACAGGGAATGTACCACATGCGAATTTACCTGTCAGTGTGTCGCCCGAGGCGGACGAGGTGGAGGTGGTGGTGGTGGTACGTAGTGGAAGGGATGATCACAGGCAGCCCTCGACCGCTGGTTTAAGTTAATGGTCCATCATCTCCGTAGAATTGATCGCAAATGAATAAATCAAAATGAATCTGTTTAAAAGTATGGAAACAAGTAATCGCTGTTGGTCTCACGTTTTCTCCTCCAACCTTCTTTGTTCGTATCGCCGGAACGCATCTCGCAATCCCTGGTCTCCAAAGCTTCATTTGCGGACTCAACAAACTAATGCATCTTCCTTATTCTTCACCTTCGTCATCTTCTTCGAATTCACCGTCGACTTTGATTTCTTCTTTTTCTTTTTCTAGTTCTTACCCTGTATTAAGACGAAGGTGATCACTCTCTGAATCTTGCCAGCAAAGAAGCGAAACCTTTCACAACTTAGGACCGTTCACTGCCCAGTAGTCTGGAACAAAATATTTCGCCTCCCGCGTCTTCCTTTCTAAGATTATCTGATGGAGAGTGTACTTATTCCAATTGAACAGCTGTCACAGAAAGGGAATTGAAGGATATAAAATTAATTTAATATTTACTGCTTAAATATTAACATTTACGGAGGAAAAATGCCCAAAGTAGGAATGCATAACAAAGTGCAGTGTTCATTATTATTATTATTATTATTATTATTATTATTATTATTATTATTATATATTTTTCGTTAATCGGCCGACTAGGACCACGCAAGCAAGCATCCTGCATTTACCGTGGCTCAGTTTTTATTTATTATCGCGGTAGCAGGTGCTTGCAACAATTCTTAGGGGGGACCAGCATTTAGCTGGATCCGATTTTTATCCCCCATGGTTGTTAGCCCGGGGGTATGGAAGATGAAAGATGATAGGAATGGATTAGGCGGCGATAGGTGATCGTGGACTTTTGGAACCATCCCAGCATTCGCCTTTATGACCGAGGGAATCCACGAAAACCCCGGGAATCGATCCCGGACCTCCCTATTACGAAGTCAGTGCGCTACGCACTGAGCCACTTCGCTCTGTATTATTATTATTATTATTATTATTATCAATATTATTAGTATATTTAACAGATTTCAGCACATTTAAAAGTGGCCCGTTGGCCCTTGGGTCTGGTCGGGTCGGGTCTTCTCGGGGTTGCAACCAGCTTCTTGAGGAGCAGATCTAGGGACTGTCGTGCTTCTACAATACGTGGCGCAAAATGTGGACTGATTTCAATAACAATGTCCTGCGCTTCCCAGTCTTTTGAATGACTTGAGAGTTTAGACAAGTTCTTACATAAATTTTGCGAAACAAATCCATTATTAATATTATAATTGCTATTGCTATTGTAGAGTCCGTAACTCTAGCATTGACGGACCGCAGCTGGTCGGCGCGTGGAGCTGCAGCCGTTCGCCCACGCCGCCCGAGATAAGATTCTGAGGAGCATCGCGGGCGTGCGCTATCACCTCTGGAATGTGGGGCATCGCCCGCCCCGCCCCGCCCCGCCCCCCGCCCCTGCAGAGCCTGCGAGATAGCCATCGGAATGTGCGCACTTCGCATTTGAGGTCGGCCTTATTCAAGCACCCAATGTCGTCGCGGTGATGTAAAGGTCGTTTTTTCGTGAGGCTGTACGTGAAGAGCCGGGCTGTCCACAATGGAAGACTTACGACAAAATTGGTGCAGTGTAATCTCTGGCGTATGAAACTGAAGAAAAGGGCAGGTTCCTTGGAATAAAGTGTAAAGTCAACATTATTCAGGGAAGTTTGGAGTAGGTAAAAATAAATTTATAGAATACCCTTCGCAAACAACACATGTGATGTATTTCGCTCGGACAGAACTTACTATCTTATTCAGGTAATTCGGAATATAATTGCTAATCCAAAATTTGTGGGAAAACTGAAGTTTGACACACCTCTCGTTGGAAATCTTTTTACATATTCTGTACGACCACAGTGGAATTTCCATCCTTCATAAGCGGAACTTGTAGGTCGAACTTGTAGGAGAACCTTTGCTGCCTTGGAACAATGAACTAACAGTTCCTCAGCGGAGGTCCGCGCTTTGCGGAACGTTTAACGTATTTCTCTAATTTGTATGGACTCCGCGAGCTGTGCCAGCAACCGTAAAGTGCTAGGGTTGTGCATTTCACCCAACATAAGATTGAATTGCATATTGCGCGAACAAGGGAAAGGCTGAGAACAAATATTCCGTAATAACTTGTAAATCAACATTCACTATTTGATAATTACTATTGAAACAAAGCACCATTTCTCTGACACTTGATAATCGCTATCATGTCGCTGCTTCGGCAACAGGAGACATACCCTACTATATTAGTTATTTAATTCCAATAGCCTGTCAGAATTTCGGTTGCCTGCCAGGCCGTCCGGCGGCCGCCTTAACGCGTCCGCTGCTGCGACGCGACACGACGGGACGAAGTTAATTCCCGAGTGACGAGGGGTGGCGGCGGCCGGGGGGGGGAGGGGGCTTAGTTGTGCGGGTTTTGCGCCCGAGAATGATGAACGGCGACCGCTGCGATCCGCTCTTCGGACAGGCTGCTCGACAATGGGAACTTCGCTGGATACACGACAGAGTTGCATTGTGCGCCAGCTAACGAGTTGCGCGCACGTTTAGTACTTCGGTCAATGGTGCCGTGAGTGTAGTGCATGTTGTAGCCGAAATGTGCCAGCGTTCCTTCCTCCGCTGGAACACGAGAATGGCGCAGACGTAGACATCGTCTTGCGGGTTTTCAGCCTGCAGGTATCTACGCCAGCGCAGCACCGCCCCACCTGGGACAGTGGCTAAACTCCCGACGTGAATTTACGGATTCTCTAGGACAAGTGTTAGTTTATAAGGATTCAGGATGGTACAGGGATGAGGAAGGGAAGATAGCGCGCGGTTCGTGGCCCGTATGTGCAGTACTATATGGCATTCGCTTCGATTTGAACGGAGAAACGACGGAAAACTACAGATCGCAGAAGATTGACGCTAGAATTGTCCCCTTAGCGAAGAATTTAAAGGAATGTAAGGTTCAATGACAAAATGGTATTGCGTGTCTTCGGTAATTTAAAATTAAATTTGATTTGTATACCAAAATATTTGTCAATACCTTGTCAATGTAAGTTAGTTCCTACAGTTTGATTATGAAATCGCTTGTTAATGATATATTCAAACGAGTCAATAAGAAATTAATATTGGAAATAGAAGTTAAGAGTTCTTCTTATCTGACATTTTAAATTTCTCTTTCTTTGTTGATTGATTGCATATCTTGAAACGAAGAAACGAATTTCTTCCCGTCACTCTTGCTAGTATTATGGAAGTAGTATTAACTTCTTACGTTATCAAGAAAATACGTAAAAATGTTACAGGGTCAAAGTAATTAGTCATAGTCCAGTGTTATCTACAAACGTGAAGAATAGTAGGAAAGGAATTTACAGTTGTGATGTTTCTACTATTCACAGATTGCTCGCTTCCTTCTCTGGTGAATCAGTCTGTGGGAATTAGCCGATACGAATAAACAAATCAATTTGATGAAAAACTGAGATTTTCCAGAAACATGCGGTCGCTATTCGGACTAAATTTAGGGAACTGGAAGAAATGTGATTAAATAATATATTAATTGAATTGGTAATAAATAATATTAATTGAATGATACAAGCCAATGAATGATAAACTTTAAAAACAATGTATTTGTTCATGTTATAAGTGAATTCGAAGAATGTAGCTACAACAAAACCAGCACTGACAGGTTGGCAGTGTTGGCAAATAAATTGAGCTCGGTAAATGTAGCATATAAAATCAACGCGGTCAGTACCTCCCCCTACCTACACTGAGTTATTTTCAATACAAAGAGCACAACGAAAGCTGGAGGCGGTACCAAGAATTTCTCGAGGGGTTTCGGAAGCGACTTAATACATTCATTTTTGGAATTACATGTTGCAACATTCTGACACGATAGTAGTCACATTTTTACGACATGGCATTACAAACGATCTTAAATTGTTTGGACTTTGAGAATGTAACCCCAATCTATCGATAAGCGTTTTCTTATTTGACAATGACATGAATTTTTGAGGAAGCAGAACAAAATGGCCGTTCTTCCGAAGACGGAATCTCAACGCTGGAATCCCCGTCGGAAGGCGTTTTGTGTTGAGAAGAAATGATGTGGACGACGATGCGAGTATAATGAGCATGAGGGTGGAGAGGGGGGTCGAGTGAGAGACGGCGAAACGAGAGAACTAGAAAACGAACTCGCTTTGTCTATCACAATTTCCATTTGAACGGCGCTGAGACTGAACCCTGACTCGGGCAGAGAAGGCGAGCAGCCTCCCTGCTTCTCACTGATGACCTCGCTGATGTTTCTCGACTCTCTATGATGCAGCGGGGATGTTTCAGGGGTGTTTACATACCATGCATCAGTGTTTAGTACGGCGGAATTTAGAGGTGACAATACAAACTCGACCTCCTTTTCGAACTTCTTAAGTTCGTTGTTGGGATTGGAAAATAAGGAACGACTATGACTTGCGCCGCGTAACGGAGAAAAAAAAAAAGAAAATAATCAACTACCAAACCCTACTAATTGACGTGCACCCGTTGAAGAGAAGCGTTTGTTGGAGTAGAGGGTGCGAGTGAGGTCTTGGTGCAGGCGGCGATCGCTGCATGGGCTACAGCTGCCGTGGAGTCTCTTTTGGAGAAGGGGACGGGATTCTTTGGATATGATGAGACATGGCTGACAACACCCTGGCATTGAATATGTGAATATGGATTACGTTTTTTGTTATCGCCCTTACTTAACACGTTGGCGGCCACAGTATTAAAGATAATGACGAACCTTCCGACTGAGCTGAAGTTGACTTATTGTGACTGAGGATCAACTGTTGATGTTCAAAGCCATACTGATCAATTCAGTGAGCATCACGTTAGGCTTGTCACGGCAGAGAATCGCATTGCACCTCGCAACCACGAGAAGCGCCACAGGTCGGACTGTCCTGGCGTAAACAGAGCAAACGGCCTTGCGCGTTGCGAGTCACTGTGGGCGGCGAGTCGCCACCGCGGACGGGCGCGCACGTGGCGAGTGCGGGGCGGAGCGGGGCGGGGCGGGCGCTAATGACGCCTCCGTTATCAGGCAGATAAGCGCTGCCGGGGCGGCGGCGGTGCTCCAGTGCTCCCGCGAGCGGCGCCAAGCCCGGAGCGGTGCTTCTTCTTCTTCGCCTGGTCAGTGCGCGCGTGTGCGAGGCCGTGAGCGGCGAGGCGTCGGCGATGCTCCCCGAGGTGATCAACCCGATGCTGCTGCCGCGGTGTCCGTCGCCCGACTACGACGACTCGGACGCCGAGGCCGGCTACGGCGACCTCGGCCCACTGTGCCAAGAGGCGGACGAGGACGAGGAGGTGCTCGCCCTCGTGGGCTATGAGGATTTCGGCTACGAGGAGGGCGATTACGACGACGATGACGTGTTCAGGTGAGTCCCAGGCACGGGGTGGGTGGGGAGCTGCGTCTGCTCCGTCGGAAAAGTCTGAATTGAAGTGTTTTCTTTAGTCTGTTACTTCTGAGGATTCCATCACAGTTGATGGTGGGTCCAGTTCCAGTTGAACATTGGATTGACACTGGGTTATGACAGGATGTAGATAATGTCTGTGAAGAAAATTTGTCGAAAAATTCTGAATTGAAGTGTTTTCTTTAGTCTGTTACTTCTGATGATTCCATCACAGTTCATGGTGGGTCCAGTTCCAGTTGGACATTGAATTGACACTGGGTTATGACAGGATGTCGATAATGTCTGTGAAGAAAATTTGGGTCGCATATTCAAAATTGTATGTAATAATTTTTTCCTTACGCTAGAATATTTGTGAGGAACGAATAAGAATGTGTGCTTGTGTTAAGAAATGAACATATTAATAGTAGTGTTGAGTAATCTAATAAATACTAATGTAATGTCTCCTTGAGTTGGGCTTTCCCCCGAAACATCTGATAGTGACGATGTTCGAGGAGTATTCAGACCCATGAGAGCGTAAGTCAAGAGACTTCGTGTGTCCTAATTTGGCTTCCTCTTGACTTGCTTTTATTTCTCTACTATTCCTGGCAGATAATCTTTAAAGAAACTGTTCCTATTAGATGATATATAAAAAAAATAGTCGTACTTTACGGGATGTACTCGTATATTGCGAATTTGAGTGAGTCTTTCGTTCCATTAAACCCGGTTTGCGTGCTGTGCGCCGTGTTGAAGTGGCCGAGGGAGCCTCTCGAGAGAGGCGGGGCGGCGCGGCGCGGCGGCGGAGTCGATAGAGCTCGAGGCGTCGGCGGGCGCTGAGTAAGTGCAGCGCCGCCCGCGCACAATGGCCGCGAGCAGCGGGCGCGCGGGGAGAGAAATGGCGAGGCAATGGACCGGCCGCTGATAACGCGGCGCCGCTCGCTGCGGAGACGTGTCACGGCCGCGCAGGTCGTTTGTTGCGTCACATCCGCTGCGGCGGCGGCGGCGGCAATGGCGGCGTCTTCGAAGTAAAAGCGTGACGTCTTTGTTTTGCGTAGGTGTTGAAAGGGAATTCCAATTGTAATCGGGTCGTACACCTTCGAACCCGGCCTGATAAGAACTCAAGTGTAGTGATCTGTGATAGAAAAATGTGTTATCGAACTTCACTTGTGCCCACAATCTATCTTAATTCGTGTTACTCGTTAAATTGGAAAGTGAGAAATCAAAAATATTCGAAAAATTTATTTTTTTTTGTTTTACACACATTGAGGAAACTATGATGCTCTTTCAAAGGAGATGTACTACGTTCTTGTTGGGGTCATGTTCGGTCATTTAATTTCATTTTTGAAAGGTGTAGAAAATGTATGTAATAAAATAAAATTAACTTCCTATTTTGGGCCAGACTATTCTCTGTAAATTTCCTTTATTGTCTCTAGAAATTGCAATAGATAAACTTTATTAAATAGCTGGCCATTGAAGTAACTTTTTTCTGAGCAAATGTACTATTTTAACGTGATGAAAAATTAAGAAATACTTGAAATAAAACCAAACCAAATGAATGTGAAGAAATTGTAAACTATCTTTCGAAAACAAATCACGAACGTTTCCTGTTTCTATAAACATAATGCTAAATTATGATAATAAAGTGGATAGTTCTTTCTCATTCGTTCCATCTTTTGTGGGACGCGATATCCTTTGTTGCAAAACTAGTTTGTGTTTTAAAGGAAGTTGTATGAAAGGACAACTCCCTGAATGTATCCAAAATCAATTTGTTGCTGTAGCGCTGTTGATTTGTAGGCCAAGGCGATAAAGGACGGGTTCGGATTAAGGAAATGTGCGTGGAGTTGATGGGAGTGCAGATCGACCCCATCGATCACGCGCTGGTCCGGTCCAATCCGCGGGCGAGCGGCGTGGACCAGGCGTGGACCAGGCGTGGGCGCGTACGGGCGGCTGACGCGACAGGCAGAGGGCAGGTCAAGCACGCGAACGCCGCCCGCGCTGCCGCCTGACCTCACCTGGGCCGCCCCGCGTGGGCGAGCGAGACTACACAGCGTCGCGCACCACTCTCCACCAGGGCCGCCTGCGGAAACTTCCTGCGCCAAAACTAGCCCACCCCTTCTTCTTCCTCTTCCTCCTCCTCTTCCTCCTCCTCTTCTTCTTCTCGTTCTTCTTTTCGTTCTTCTTTTCGTTCTTCTTCTCGTTCTTCTTCTTCTCGTTCTTCTTCTCGTTCTTCTTCTTCTCGTTCTTCTTCTCGTTCTTCTTCTTCTTCTTCTCGTTCTTCTTCTTCTTCTTCTTCTTCTTCTCGTTCTTCTTTTCGTTCGTCTTCTTCTTCTTCTTCTCGATCTTCCTCTCCTTCTTCTTCTTTTCCTTCTTCCTCTCCTTCTTCTTCTTCCTCTCCTTCTTCTTCTTCTTCCTCTCCTTCTTCTTCTTCCTCTCCTTCTTCTTCTTCCTCTCCTTCTCCTTCTTCCTCTCCTTCTTCTCCTTCTCCTTCTTCTTTTTCTTTTTTTCCTCGATCTCCTCCTTTTCTTCTTCTCCTCGTCTTTCGCTTCTTTTTCTCTTCCTCGTCCTCTTCCATCTTCTTCTTTGCTTCTCCTTAGCGTTTTGCTTCTTGTGAATGAAATATTCGCGATTATTTTGAAAGAACATACAATATGAATAGTTCAATAGACTTGTGAGGAATGTGTGTGTAAAATATCATATCCGATGTTGAAAGATAAAATATTTAAAAAATATAAGACTTTTGTGGAAATGGGAAAGACGAATTGCAACATTTCTGTTTCTCCTCCTAAAGATGTTTTGTAACTAGGCTATCTGTTGCCGTTTCCTGAGGGCGTTGCCCAAATACGTTCAAGAACATCCTACAAAACGTTGTTATCACCAAAATACTATGAGGGCACACTGAAACATGCGTTCTTTTAGTCAGTAATACTCGGCGACTTATAGGCGAAAGGAAAAAGAACATATGGATTTATTTCTGAATCCAGAAGAGACTTATTCTACGAGACCACCAGGATGAGGATTGGAACATCGCGCATGGTCCGTGATCCTTTTGTTTGGCTACTCGGGCATTTACATGCTGCTGATCTGAAAATTCAAGGAAAATTACCGATCAAAGCACCTGCCCGCTAGACTTTTCCCTAAGATGATTGATTTGGACCCAGCTATTTTTGTAGTGCCAAAATTGATTCACCTACGGGACTCGAACCCCTGGATCTCCCAGTCAGAGACGCTCAATCGACCAAAGTTTTTCACTGATAAATCTCAACAGTTCTGATCAGGCTGTAAGAACTTATCACACTATTCAATCCCCTGAAGCCAAACCGCAACAATGCGTCAAAAAGAGAAACCCCAGTCAATGCACTCAAATGGTGTAGACTAGTGTGGAGGGGCCGTCCATAAATTGGGAGACATGGGGCCGTTCATAAATTAATCGTCGTCTGGAGGAGTATTCTAGCGGCCGGCTGTTGTGATGGATAGTTTTCCGTGGTGTCTCCGATCAACACCAGACGAAGAGTTTGTCCCGGCCAGGCCGCTGGTGAGAGATGTCTGGTCGGGGAGAACCCCGTAAACCGTCGAGCGAGGAAGATCATCACCTCACGCAATAAAAACATGCACTACCTTACGGGAACACCGATCCACCTACCAGTACACAGAGCGTGTCGTCTTTCTATTAATGCTGTAAAAAAGGCGTGTCAACTTGATCTCTCGAGCAAGCGGCTGCAGAGACCCGCTCGCGTGGCGAGGGGGGGAGGGGGGTGCGTCGTGGGCGTCGTGCGAGTGGGCGGGGCGAGTGGGCGCGGCCACGCGGCGGCGCTTCCTTTGGCGCGGATTAACCTCCTCCAGAGCCGCTCAGCCGCCGACTTGTGGCGAGTGCGGCGTGGGCCGACTCGGGTTCTCAGCGAGGCTCATTAAAAGCGAGGGGACGAGGTTCGCTGCTACTGCCAAACGCATTTAACGCTGTGCACAGTGATTCTGTGTTTATAACCTTGTGTGAAATGGTCTCAAGACCCCTTTGACAGACAGACACCTTAGACCTTCCAGATGTCAATGGCTGTGAAATGGCTCAGGTATTCAGTACTACTTTACACATGACATGACAATGATACTAAGACATCGAAGACCGATTATTTCCGTCAAAATTAGTACATTACGCCCTGAGGAAGGTTGCAGAATGGCGACCGAAACGTCGGCACCTTCGCAATGGACGCGGCGTTACCCGGACAGCCAATTAAATACTGACTACTCCGGCCGCAGAAGGCAACGCTCTCACCGTCAAAAATTTTTAATACATTATTATGCTTACTATTTCTTTTCTTTTCGTTCTGTGTCCCATTGTGCATATCGCTGTCTTTGAAAATTGGAATTATACTTCGCAGTAGTCAGGGCTGCTTATCAACAGCCAACATAACCTCTCAGCAAATACAGGCGTTGGTCTGCTCGTGAGCAATGCTATATTCGAAAATGGTGATGGCGCAACAAATTGCGGTTGAAGCCAACAGGACACCTCCAGATGAAATTATTTTGGGACCATTTCACATAAAAAGTGCCTACCGTATTTCAAACGGAGAATGAGAAGAAACGAGGAAATAAATGAAAAGAACCCGAAGAAAGATGAAAACGAGTATAAATAAATATTTGTAAGAAGACTGAATGGGAAGTAGAAAGTGTTAATAGGTGACGATGGACGTGTGTTGGGCGCGAGGAAGCGGGAAACGGAAAGGCATTTTGTCCGCTGTAGGGCACCCAGCAGCGCAGCGCCCCTTGGGGCGTCTCCGCCACGCCCGCCCACTCCGCGCAGCCGCTCGTTTGTTATCGAGTTACGAACTCCGGACTCGTGGCCCCGCGGCGCGCCCTGTCTTCCGCGCTGCGCCAATTAGCGGCGCTTCCCCGGCAACTTTTGCCTCCGCGGCGCCGCAAACCGCATTACTCTGCTTTTGTCGTTGCCTGCTGGCCTAGACTCCGCGGCGAAGCTTAAAACGGAGGGGCGTGTACCCACTGCATCCCGCGGTCAACTTTTCCTAAACCGTTTACCTACTTCCCCCCAAAAAAGCATAGCCCAACTGCATCTCGGTCAGTATTCCTCTTTACTATGAGGTTTGATTTCACGGGCGCATCCCGTGATTAACTGTTCCGCCGTTTACCTATCCCCTTACAGGACATAGCCCGACTGCATCCCGTTCCGTCCTCCTCCTTCGTAAAGGTTTGATTTCTACGTTTACCCTCGTCTGCTTAGTATTATATTAATCGGTTACAATTGATTAACTCTTCTTTGATTTTAAGAAACATTTGATTTTAAGAAACACTCCCAATGTTGTAAACCACCGCTTAAAAGTCTGTGGAAACAAAACATGATATCGCCTATCACAAGAATCTCATTACATGAATTTCGCTTATACACGATTCTGAAGATTTTGCCATCTTCACCTGTGTTCGAGGGTTTCTCTTGGCTGGTGCGAGATCATCTATTTGCGCTACTTACGAATGCAAAGTTAAATATCTTTTTTACTCCTTGCGAAACACCGCATGAACGAAACGGGATGCCGTCGGGCTATGCCTTCTCGGATAAAGAAAAGTGGAAAGGGATTAGCTGGGAAGCGAGAAAGAGGGGAAACTGACGGCGGGATGCGGTCGGGCGATTCCCAGCGGGCGCCATCGTTCGGGGTTTACGTCGCCGTTGCGTCGCCAAGGGAACAGTGTTATTTTTCTCCCCTGAGGATTTCTGTGTTTCTTCCGCCCTCATAGCTCCCTTCTTATATTTTATTTCCGCATGTAGGCAATTTTTGCCTTGTGGGAATTTAAGAATTACAAGTTAATATGAGAGATCATCACTCTTATGAAACGGTCTTTGAATAGTGTGCCATGCTGTTTTAGAACAATGCATCCAACAATAGCAATTTATCAGCAAAAAGGTAAAAGACTGAATAAGAAATATCTTGATTTGATGATTTTTAAGTGATCTTAATATCAAATGTTTAAGAATTCTAAAACTGTTTCGCGAAAATGTTGATTTAATTCTGCTTTTTTTTCAGAACGGTCTAAAGTAAATACTGTTTTGTTAGGGAATCAGTTTAAGGAGAAAATTATGTTTCAAGTAAGTCTTCGAATTTTTATTAATTAAATTCATTATGTAGTTGAGCATTCGGTGTAAACCAGAGAGCATATGTAAGTTTTATAATATACTATTTTGAAAGATATGGACTTTGTTAATATGAGTTTGAGCACCAGGAGTTCATATTGCACTATACAAATGTGAGCCGAAAAAATATTTTGCTTATTAAAATTATGGGGAGTTCGAATCATCGAATTTTGATATTCACAGAACAAAGCGATGTATTTTCAACGACGGATTCGTGAAAGATATACAAAATTAGTTAAGAATTCTTGTGGCCAATACTAACGAGTTTTCAAGGGTCCAACTTTACCTAAATTTCAACTCGTGTACGTACAAGATGTTTCATTTGTCTAACGGAGAAAAGGTAGTGCTGCAAAGAACTCATTAAAGCACCGGTTTTGTAATGCATGGGCAAGAGTAAACAAATTAAATGTTTCCACATATATATTAGAACAGCAAGGTTTGTCTTTTCTTAATTCAGAAAGTTCACGTTAACTTCGACGGTAGAGTATGCATGCTTAAAAAGTTCGGGTAATGTGATGTATGTAATGTAACAGTTTGGAAACGTAGAGTTTATCCGATATAAGCATTTCGGTTTCGACGAAGTTGAATTACGATCTTAAATTGAATACCCTTTCTCCGGCTTTATGGAAAGTGTTGTGTAATATATTAAACTATTTAAAGATGGTGATTAAAAAAATATTAAAAGTCGAAAGTTTCTCAACTATTTTTGATAAGAGAAAATGCAGGGAGTTGATTACCTCATTGTAATTTTACGAACTATGAATTTGTATACAGCAGAGGCTCATGGTCCAGATATTTATACTGGGAAGTGAATCAGTCGCACCAATATTGTTTGTGAACCCATCTGCTCAGAAAATAAAGTGATTTTTATCATATTAAAGTTCTATGGATATTTCTGTTAGTTCATTTTCAAAAATATTTTTATACATTAATTTATTAAGGAGGGGTAAACGAAAACAACAATTCAAAAAAATATTGCGAAGGAGTTGAACGTTGTTGACGAATTTTCTGTATCGTTAGTAATCCTTGTAAGCATAACAATTCGCGAAATCTTTAGAAGTATTCTCATTGCGTTTAGGTTAATCTTTCATTCAGCATGATTGAAATAGTATCTCGATGTTGGCAAGTCCTCGACTACGTTTCAGACTACGCCAGAATATGTTGTTTCTTGGGAATATGAACCTTAATGTACGGATATGGTGACTCGAAATGACAGCAAGAGTAATTGAAGTGACAGTCTCCGAAGGGAATGCTTTCTGACGACATACAGCGAATGGGAACCGTGGAGAAATAGTGAATAAATGTTACGGTAGAGACTTGTTGATTGCTTCTATCATTCACGTACTACATCGACAACTCTTCACATACACGAAAAGTAATCTGGGCTAGATATTAGTCGTTTATTTTTTTTAAGTTTGTGTATTACGACTCCTACACGAATAAGAGTATTTCTGGCTGAGAGATGTGATATTGTGGTGGGGCATTAGTTTTACATGAGGCAAGTGTGGGAAAATCCATTTCGATATTTGAAGTAATGTTTCTTGCGATAATGCTAAATTGTACCCTGTGTTCAACTATCTAGTACTCGCGGCATTGACGGAGTATTTCCAGACATTAGCCCATTACCTGAGTGATGGGAGTTGGAATAGGTCTGGGAAAGATTGGTCGCACGCCGTATTTGGCTCCTCGTGTACTGTTCTGTTCCGTTCTGTCTGGGGGTGATCGGAAAACTTGTAAACATCCGATTAAAGCATCCGGGTTCTCACTTAGACGCTTACATCGCCTGATAAACTACTAGAGGCAAAAATTCGCAACAAACGGCACCCGAAACTAGGACCTCCCGGCCGCTGAGCTATTAGTTGGTTCACTGACACGGATGAACTTCTTTGTCATCCGAACAGCGAGAGATGCCTTTACATTTTCGGCTCCCTCCCGCAGTGCGTTTCCCCGGTACTCACCCTGCCTCGCCCCGCATATCCCCGCATATCCCCGCCTTGCCTCACCTTGCCTCATCTTGCCTCACCTTGCCTCACCTTGCCTCACCTTGCCCCGCCTTGCCTCACCTTGCCTCACCTTGCCTCACCTTGCCCCGCCTTGCTCCGCCTTGCTCCGCCTTGCTCCGCCTTGCTCCGCCTTGCTCCGCCTTGCCCCGCCTTGCTCTGCCTTGCCCCGCCTTGCCCCGCCTTGCGCAGCCTTGCCCAGCCTTGCCCAGCCCTCCCCGCGTCCCGCCTGACCCTTCCTGTCTCTCCCCGCCTCTTCTTCCCCAGCCCCGCTCCGCGTAGCCCGCTCCGCTCGCCTCTCCCTGTCCCGACCCGCCCCACCGCGCCGCGCCGCCACGCATTCCTTCCCTAATGCGCAATTGACGGGCGATCCGCAGCTGACGGGCGGCGGTGGGCGGCGGAGGCTTCTTGCCCGGGATTGATTCCTGCGGCGGTCGTTCACCCCCGCGCGGCCTTAATTAAGTAGGGGAAGTTCATTCAGAAGGCCGTCACACATGACACGGCCGAGGCCGGCGGACGATTTTGGCGGGCGTATCTAATCAGATGATTCGATCGCATCGACTTCTACGAAACCGTGAAAGAAATCGCTCGTTGGAACGCGCGACTCTTACGGAGCGAATACTGCGCATAAATTGACTCGGCGCGAACGATACGCTGATTTCTATTTTTGTACGCGTCCTATTGTTCCGATGAGGAGTGACTATTGTTAAGAGCGACGACATGGAATTTGCACAAACAATTTGCAAGTTGCCACTCCTGATAAAAATATTTGAATGAAACTTACTCTGAGAGGTAATGAATGAATCCTGACGTGTTTTCAAACCACTAGTCACAGATTAGCCATTTTAAAAATATTTTCACAACCCTATAGAGAAGATAGCAAATGAACAGCTTCCCTTCATTGAATAGTGAAAGGCACAGCAATATTTATGTGAAGATAGTTTTATGTACAAATATTACTTTATATTTAATAGTTTGAGATAGCAATTTTCGAAAATGCCTGTGCTTATAATCACTTTTCTAGTAATTGAGTTGTTGGAATGTTATATGCGAAAACTATGTGTTAATGGAAGCATTTCTTTACGTATTCCAAGGTAGTAATTATTTAGCCTAGACGTAAACATGGCTATTGTTGTTCTCTTTGCGGTCGATGTAACGATCTTTTTATAGAGTGATTCGATGTGCACAGTCAGGAGCTCGACAAAAACTGAACGTGTCTGTAGTCACAGCGATATTGAACGTTATCCGAGCTGTGTGGAGCAGTAGTCGGCAGTTCAAGGTACGTAAGCAGGCACAGAGGGAGACCCAAACATAAAGTTAACTGAAGGAGATGGAAAGTTTCCTGTACTCTACACAGTTTTAATAGTTTAACGGGAACCGTTAGAAGTTACTTTAGATAGGAGGAGTGACGTGAGACAGTACCAGTAGTGATCAAAATGGCGTAAGAGGGCATGAAATGAACGTCACGCTCTCGTGACTTATCTAGGCTGCACAATATTGCTAGAACTGCGTGGGAGAGTTAGAAAATAACATCGTACAACTAGACACAGCGACTGTGATTACACTCCTGTTGGCAATGACGTCATGACAAGCAAAACGTATGGAAGTATGAGATCGGACAGGGAAAGAAGGAAGGAAGAGAATGATAAACTAAATGAACCGAACATTTAAGTAATGTAAATTCTGTTGTTCAATTCAGTGTAGAAGATCCGTGCAGTGCATTACAATACAGTCTGGTATAGGACAGTGCAGTGGTGTCTAGTGGGATTTTGTTGTTCTCTGCAGTGTGGTGCTTTGGATTATAATGCCATTACACTCGACTAATTTAAGATGTCCTTTAAATTTAAATTCAAGTATTATTTTATAAATATTGGTATTTTACATTACACAATTACTGCCCTGGATTGTACCTATTTGCTGTAAAAGTATATTTTATCACTTGGAAAATAGTGAACAAAGTAAAAAAAACAAATTGTAAACTCCGCAATTATACGAAAAGCAGAAGGGACACAATTATATTTCCGTCCGATATTCTCAAATGGTGCGTGACCGAAACCGACTGAGTCGTTTCAGATGGAGCAAAAAGTCTAACGAATCGGAACCCGTACTCGCAGCTTGATTGCAAGTCGAAAGCGTTACAATCGCCGTCTCCACCGCCGCGCCCTCCGCCTCACCTCGGGCTCTCACGCAGAGTTGTAATTTCGTGCAATAAACCGAAACGCCTTGCCGCTCTTACGTAACTCAAATAAAGTGTAGCGAAGTTTCGCAATATTCGCGCGCGCGGTTGAGTCAGGTTGGACGTGGCGGGGCCTGGCACGCCGGAGCGTGGAACAGAGCGAAGGGGCCTGGTGTACAAAGAATAAAGAGTGGCTTCTGCGATTTAAATGAAATTCTGAAATACTTTCAGTATGACTGAACAGCACGTAAAAATGCGCGACGTACAAAACCTAACGCAATGACTCCAAATAGATATAGTCCCCTTTTTCATTACAATTTTTGTTGTAATTAGTCAGACTTCTTTTCAGTGTTGAGCTTTAAGCTCAGAATTAGCAAAATTCACGTTCTAAGAGATTATCCATATAACCCTATTTCGATTCATACGGATCACATTATATATAGTTAGTCCTATTTTGAAATAAAAACTTTAAGAAGAGTGGAAGTCTGTTACTGATTTCTAATGTTTACCTTTTAGGTCTCTATACAATATTTTGGAGTAGAAGTTTTTTAAAAATTTTAATAATAAACATTATTTGAAAACGAGTTATATATTAAACATAGATTGCCACTAAACGTAGACTATTTTTATATAACATTTAATGCGAAAAAATTAATATCAATTTTTTTATTTATCAATTAATATCAATAATTTTTATTCTTTGTTTCTTATAAATTCTGTACATGATTGAGTTAAAGCCGCCTTGTGGCATGATGGGCAGGGGAGCAGGGCCGCGCAAGGGCGAGAAGGGGAGATATCGAGAGGGGAGTAGCCGCGTTATTGGCCCCTGAGGCACACCGTCGGCGCGGCGTTTGTGGGTCAATGCCACCGGCGGAGGCGGTTGCGTGGACGTGGTCTGCACGAATTAATCTGCGGATCGCCGGCCGTGCCGTGACAAGAGGCCCCATCGGCGTGCGGCTGCGGTCACGGCGCCACGCGAGTCCGCTCACCGCGTGCAAGGGGCGATATCAGTGGCTGGTTGGGAAGCTGTGGTTTCTGAGCCAGGCAATAAGAGAAATCTAAAGTTTAGGGTATTTCATTGAATGCGTTTGTATGAAATTGCCGCAAATGATAATTGTGTAAATTAAATAATACCATATATTATTATTATTCGTTTATGAATGTGTATACGTCTTTCATGTCGCAAAATTTTCAGAGTAAAGCGAAATGATTACAGCCATGAAATAATGAGAAGTAGGATTCCAAAATTTGTTTCTCCAAGTGGCGTGTGACAGTGATCTTTCGATACGGAATGCTGTTGAGTCTGCAACTACTGTAGTTTCGTAGATCGGCTGGTCCTAATTTCGAGACACTGCAGATTTTGGAAGCAAAATACTGGGTTGGACGCCACTGTCTTGGTGGTAGTTTTTTAGGACTCTCGCCTATGGGTCGTTTCCGTTTCTCTGTCCTGTCAATTCCAGGCAGATTCCGTAGTTGGGAAGGACCATGGATCGTGAGTCCAGTCCGCACTTCTTTAGGGCTGCTCGAAGGGCTGTTGTATCTCTCCTACGGTTCAGGGAGATAGGCAATACTGCCAGTATGGGAATGTCATGCCAATGCCCAATTGGGACTAGGGCTATTGCAAGAAGGAAAATATATTTTTGAAAATTACATTTAAACGTTAATGTACATTCCGAATAATTTTTTGTAAATGAGCGATATGGGAATTTGAACGTTATCGTATATCTTGTTGTGCTTTTTGTCGCATTTGTACAAAAAAATAATGACATTCTGTGACAGTTTTCATGTCTAGAATTTGTATCTCGTTTACCGGTGGAACTCAGCAACAGAAGCAGAGAGTGCAAAGTTGGTTGGAGAAATAAGCGTGAATTTTTAGGTGAATTCGATAACATTGGGTAGTATTGATTTTGATTTTCAAATAAAAAAGCTAATATTGGTCTATAAGTATTTTTGTGCTCAATGCTGGAATAAAGTCCATTTTTCGCTAACACATTCTCAGAAATTTTAAAAATACATTGTTAGATGACAGTATTAAATGAGTAGAGAGATCGGTTTCTCTATCTGTTCATAAATTCCCCCTCCTTGGTGTTACTGTTGTTTTAGCGCTCAACATTCTCAACAATGTACTATTTAACAAGTGTGAACTGTTGCAAACGAGTCTGCGAGCAATTTTAATTGTACTGACTAAATCATTGTCGTATCTACGTCGTTACTGACCTCGTATAAGCCTCAGCGAGAATTGGAATTCTCAATCCAGTTCCTTCGGCAGCGGGTCGGTGAGACACAGCGTGTACTAACATGACAGGTCGTTTATACATCGCGGAGGAATGCTGACTACATTGCGGCGCGGTTTTTTTTGTGCTCTCTTTTCGGACTGTACGGTTGAGAAATAAAACAATGACGGTGACGACGCATGACGGCGCGAATTAAGATGTGCGCTGCGATTGCGTGGCTGGCGCGTGGAAGAGGTGGGGGGGGGGGGGAGGGGGCGCGTATAGAGAGGCGCTTTTTTGTAGCGGAAGGACGCGACAAATGAGGAGCGTGCTTCTCAAGTATCCCGGCGTTTTCACAGGACGTCATGGAAACCATAGTCTAAACAAATAGGCCGGTGACATAATTATAGGAGTTGTCAATGCCAACAATATTATTTATTTCAATAGTAGCTTTCGATGACGGCCATCGTCATCAGTTTTCTGTTGTATGTAAGCTACAGAAACGAGTACCTAGTTATATTCTTGGCAATGACCACTCCTATAATCATTTAATTTTAACTGCCAACGACAACTCGCCACAAAAGCAAATAGGATGCTGCCATTTTCAAGAAAAAAATCAACACCGAATCACGTAAGAGTGCGTTATTGGTGGAGAGGGAGACACCCACCAGGTCTACATCAGTAATATTTAAGATGGCAGTTTATGGCCTGGGGGAAAATCAGGTACCTAGATAGACACGTTCCGTTGCTACTCTCGGGAAGAGCGCAAAAAATAGCTGAAAAAGGGGGTGTTTGTGTCTCTAACATGTGACAGTTATGTTTCTTGTACCATAATCCACACAATCAGAAATTTATGGATATAGTATTAAATTGTTGAAGGTGACCCCCGCTTTGTAACATGTGTATTTTCAGAAACGGTCGACTTTGGGTTCCAACAATAAGCAATATTAACTTTTAAAAACAATAATTTACAAAATGCATAATATTCACAGGGATTCAGCTAGCAGTATTCCTATTTTAAAAAAGGTTGTTTGGTTTGCTCAACAGACGTGTATGATAAAACCTATTTTGATTGTTCAGTCATAAGTTTCGCTTACATTCAGTGATCTCGACAGTTCAAATGATTCCGCATCTTAGGCTGTTTAGTGGATGTTTGTAAATGCTGTGGCCTTCCCCAGAGCTGAAATGCACCATCTACCTCCGAGATAAAAACGTCAACCAAAACAAACATTCTTTTTTTCTGTGTTAATGAATTTATTATCATGTTACTCAACAATATAGTACAACACATTTATAACGATCATTTTTTATACTGAGAATAATAAAATAATGCATTTATACGTTGTCCGTTCGCGAAGTTTAGTACAAAAAACGTTATATTATAAATTAGGTTGCATAATAAATACAATTATTAAATTACCGTTTTTACCGTTTCATTAGTTGTGGAATACTTCCCTTTAATTTTATTATTCGTGGTTGTTTAGTTCTACAATTTTGAGTGTTAGTTGGATTCCTGATTGTAATAATGTTACTTTAACACCGCATGAAAACCTAATACTTTCAAGTGCGTTCTCAGTATGTTATCTAAACGATACGACGCCTTCACAAATTCAATATAAATTACATCTTTCAAAGATATACAATCTTCTGACAGAGTACATTGTGAAAAGAGTGCCCGATTTTATCCTGAACAAAACATTATCTTCTATCAGCTCACAAATTATTCTGCGAGTTTTTCTTTTAATGCTGAGAATAACCAACCCACATATCTATTATTTTTATCCACTTACCTTTATAACATCCCGTAATGTCGATGTATATTGAGTAAAATACCTGCAATAAAACGGTAATCATTATTCTATTGCATACACGATGTTCGTTCTAAAACCTGGAATGTGATTGTTTCCATCTATGACTTACTCTGCGGCGGAAGATCGCGGGCGCAGGATCTGTTGACTTCCACCTGTCGGGCGGCGCGGTGTTTAACTGTGTGACAACGCTTGGCACCGCCCGCACCGCCTCCGCCTCCACCACCACCACCACCACTACCGCCTCTGCCTCCACCACCGCGTCCACCTCCGCCTCCACCACCGTCTCCACCGCTTCCGCCACCGCCTCCGCCGCCGCCTCCGCCTCCTCTTCCGCCTCCGCTGCCGCCTCCGCCTCCTCTTCCGCCTCCGCTTCCGCCTCGGCCACCGCCTCCGCTTCCGCCACCGCCTCCGCTTCTACCTCGGCCACCGCCTCCGCTTCCGCCACCGCCTCCGCTTCCACCTCGGCCACCGCCTCCGCCTCCGCTTCCGCCTCTGCCTCCGCCTCCGCCTCCGCCTCCGCTTCCTCCTCCGCCTCCGCTTCCACCTCCGCCCCCGCCTCCGCCCCCGCCTCCACCTCCACCACCGCCTCCGCCTCCTGAGCTGCCTAAGGCTTGGCTTGTGGATCCTAATGGATGAAGGCCGTTTTCATCACGCTTCTTTTCATCCGTTTGCTGAGCTTGCAATAGTAGTTTATGCAATTAGTTGAATTTTTTACACGAGTATATGTTTTGAAAACAAGCGACGACAGGAGCGAGTTTTCAAATTTGTACAAATGCAATAAAGCAGCATGTAAACGAGTTGCATACATCATTGTAAACATCATTATAAATTTATAAGGGAATCAAACATAATTTTGCGTTACAAATTTCTTGTGACGTCTCGTATATTTGACATCTGTGCGACAAAACGGTAGTCGAGTATCTCGCTGCAATTGGCTGAATCTGTGACGATTCAATCATTCGTAGCGTAATACGCTAATACGTCATTATTTGTAAAATGATCTATTATGAAATATTTCTTGCAGCAGAAAAGGTTGTTGACAATACTGGTGTACAAAAAACAATTTTGTATGAATTTATTAACAGTACGAATTTACGATTTTGAGGTACTAATTTTATTAAATTAATTCATTTTTGGGATTGTGACACAATAATTGCGCTAAAGAAACTATATTCGGATATATCGGGTCTTTCCTTCGTATTAAATACCCTATGTATTCTGTGAATTAGAATTATACTTACATGCATATTATAAAAACAATTAAACAGTAATGAGCACATTCGTATTAATGTGTTTAAACTAGTAGTTGTGCTACAGAATGGGTCAGACGTTCTCGTACTAATTAGTTCCCTATTCTCTTCTACGTCTAAAAGACTACCAGAGACTTTCGCTTTCCTGCCGCTTCTCTTGGAGGTAGTGAAGAGCACCTTATGATGACCTTATCTCGGCCCTACACCTTGGTCATGGTATCTGGGTCTCTTCTCGTTGTTTGTACAGTTATTTCGGCTCCAGGTTTGGAGTATTCCCCACAAACGACTTCAACAACTGAAGACAGTCGAGTCTTAAGTGGGTTTCAGAGTGGCAGTGTCCACGTTCTTTGTTCTATTGCGGGTCCCTATCTCATCGGGGCTAATGAATTGACGGAACTAACTGTTCTGAAAATGTAAAACATAATATTTATAGCACATATCAGTTAACACAACGGTTCAGTTTTCTTTCAAGTAATTACATTTATGTACCTTTTGTTTTGAGGAAATTGGGTTTTATCAAAAATTACATATTTTGTTTTCATATTTTCTCAATATCTCGAACCCCTAATAGTAGAACAGAAATTCGACATGAAGAATTTTGAAAAGAGCGAAACTTGGTTGTATATTCAAAACTTTATTGCAAAATTGAGAGAATTTTGAGAAATTATCGTTTTCAATATTTCTAATAATAAACAATTTTGAGCTTCTTTTCACGAAATTTTTAAGTTTTTCAGAAAATTCATTAGGCATCTTTTCAATTACTTGTACTCGTTAATGTAATAATTAGAACCCGGTATTTCAGGCATTCGTTTTACATAAAATATGTGGGCAAAAATGCATTCGTTTTTACTAAAATGGGAAGCAAAACGCCATTAATTATGGCTAAAGCAGGGGTGCAAAAAGGCGTGTAACAATGAACAGTCACATTTAAAAGGAATATGTAAAAAATAAAATAAAATGAATCACATTTTTATTCTAACTCTAAAATTTATATTAGCACTTACGTGTAAGGAAACTGTCTTTTCTTTGTACTTTTGATTCCACATAACCACCCGTTATGATGACGCCGAATTTCTTTTCTGGCGACGCTCTCTTAGAAATGCTATTGTGGACTGGCTTTTGAATCTTGAAACGGCATCAGAGGAAACGGAAATATATTTTCCATAGTTCGTACTCGTGTGATCGTCAGCCGTGAGAAGGGTAAATCATATACAGAGAGCTCTGCCTCAAAAGGGACCGGAGGCCATACTCAAAAGTAGGTTGTGATTCCTAGCGGGCGAACAAAACCTGTCTGCGTCAATGCAAAAACATCAAATACCCTGACTGGTATTATCTGTCTTTTTCATTAAAATATTTAACTTTACTAGGCCATGGAGCCTCCGCTCCCACGAAAGGCCAAACACGACTGTGTCTTCATGTTTTCTAGGCGTGCAGATATGTTTGAAGCTTGATCGAGATTGGTGACAAGAGAAAAAAAGCAAAATATTGACGAAAAAGGCACAAAAGAACAAACAAAAAACTCCCGATGTCCAATTAAGAGATTCCCGTTGTTAAAAGTCATGAAATTATAACAATTATAAACAGACATTTTGCCAAACTTCTAGGTTCTTGAAATAATCTAAAAGTATAAAGAATCTCCGTAATACAAACATTAACGACGTGAAAAATATTTAAAGAAATAAATTTGTCAGTTTTGAAAAATAAAATGAGTACATCAAACTTGCGTTATTCATGTTACTGAGAAAATTTTCAAAATGTCCCAGGTGCTTTATGTGAAGTACCCTCAAAATTTAAATAATTGTTTTCAAAATTACAAGTCTTCGAGTCGTGCCAGTTGGGTCAGAGAATATTCATTTTGGAAAATGTCCTACGAATATTTGTTGCCATTAGTGTTGTTGCCGGAGGGACGTTCAGAAAAGAACAACGCTTATTCGGTATCAGAAGACGTCTAAACATGGATTTCCGTTGAAATCAAGAAATCTAGTTCCCACAGCATTACGTATCTACACTATGTGCATTATACGAGAAAATAGAAAGTGAATCGATGCAGAATGTGAAAGTGAAGTGTATTGATCGGATGTTATATTACACATTTGTGGCAGTGAGATTGGGTGAAATATAATGAACAAAATATGAAATTTTCTAAATGGACTCACGCTCCCTTATTGTCTTGATCTTTTTTTAATTTGTATTTTTTATTTTTTAGTAAAATAACTATATCTACATTCTTACAGTTACACAAAGTTTATGGGGATACAGTAATGTAATAATTTGATCGTGTATCTATATAACACTGCTCCTTATTTTTTCATTTCATTATTTGTTTGCTGCTCCACCAGTGTGTGTTAATTGGAATATAATTTATTGTTCCAGCATTTTACCGTTATAGATTGTGTTGAAATCAATGCCCAACATATTTCATCCGAATGATAGTGGAAAGCAGGATAACATTCTATTGTGCAAGAAGAATATCGTAAAATATTTCAGCGCGGAGGGTCGAAGTCGTGCGTAGAGAAATAATCTATGAGAGTTCACTAGTGAGGTCTACGGGGAACCACCGACTCCGGAAGCGGCTGGGGACACGACCAAAAAGAATTCACAACTGCGAAGGCGTAAAATAAAACAACATAACTGGTACACTCCAGTCCTCATAGCTATCAGACAGCGACATGATAGGTGCTACTTTGATATGGCCGCGCCACTCGCTCATTTCGGAAGCCAGTCGACAGTGGGTCTAAATGACAAACAGGTACTCCTTACAAACAGGTTGGATTTGTTTCTAATTTCTACTCAGAAATTGGTTTTACTGTGTTTACCTATGAAAATAGTAAATTCACTTTCAGGTGTTTGAACTTAATTGATTACGTTTCGAACCAGCTTTAATGTATTGATTCAGAGTTCTCCGTTATTTGTGTTAACATTTCCCTTCTAAACTCGGGACGAAGTACGAGGGTTCATCCCTTTTTTGCAGTAATTTTCTCCACGGAGAAATGCGGTGTCTGTTGTCAACAGTTATGAAACAAAACACAGTTGGATATCGCACGGCTTTGTTGTGCCACTACTCATTACCAATTCCATCTCACGATGTATACATTATTTCACTGTTAATGGCCTCATAAGACGAGTTACACGTGTTGAAGTACAATATTTTCTCTTTTCACTACGGGTAATTAATCTGCTCCGCTGTGTCTTTCGACCCATTTGGAACCATTGTGCGGTGTCGAACCAGTTCCTGGGCGATAAATCGTCGGCTGGGCTGTTGTGGCGAGACACGGCTGTGTGAGGCGAGTGGCGCCCCCACCTCCTTGGCTAAGGCCTGGCACACATCCGCAGTGCCGCCCCGGCCCGCTCCGCCCCGCCCCTCCCGCCCCGCCCCGCCCATCCCCGCCCCGACCCACGCCCCCCGCCCCGCCCCGCCCCGCCCCACGCCCCCCGCCCCGCCCCGCCACTCCTGCCACTCCCGCCACCGCACGTCCCGCCTCGCCCCGCCCGCTCCGCCCCGCCACTACCGCCACCACACGTCCCGCGACGCTCGGTCTCGCCACGCCCGTTTCCGCCGTGCCCGTCCACGCCCCGTCCCGCCCCGCCATCCCCCGGCCCGCGTCTCCCCGCTCCGCCTCGCGACGCCCCGTCAACCACTCCCACATCACGCTCGGCCCCACCCCACTCCGTCTTACCCGACCCGCGACGACCCTCCACGCCACAGCCAATACCCTATTAAAAGAAGACCTGGTGGCAGATAGGCTTGTAGCACTATGCGCCCCAGTACGCATTGATTGCAAGGCTGTGGGATCGAAGCCCGCCGCGCAAGATCGGTGCGATCGGAGAGAAGCGTCGACTACTTGACATGGAATGATAATTTGCGGAATTGAGAACAACTGTGGAGTGGGTTACTTAAGGTTTTACCAATTACTGAGTGATAATAATATTTTGAGAAAAACCTTTCATTCCTCCGAACATCGTTGGAAATGTCGGATGTATCACAAACTTTGGCAAATGTAGCGATCTTTGACGCCAACCAGTGAAGGAGTCTTGAATTTCAACTGTCCCATTGATGAGAGATACACAGAATTTTTAAAACCCGAAGCTGTCGGTTTGACGAACTCTCCTCTGCAAACAGCTGCGAGCGCGTGCGGCGACTGTTCTGCCACGCCCTCCACTGCCGCCGCCGCGTGGGCGTGTTTAGGCCGGAGGCCGCGTCCATCACGCGCACGGGCGTGTTTATACCATGCGTGCGTTTGTGGCTCATTCTTGGAGGCGTTTTCGTCGATATGGTGATGGCAGGCGCTTTCAGAAAGACGGAGCACTTCAAATTCGACATTTCCTGCTCGAGAAAACGCGTGTTTGAGGTTACCGTTTGCCAGGCGAGCTTTCATGCATTCGGAGAGTGTTTTCTAATGCACTGTGTATATAAACTCAGTCTTCTGCAATTGTCTCACACGTGTCGTTTAAAAAAAATAAAAGTAAAATATAATAATAATAATAATAATAATAATAATAATAATAATAATAATAGTAATTATAATTAACAAAACTCATTGATATGATGAAATGTGGTGTAGTACTTTTTTAAGTTTAGGTGAGCAGTAATATTTTTTCCCCGTGTTCCTTACAATGCATATATATCTTAGTAAATATTAAATACTTCCATTATACTTTCAAAAACATGATCAATTTCGTATTCACAGCGAATACTGATTATATTTAAAAAACGTATTTTTCAGAAACATATTGTGTATCTTCAGTTCAAATAGGTTTGGTGAAATTGAAGACGAGTGACACCAACGTCAAAACAGATCCGATGATTCATTAATAGAATTGTTTTTGTTTGCGTATTATTTTACGTACCGCTTCATTCCTCTAAACTGTATGTAAACACATGTTGAGTTAACATTTTGAATCGCAATCGCTCCCTTGGTGTTTTACGGCCACTCTCAATTAGTCGGGTAGAATTTCGAATGAAGTAACGTCATTCGAACAAAAACATGCTTTATATACATACACACACACACACTCATACACACACACACATACAATTTTAAATAATTGAATGCTTCAGATACTTTTTAGTACGAAGGTGATACTTCCTCATTATTATTATTATTATTATTATTATTATTATTATTATTATTATTATTATTATTATTATTATTATTAAAATATCCCATTAATTTTAGAATGTGTTTATTTTTTTTATTTGCTCAAATTCTACAACTTTTGACGATGATATTTCTCCTCATTTTCATGTACTGAAAAACTAGTTTTACAAACATTTATCAGAATAAGTTACATTTTACTAGGTAATTATTTGTTCAAGGTCTTCGAAGCTTACCAAGAGCAATTTGATGTACTTCTTGATTCATATAAATATAAACATTGGTGTAGATGTGTAAACAAGGTGATGGTATTAGAACGTTCATTTATAATTCAATCTAATACGTTTTTCACATTGAAATCCTTCCTCCTCGCGTGCTCTTCGAAATATTGTTGAAGTGAGTTGTTTTGGACGTGTACTCTTGCCGGCGGGTGCTTGAGTAGAGTAAGAGCGGGAGGGGAGGGGTGGGGAGGGGTGGGACTGGTGCTGGTTTGCGCTGCGCTGCACTGGAGGTCCCGTTAAGGTCGTCACTCTCGCGCCGCGCGCCGCGCCTCCTTTCGACTCCCGCGCCTGCTATGGCCCCCTCGCCGCTTCTTGGCGCTGCGGTGGGTTTCTCGCCCGGCGGAATTCTCTTTCTGAGCCACACATTGAAAGTCTGTAACTATTAAAGGGGAGAGGGTACCAAGGAATGGGTCAAGTTACCGATTTTCCTTTTGTTGGCTAAATGAATAGTTCAAACCTTTCTCTTTGCGAATATATCAACATGTTTCTTCTAGGATGCCTGGACGTCCCGTCAATTCTTATTTAAAATCCTGGTGCGTATGAGCCACGGACCCTTTCTTGATAAAGTATGCCAACAAGTGTGACTATTGTTTTCGTAATTTTGAACGCATGTTGGTTTGTTAATGAATAACTGAAACATACTCTTGTTCATAGTTGGTAGCAATGTTTTTTTTCGCTGAAAAATAATAACCAGTATATAGTGTATGAATTTTCTAGCAGAGCAGTGGCAAACAGCTTTTTTTCAAACAGCGTTTACCAAAAATGTACTTATTTTGTAATTAATGTACCTTTCTCGCAGAAAGTATTGTTCACAATTTATTAAAATTTACACAATACACTCATTATTGTATTGGCAATAAATTGACAATTTTATGTAAACGTTTTTCAATAATAAAAAAATTACACAATTGCCAAAAATGCTGAAAAATTAACGAAAAAGTTAGAATTGGGGAAAAGACTAATTATTTTTTAACCAACTAAAAGTTAAAGAATGGTTAATCATTAAGCGTGTGAAATATCAAAATTTTCTCGTTAACCATTTTCTAGATAAGGTACATCAATAGCAAATTTAACTTGGGCGGTATACATAGTTCTCTCTGCCTTTTAAAGTAATGGCGCTGCAGAATGGCACGTAATTTCTCGTACTAGTTATATTCATATTCCCGTACCTCTGGGTCACATTTTCAGCTCCATTGGCAATAAAAAATTTCCCGCATTTTCTTATTTTTTCGATCTTCCAATAGTAAAATTGAAATATGAATTTAAGAATGTTGTAGGAGAGTGAAACCTGATTCTAAATGCAAATTTTGAACAGATTTTGAGAAAAGGTCGTTTGAGCATATCTGGAAACGTACAATTTGAAGCTCACATTCTCAGAAAACTTTTGAATTTTCGAGAAACTTATGAAATTATTGGATTTACTACTAACAAAAATATAATCACATAAAAACGCCAATAATGTGAATATTACTGAAAGATATTTAAAAAATTACATCTGTATAATTTACGAAAAATCAGAACAATACACATTACGGTCAAAATGGAGATTATGACTTATTATTCAACGTATTTAGCACTATCTGTACAAAAAAGTTTAAAGAAAAGCATGAGCCGTTTCGAGATATTACTGTTTAATAATAATAATAATAATAATAATAATAATAATAATAATAATAATACTGAGTGAAGTGTCCAGTGCGTAGCACGCCGGATTCGCAAACGGGAGGTCCGGGTTTAATCGTAATAATAATAATAATAATAATAATAATAATAATAATAATAATAATAATAATAATAATAATAATAATAATAATAATAATAATAATACTGAGTGAAGTGTCCAGTGCGTAGCACGCCGGATTCGCAATCGGGAGGTCCGGGTTTAATCGTAATAATAATAATAATAATAATAATAATAATAATAATAATAATAATAATAATTGTGTCTCTTTGTAAATGTTTGTGTGTCTGTCCACTTCATCATCATCATCATGATCATTTCCCCTCATCCTCCAGGACTTACAACCTTGGGGTGTGAAAATGGAATCAGCATTTAATGCTGATCCTCCTAATAGGAAAGTAACTTGTATCTACCCCAATATTTATGTCTTCGCACCGGTGGGATGCACGTATTGCATGAACCCATAATGACTGATTTGCGAAACAAAATATTATGAGCAATGTTTTATTAATATTATAATTTTCGCATTTCCGAACTTAGCTCTTTGGGGTCCATGTTGTTAGTGCGTATCATCCATGGCGAAATGTTCTTTTCCCGAGAAGTGAGTGCATCCGTTCGTTAGCGGCAGTTAGCAGGCGCGTCACGTAGCACGTGCACGTGCAAGACCACCCCCACATGCGTTTCGAAAGGCCTGCTCTCGCGCACCTCGACCGCCCCGCCCCGTCCGCTCCCCCCCCACTCCATCCCGCCCCGCCCGCCCACACTGCCCCTCCGCCTCACCTACGCACCCGGCCTCGGCCGCTATGCTCGCCTCGCCTCGCCTCGCCCCGCCCGCGCGCGTAATAAATAACAGTAATAACCACAGCACGGCGCGGTGCGGCGCCCCTTGGAGGAGGAGGAAGAGGAGGTGGCGGTGCTAGAGGAGAAGAAAAAGCAGGAAGAGGATGCGCTGGGTGTGGTGGAGGAGGACGAGGTTTTGCTGAGGGGCTGCTTGGGGTGGCGAGTCGAAGGGCTGAGACGCGTGGAGAGTGATGGAAGTTGAGGATTTGGTTGAATAGTGGGGCCGAGGGATGAAAGTGTAAGTTCGTATTTAGATATGAGGTGAGGGTATATGGTGGGAGGGTGTGAAGTAGTTAGTATTCCGTGTTGGTGGTCGTGGCGAAAAGGCAGTGTGGCGGCGCGGTTTGTAAGAAAGGGCGGGCGAGACATGCAGAAGGAGGGATGATAGCGAGGTTGAAGGGGGGGGGGCAGGCGGTTTCGAAGAGGCGCCGGGTGCGGAGGCAAGGGTGGCGCAGCTGGAATGTGTCAGCTGGGAGTGGAGCGCGCGAGGCATCGTGTTCGAGGGGGCCGTTTATGGAGGCAGCGCTTGTGGGTGGTGGGCGCGGAGCGGCGTGATAACGAGCCGTGAGGAGACTAGCCCAAAGCGCACTTTTCCCCGCGCGGCGCGAGGCGGTGCCTTTGGAATTTCGCTCATTACGGCGCAGGAGGAGCAGCGGTCAAAGGTGCCGGATTACGAAACACGCAACGCGGCGCGGCGCGGTGCGGCGCGCCTTCGCTCTGAAGGGCGGTGGGCGGCCTGGCGAGGGCGGGGGCGGGGGCGGAAGGGCACGTAAAGAGCGCAGTTTCCCAGTTGGCGGAGCGGCAGAAGTAAAGTTGCAATGAAACTCATTAAACGAGTCATCGAACGGAAAGGGATGGCTTTTGTAGATCTATTCGTTTGATATCTTTGAGAAATTAAGTAAGAGTCGCCGTGCTGGATAGCTGAGGTGGCTAAGGGCGTCTGCCGGCTCAGCGCCTCGGTCCGGAGGGTCGTGGGTTTAAATCCCGCTTGGGCACTGTTGTTTTTCCCTGATCTTTCCTATTTGTGTGGTCGCGGAGGGCCTTGGGTTCCGCTGACCCA
This sequence comes from Gryllus longicercus, assembly GCA_038098605.1. NCBI lineage: Eukaryota > Metazoa > Arthropoda > Insecta > Orthoptera > Gryllidae > Gryllus > Gryllus longicercus. The sequence continues at coordinate 635,618 of JAZDUA010000359.1, read as the reverse complement.
GCATAAAAGAAGCCCGCATGAATGTTGGTGTCTAGTGTTTGGTCGAATATGCATCCCATCGGGACGTACAGGGTAACCGGCTGTCGGTTGGAAAAAGCAAAAAGAGGAAAAGGAGAACAAAAAGAAATGAGATCTGAACGGAAGTCATTGCGTTGAGAACTGCCATGTTTGTTGAATTATTAAAAATGTAGAGACTATGCTCAAAGAAAAAGTGGAGAGTAAATGATAAACTATTATTTCTTGTAGTTTTCTGGATTTTCCCCCACGTATTTAAACATCTCCTCTGCGAATGAAATAGAAACGATCCTGTTATTTTCACGTGAGATTTTCAAATACTGGTACAACATTTGTTCCTGGCGAGTTCAATAGATGTGAACGAAAAATGTCGGAAAATATACCAGCTCATGAGACAAGAAAAATCTGGCCTGTGAACGACGATTACTTGTAGACACCACATCTTGACCAACAAATTTCTCAGTTTTCTTCTTACGTCGCGGTTAAGAGACTTCTATGGATGACTCTTAGAATGACGACAGGAGCCCGAGTATGCCCGTTGTCCTGGAGCACATGTCGATTATTCCGGCTTAGATTCAGTGAAACTCGCTAATGAATTGGGGCGTCGCAGCGAGAGCAGAGGAGGGGAGCTGGAGGGTGGGTGGCGGTTGGGGGGGCGGAAGGAGGGGGGCGCTTTCTGCTGAGGAATTGGAGAAGCTTCTCCACAACCCCCTACGTCCCAGGATGCCCCATATTTCAGCCACTGATATTAATAGAGGGAGAATGTTGTGGCGGAGTTAATGATGCAGCCCCTGAAAAAAAAAACTTTCTGTCAGCTTTTATTATCCATCGATAGGTTTATGTGAAGTAACTACGACTTACACGTAAGCTAATAACCGGAAGTGTTTGAAACAAACGCGACTTCCTATATGAGTAAGACTTTGCTAACAAAGCAGATTTTCAGGACACAAAAGTACTATTTACTTGGCGGATATTCTCATAATTATAGACCCCCTTAATGTGCAATGTATTTAACTGAAACAGAAGAAGGCTGATATGAGGGTGAAATTGACAGTGCCACTGAGGGTACAAGCCACTTGCCGCTGAAGCCTTTATTTTCATTACTTATACACCAGGATGTACCGAGTCCTCCTCTTTCGTATTCGTCCTCGAAAATGCCTCCATCTCATCTACATTTTCATTCTCAGCTCTTATCTCTTCCATATTACTACCTTGATCACATGCCTGCTTCTTCACTTCTCACATTTACTTCCCTGCTTTCAGCGCCATCTCCTCCATGTAACATCTGCAGTCGTTTCCTCCGTCACTGTCATCGCCACCACAACACTGTCCACTCGTGACGTCGCGTAAACACGCAAATTGGTCCGACCTTTCCCGAAATTTATGATCTCGGTGTTTGTTAAATTGGATCTGACGTAAATTTTCTGTTCGTATTAGCATATTTGCTCCCTCTACTTGGAACGTGTAAACATTCCCACGTAGTTTCTAGAGTGGGCCTCAGCCACTGAGAGGGTCCTCTCCGCCGTTCGGATTTCAGTGCCTCTTTAGTCCGAGCGTTGAATGCATCTGCACGTCTTATTGATCAAGAGCGATGGACTGCATTGAGATCCGTGTTGGGAGAGAGGGGCGAGTGACTGTGGATGGGAGCGGTTGTGCCAGCGGACTAAACTGGTACTTTCTGTGTACAAAAGAATTAATGCACTTTGTCAGACTGTGTTTGGTCTTCATTTTATAGACAGGAAATTGTTTTTTGGATAGCTGTTTTACATAAAAATACAATATGATTGCTATATTCTAAAATATGTGATAACCAATTTTTATGTAAGACTGCTATCCACAAAACAATGTTCTGTCTATAAAATGAAGACCAAATAGTCTGAAAAAGTTGTTAAATCTCCGCAGAAAAGAAAATAACAAAAAAGTTAAATCCGGACCGGGCCGTAAGAGAAACAAGCGGAATTTTGACTGAAGATAACACGGGGTAATTATAATGAACATTCCAACCGAGCGAAGTGGCTCAGTGCGTAGCGCACTGACTTCGTAATCGGGAGGTCCGGGTTCGATTCCCGGGCCGGCCATCCTGACCGGGGTTTTAGTGGTTTCCCTCGGTCATAAAGGCGAATGCTGGGATGGTTCCAAAAGTCCACGATCACCTATCGCCTCCTAATCCATTCCTATCATCTTTCATCTTCCATACCCCCGGGCTAACAACCATGGGGGATAAAAATCGGATCCAGCTAAATGCTGGTCCCCCCTAAGAATTGTTGCAAGCACCTGCTATCGCGTTAATAAAATAAAAACTGAGCCACGGTATATGCAGGATGCTTGCTTGCGTGGTCCTAGTCGGCCGATTAACGAAAAAAAAATGAACATTCCGTTGGTGGGATCCGATGTTCGTGATATAAAATCACGCACACTTTTTACAAGTATGTGTTTTCCTTCAAAAATCAGTATTTCCGATAATTTAAAATACGCGAAATGTCAATGAATATGTTATTGTGAAAGTGTATGGTTAGTGTTGGTACATATTCAGTGGGGAGTTTACTATCAATAACGATGCTGTGTTGTTCCCGGTTTGAATATTTAAATTCCGAGGTTCATAGTATCGCTGTATATTTGATGTTTGTGTTTTTTTGGTCACGAATTGGCAGGACTAGGACCACGCGGACATACACCTACTCTTACCGAGGTTCTGTTATATTTATCCCGTGGCAAGTGCATATGACTTCGTTCTGGGGGGATCGGCATTATGCTAAATTAAATTTTTATCCACCAGGGTTACTAGTCCTGGGGGGATGGGATATGTAGTGATGATGATAAAGGATGAATGAACAACACAACTCATACAGACATTCACAAACATACCCATGCCCGAGGTGAGACTCGAACCCGCGATCCTCCCGACCGAAGTCGCCACAGCACTACTGCCTTAGCGATCGGCTATCCGGATTGGCAGCGCTGTTTTTTATTAATACAGTAATTTTATAACTAACCCAATTTTTCTTAGAGTTGTCGGCAACACTCTCGTGGAGGTGACACTCGACGGATCCGAAGAGCTGCACTTGCGTTGGCCCTGCCTCGGTACTGCATCTGTTGGCTGCCTAGCGCTGCTTTATAAAACTCTCGTGGGAACGACGTGTAGCTGAAAGGGAATTGTAGTGTGCTCGAGACGCCACCTATCCCCATCCCTTCTATTTCCACATCCACTACAATAAATTTGCACGTGAATAAGATAATGCGATAAATTATGTGTAATTACAATGTTTCATTCTTTTTGCAGTCTGGTATTCATATTCCGTACTTCGAAGATGCGAAGCTATACAATCGCTAGCGATGGTGCACTGTCTTTACCGAATACGGTTATTTCGTTTTCAAAAACTTCCAGTGTATTAATCCACTTCAACTGAAGGGGACAATGAAGGTGTAACCAGCAGATTAAAATGCATTACGAGAAATTAGCTAAGCCTTTGCAGAAAAATCCGCCAAGGAACAGTTCTGAGCGTTGGGCCGTGAGTGTCCTTTCTCAACCCGAAGCGTAGTGAGCGTTATTAGGAGAAAGGCCCGGTTTATACGAGCACGGTGAGTGATTTTATAGGAGACCGTTCCAAGCTTTTGGAGTGGCACGGCGCTTTCTTGAGAATTCTCCTTGCGAGACGAACCATAAAAGTCCGGTGCGTCATGGCGATCCGTAAAAGGGTGAGCGGTTTCGAAATCGAGTTTTCTGGTGGCCACTGCGTAGAAGGAAGAGGCTTCGCTGCCAAGGGTCTCAAGGTGTTGCTGGGAACGACACTGCGCGATTGCATAAATATGTAACATAAATTCATTACTAGTGACAACCAAGAATATCGCTTTCTTCTCCATCGTATGTAGTTGTACAGTAAACAAAAGTTTTTAATACTTCCTGTTCATAACATTTCTCAATGTTTTTCAGTATCATTTGTCGTTTTCGTGTTCTGCTTCTTGAGGTCTAGAATCTTTATTTCATTTTATTTTTGATTAATTTCTTTGACCTGTAGAATGAGATATTTTAATTCCTACGCAGTTCCCTGCACACTTTTAATTTTTGTCATTTTTTTTTCTTGCTGAGAAAATCTTGTTGCCTACAGCAGCAAAAATGCTGCTGAACAAAACCACACGAAATTGTTTTTCAAAACGTAGCTGGCCCACTGCTCAGCAACAAATAAAGTAATCTCAAATAACACAACAATAATTTAAATATGTAAACGAAAACAATCTTTACGAACACTTCAATAACTTAATGTAGTATATACCGATACACAGTACATCAGTGCTTTACACACTAAAGATATAAAAGAGTTGCTGCTCTATAACGCAACACGTGAATAACAAATATTTAATTTCGGGCTTGCTGTTCCTTGAAGCCGTACTGTCGCATGACAAACTGCGTCATACACAGTGTGAGAACTCAGTTGGTCTATGATATGCGAGAGTAGGCGGATTAACATTATCACAATGTTAATTGTGTAACATGACGTAAACGCCATTTTGCGGATTATCTTGTTTTTTTTTCAAAACTTACGCTCAAGTAATTTTCTTCAAATATCTGTTATGCCGTTAATATTATTACATTGCCGTTGATTGGTTTACACTATTGTTTTTGTAAGTACTTCAGATAATGTCCTCCAAATTTGCTCGAAAACTCAAACTTTTTCTCGAGTTCGGAATTCCACATTTCAGAAACACTCAAATGGCATTTTCTCAAAATAACACAAATTTATTATTTTTAATATATCTCACGTCAATAATTTTTATATTACGGACGTTTTTTATACATTTTTGCATTGGTGAGTGGGAGTGCTTCAAATGATTTCCGATCAAGTTTCACGAAAATACAAAAAAAATCTGTGAAAACATGCTCAAAATTGTGCATTCTCATAATCACCAAACGACATTTTCATTTTTTTTAAATCGTTCCAAGTTTTTTCAACAAAAGTTTGCTTATAGGAACAGACTTTACTTTTCTATAATAGTTTTTAATTAATATTTCAGGTCTCCTATTAAGGAACCGAAAAATTCGGAAAATGTGAAGAAGAAGAAAAAAAGTCGGTGTCAATAGTTGGCAGCTGGGACGACGGTGGGGCAAACCGGGAAAACTAGCCAGTCTAAAGATATTTGAAAACTAACTGGTACGAGGAAGTCTGTTCCACTCTGTTGTTTCATTACTTTCATTATCATTTTAATCCAGTTGTGTTATTTTATTACTGGAAGATTTTTATTCATCCTACGTGTGACTATTTATCAAATAATGGCATTGTCACGTGTAATTCCCGCAATCCATAATATTCATGCGCTTTCTGCTCGTTGCGTGGAGTGAACATAATATTGATGTGTGGTGTTGAAATGTGGGGTTATGGTACTAAAAATGATAGTGGAGATAGCGCGAGAGGTAATCGTGATTCTAATCTGAATTAAAAATGATCGGATTTCGCTACTGGAACAAGAGAGGGAAATGAGATAACAGCGTAGAGATTGGTGTTAACATTGGTGTGGGTTTAGAATGACGAGATGTTTTCCTAGTGTGAAAATGTTGACACGATTAGTGCCAATAAATTGAGCCAACTTTGCTTTAAGCAACATCCCATCGGATGTCTGAATAAAAAGTAAAATCGTACGGCAAATTGACCATGAGAATTTGTGCTTTCCGTGCGTCAGGAATCTAATTTGCTCAACGTGTGCAACGTGTTTCTTATGTGAAATAGCATGCGTTTTTCCATCGTCGATTTAGGTCTTCGTATCGGGGAAGCATTAGGAGTTTTTGCAGTAATCCGAATTGCTAATTTAGAATGTACTTATAATTTGACGGAAAACTAAATATCCTCTGATTGTGTGAAAATTGTCAATGGTTTTGGTACATACCCAGGAACTCGTGGAAAGTACAAAAAACAATGAAATAGTTTCTATATTGACTGATAAATTCAAATAATTGCTTATGTTAATTCGCAAAGTTTCCTTGATGTCACGACTATATTCTAGTACTCGGTACGTTACTGTTACGACACAAGTTGACGTCTTACGATGATGAAAGAAAGCATCAGTATTCAAGTGGGCGGTTTCAGAAGAACCAATTTTTGAAGTTCCGGGATCCCATTTTCCACATAATCGACAGTTACATTTTTTCTGATGTTGGTGTAACATTATTTGTATTATTTTTCCAAATATTTTATACGTCGTGGTCTTTGCTTTACATTTTTTCTAGCATAGCTCCTTATCCCTTTGGCTATGAAACTCCTTTCCAGTAGGCTCGCTGAGAAAAATATTTTATAATATTCGTTTCCCACATCACAAACCTGGCAGGTCGTCGTCGCGCATTGCATAGACCTGGTTCCACGTGTTATAAAACGGAGAACTGATTACACAAAATCTATAATGATGTATTTTGTTTTCGCCAATAGTGTGCACAATCTCACATTTAGACCACAAATATTTCTTCATAACTGGGTAAAATGTAATTTATATTGGCGGATGCATATGTGAAGTACATCAATTGCCCTCGTGTCCATTGGCGGAACCAGGGGGGTCGTGTGGGACAACCCCCCGCCCCCAAGGCTTAGTTTTCATTTACCTTCCTTTATTTGGCAAAATTGATTTAAATATTTATGTTCGAATTATGTAATTATTTAAACATTAATTGTGTATAGTGTCATATCTACAATTCCTAAATAATATACAATATAATAACAATTATGTTTATTATTTTTGTAAAATGTACGATGGTCCTTCCAAAACGGTCGGGTGGGACCACCCATGCTCGTGCCATTTGCTCGCTGCGCGGAAGCGACCCGGAGTCTGTTGCAAACGGAGCGGTGCGGATCGGCGGCTGCGGTGCCGCAACGGGGGCGGTTCTTGGCTCGGCCGTGGGAGCGCGCTGCCATCGCCTCCACTCAAACGTCTCAATCCGTAATGACACGTTGCCCCGCCCTGTCGAAATCCCATGCGCTGCCGCCGCCTGTGAAATCTTTAATTACGCGCGGCGTTTTTTTTTTCTGTCACCGTCGCTGCTACTATTAGAGCGCGCCGGACGGGCGTGGCGGCGGCCGCGGTTCGGGCAGCTGCCGACTGAGGGCTCTCGGATTGCAGTTACCGGTGCCATACACGCACTTGTTTTTCATTGTTAACTGAAGGGTTACGGAAGAGCAGGATCTGGTTTGTTCCCTAGTGATATGGCTCCGCCAGTATTTTACTAATAAGCGTTGTTTCGTATTGTGATCTATGGTCCAAATACGTTAAAAATAAGCAACTTTGGCCCCGCAGAAAGATTTAATCAGTGTAGAGGACAAGATGTAATAACGTCATAAATATGTGCGGTATTTTTGTCGTTAGGAGGTTCTGCGGAAAATATTATAGATTGCAATAAACTATTTTATTAGCAGCCGATTTGAGAAACTATCTTGTGTCTCAATACCGGGGGAGTTTTGTAACAATTTCATTACTCTGTGTAGAAAATAGTAATGTATTTAAACCAAACTAACTAACATGTTATGTTCTTATGTTTCTAAAATCTAACGCAAAATTATCCGGAAGAGGCTGTGATAGCACCTCGTAAGCAGCGGTAGAAAGTGTGAGAGCCACAGCCATCGTACGCTCTCCTTTGAGCTTCTTAACAAAGACACCGAGGTGTGAAGGAGCGAAGCAGATGAGGATCGGCCCTTTGGAGCCCTTCTCCCCTCTCCTCCCCTCCCCTCCCCCTCCTTCCTTCCCGAGGGCTCTCCCGCTCTTTGGGAGATTTTTGCATGAGTCAGGAAATCCCCTTTGAGGCTTTGGCCCGTTTTACGGCACCATCTCCGCCTTAATACCCGCCCTTCGTCCTCGCACGCTCCCTTGTTCGGCGCCCCTCACGGCCGTTTCGGCCCCTCAATCAAGGAGCCGTTACACTTTGAACTCCCCGCTCGCCCCAGGTCTCGATATCCGCGCCACTTTCCCTTCTGCCTTTAACGGCGCAGTTACGCGCTTGATGACCGCCTTGCCTGGAGTTGCTTTGTGAAGTCAATGCGCGTGTTCTGTTTGTTTCAGGTGAGTCCACTCACAAAGCGACGTGTTCCTCTGGAAGCCGGAGTGCGGTCAGGGTGAGTTTTTGCTCCGGGGTCATTCTGAACCTTGTGGAGCACCTGTTTTTTGCGGTCGGAATGTCATCGTTTCTTCAAGTACTACACCGTCGGTTCGGCGTTCCCCAGTGCAACTTGATGTTGCTTAAATTGGGCGCCGATCGACTTCCCTTGCGGTGAACTCTGTAACTCGTGCGGAGAATGGAAAGTGAATATTGGGGATCCCGATTCGGGAAGGGTAACTTTTCGATTAAATGTAGTTTGGACGGTTATTACACCCCCCGAACGCGGATGTAAAATTAATTTGCGTAGGAAATTAAGAACGAATCAACGTGGAATTCATCAGACACCAATTGCCTCCACGGGAATTATCTCTCCGGTTCTCTACGCTGCCTGCAGGAGCGCTTGGGCTGTCTGTTGCACATTACTTAGCTACAGGGAAAAGCTGGCCGATTACTCGTTCTAACACGAATCAAGCCTTATCTTTTTCATTGGCAGTTTCATAAATAATTGGTATTGGAACAATATTATGAGCAAATACCTCTTCCAAATGTATTTAATTGTTTACTAATCAGAAAATAAAACATTTAAAACAATATTTGCCTTTTTTTAAAATGCTTTAAAAATCTGTAGACGCCCGAAATATCTAGTCAAAGGAAGTTGGTTTTTGGAATCTGTCCAAGATAATGGCACGTCAAAATTCGAAATGCTTCTTCAAAAATACTAGTTCTTAGTAGTGTCGAACGTACTAGGGATAATCTAGACAAATTCTTCTTTACTTGTGCTTGGATGAATGTTGTTATACATTTGTTTTTCAGAAATTACCTGTATTCACAGTATCACTCTGTATTACTTTAAGACCGAGGGGTGGGGGCGCTGAAATGTAAGATTTGTGAAGACTGCCTGCAGTAGCCCAATGCAGTGACCCGCGTGACCGACGTTGCCTTTAACTAGACGAGAGCCGATCGCATCTCCTCCCTTCCGTGGCGGCTAACTCGACAAGCAGCGGGCGGGCTGCACCAGTCGCCCACAGATGAGCGCTGGGCCGCAGGGATTCATTGACTACGTTTCGTCATTTAAAGGCGTGTGTCCTGTTTCTCCTGAACGCACTCCGCAGTGCACCCTTTCCGTTGTCGGGAGTGCGCGTACGTGCGCAGGTGTCTCGCCCCGGGGTCTCTTCGCCCGCAACGCGCCTGCGCGGGCAGACCGACGTGACGAGCCAGTCCCCGCCGCATCCAGAGCGCATTGCAACTTTCTGATGCTGATTATTCACTTGCGCCTCGACGACAGGAATTGTTTCTTTTATCGACACGGAAACGCAGTGAAAGGGAGGGGTTCGTGACGGTGACAACTTTCATTGAATTCCTTTGCTTTCTAGCCGTACGGATGGACATGGAGAAAGAAAAGGAAAGCTCAAACATAAATGTACACGTAATGAACTCTACCTAGATTCTGAGGAATTTTCCGTTTAAAATTCGCAAGCCACTCTTTGCATTTCAACATTAAGTACCTACTTAAAGTGTTATCAGAAGGTTTAAGTCGTGGAATTTTCACTTCTTAATCAATATGTAATAGTATATTATCCACTGGAAAATGAAAAACAAAGCAGGACCTTTGTATATAAGTATATACTGTAAAATTGGGAAAGTGACGGAAGATGGCGGATTTCTCGGAAGTCACGTGAACGTCCAAAAATGTCTCCCTCTAATATTTATGTTGTTCTACAAAAAATATGGCTAGAGTGGTTCGCCAACGTAGGGGCTGGAGAATTTCATATGACGCCATAAAATGAAGCAAAATAGGAAAAACTGAGATCCATTTGCCGTATTTTGCGTACAGCAGTGATACGTTATTTCGTAGTACGCCTGCATTTGTAACAATATATAATGTATATGAATACCGACACATAAAAAATGAATATATAGTAATGCTTCAATTTCATTTAAATAAATTGACATTTCAGACAACAAAATCTACATCATAGAACACTTTAAACTTTTTTATTGCATAGAACACATTTTATTACAAAATGTAAAACATTCTACAATGAGAATTCAATTAAGATTTTAATGATACAATTTACAAATACAGTTTATGGTTACAAGAAATGCTTTAAAGAAATCCCCAAATAATAAGGCCAAGAAAAGGGATCTCGTGTATTAAGCATTTTTGTGGAAATAAAATGTTTTGTTATGTAAAACAAAGGAACAAAAAATTTTCAGGGACCCCTGTCCCCACTCTATGTAGCGCCTACTTTTAGGCTTTAAAAGAAATTCTTAATGTATTTTTAAAGAATCGAAACGTACCTAAACATAGATTTAGTATCAAACAATTTTTTCTATTCCAGCATTATAAAGGAACCTTTTCTGTTGCAAGAAATCATTCATAATCGGGAATTTTACGGCACAAATGATGACTTATTAGAGTTTTTGTCACGAATGATTGCGTCATAACACTTTCAGCCAATCGTAGCGAGAGAATCGGGGGGAGGTAGAGGTAAACGGAACAGGCGATCACCGTTTACTCCTACGATGTCAAATACCCGAGTCGTCACAGGGAAGGTTTTCGCAAAATTAAGTTTGATTCTCTTATTAATGTATAATGCTGTTATACAAAAAAATATAGTATGCAACTCGTTTATAATGTTGCTTTATTACATTCGTACAAATTTGAAAACTCGCTCCGAAAGTCACTTGTTTTCAAAATATGTACTCATGCAATAAAGCTTAACATTATAAACTAATTGCATAAAATACTATTTTTGTTACTTTTTTTGATTACTGACAAAAATAAATTCCTATTTGGCTACAAAACAAGAAGTAAAACTAGTACTTTCAAATTTGTTTCGATTTGAAACGTAACGAACTAAAAAATAACGTTTTTGTTTTATTTGGAAAAGCAACGGTACACCGTTTTTGGAAGTATCGTGGGGGTGGACGTCTCTTCCCCCTCCTCCGCTCGTGGGCGCGGCGGGAGCGGCGAAGATCGCCCCGGGCGCGATCCATCGCAGGCGCCCCGCGCGGCCGCTGGCGGCAGCTTCCGGGCCTCGCCTGCGGGGCGGCGGCGACCGCCCGCCGATCACGAAGCGCACACCGCGCGCGGGAATGAACAACTCCAGCGTTTATTTATTGCAGTGCTGCGCATTCTTCTCTACAGTGGGAAGCTGTTCCTTTAAGAAATATAGTTATGTGTGAACACGTTTAATGCTTCGGGGTGTTATGTACGAAACAATGGTGAGCGTCCGAGAATTGGACTTGTACGAGTAGGAAGGCATCCAAATGGAAAATACCGGTAGAACATATGTATTTTTTTTAAGTTTATTTGGAGAAGAGTATTCGTCGAATTGAAAGAATCTTTTTTCTCCTCCGGTTTCCTCCATATATTCCCATACGCTAGCGCATTTCTGCTTCCCTTTTGAATAACCTGGGGAGCTTTTACGGGCGGGGCCGAGGAGGGAGCAATGATGGAAGCGGCTTGCGCTGGGCCCGAACGCCGCGGCGCGACGCCGAGAGCCGCCTACGACCAAAACGGTCGCCTTTACGATTCGTGGCGGTCGGCGGGTGGGGGAGGGGGTGCACGTCACGATGGCCAGCGCTCCGTCACGCGCTATTAGGCCTCCCTCCCCTCACCTCCCCTCCCCGCCTCTCGGCCACTTCAGCTCTGGAGACGGCGCCGCGCATCTTCACTACGGCTTCGCTTCCAGCGCTCCCTTTCGAGACCTTTCGCCGGGAGGCGCCCCCGCCCCGCCCCGCCCCGCCCCGCCCTGTCCCGCCCTGCCCCGCCCCCCCACCTGTCCCCCGCCCTGCGCCTTCCACCCTGCCACGCCCCACGCCATGCATCGCACCGCCCCGCATCCCGCATCCCGCGCTCCCTCTGGCACTCGCCTCGCCCCGCCTCGCCTCGCCTCGCCTCGCCTCGCCTCGCCTCGCCTCGCCTCGCCTCGCCTCGCCTCGCCTCGCCTCGCCTCGCCATCTCGCCTCAACACGAGATCTACCTTTCTCTTCTCCCGATACATTACAGCTCCTTATATTAAATACGGTGTGCGGGAAGCTCTAAATTAAAGAAGTTACGTGCGCTCACTTTTAAAGTTTAGACATCAAAGTCATAAAATTAAAATTTTCCCCCCTTTTTTTCCACACCTACGTTGTAAATATATTGACTTTCATGTGAAATATAAGAATAATTGTCTTACAATATTTGTCAAAAAATTTTATGTTAACCACCTGAAACCTTTTTTGTTCTTTTTCTTTTTTTTTTAAATTTAGATCTTGTAGTGAAAAAAATGTTATCTATTGTCATGCGTCAGTTATTAGTAATATGTTAGTCATATATCAGCAATAAATAAATATAAAATATATTTTTAATATTGTATTAATATATGTAAAAGATTCATAATGAAGTCTCAAATGTAGGACTACAGCAAGCACGCCTCTCCTTGCGCGAAAGTTAATTTTAAAATATTGTATTTTTTTGTTTAGTTATTAAATTTCAAATGCTCGTTCATTCTTCAAAATGTTTTCTCTTATTAAAATGGTCATTACTGATAAATACTCGCCGTTATTAGCCTCAACAACGTTCCTCTGGTTAAAATTTACACAACAATTTTTAAATTGAAACTACCTTTATCTAAACTGGAACATTACTTAATAGTAAATGCGAACAAAATAGATTACTAAGATCATTAACAACCACAGGCAATTCAAGAACAAGTATGAAACCATTTTGCGAAGGATGCGGCAGGAGCGATCTTGTAAGTGATTATCAAGTCATGTGCTGTAAAGTGAGCTTCTTCAATAAAGTCGTACGCGCATGTTTACAATTTGAAGGTAAAAAGTGGGCGCTGAGCGTGTTTTTGTCGCCGCGAGCGCTTAACGTGGGATCTGCTCGGCCGAACCCCCCGCAGATCCTCCTTGGGGCAGAGGCGCTCTGCCGCGCTTCGTTCTGCTCGAAGCAGATGCGGCCGCACGTCGCGGAGGCGCCCACCGCATTTGTGAGGGCGACCGGACGCTCGAACCAAATCGACCTCGCAGGGGATTTGTCGACGTATGGTGCTATTGCGTTAAATGTTCTCCAACCCATTAAAGCTTAGGCGGGAAGAGTTGTGAACTGAAGATACACATGTTATGGTATACCCTGATGGGGTTAATCTCATCTGAGAACGAATTATGTCCCGGGAGGTACATTTCTCTTCTTGAAATGATGAAAGTTTGTTCCACAAGACGTTGCAGGCGCTTTAAACGCCAGAGCCCACGTTCTATGCAGTTTACTCCCTCCAAGGTTTCCGTGAAGAACGTAACAAAACCTTCATTTCAATAGCGGAGTAAGAGAGTAAACGTGGGATGGTCCTCTTTTCGCAGACCCTTTGAATTCGCAGCGCTTGTACGCTCCTAGAGCGAAGAATGTAAATCACTTATAAGTCCGCGTCAGATTTCAAACAATAGCTCACATTGACTGGACGAATCGTAATTAGCGTTATGTTATCCACGAGTATGTAAGGTATCAGTATTGTGTCTTCGTATTTTACCTCTCTCTATTTTAAAAAAAATACGATTAATTTTTTACGCTTTACTTTATTTAATTAGATTTGAACTAATAAATTCCTCATAACTAACATTTTTTTAAAAAAATTTCGTTTTCATAAAAAAATACCACAAATTTTGAAAAATACCTCGAACGTTTATTAGAAAATACAATACAATTTCCTTTTTTATATTATAATTTTATTAATCACGACAATTAATGGTAATTATTCTAGAAAATAAACATGACAACTAATAAGTTTATTTGCATAGTATTTTCTGCCTTTTTGCCCCGATTTTGCAATATGTCGTTCTGCGAGTACGTGTTTTTTCTGCGCTGACGCAGAAGTAGGGGCTGTTTGCAGCCATCGTTTGCAAAGCACTAGATCCCTAGCGAGCTTGTGCAGTGAGCTGCCCTCTGGGAATGTGGTTCAGCGCTGTGCAAATAAATAACAACCGCGTGATGGTCTATTTGGTTTTGTTTCGGAGTCACAAAATGTGAGAGAATGAACTTTTTATGAAATATATTTTAAACATAAAAGAGAGATCTGTTCCATGTCCGGGAGGTGGGATTAATATGTTTATTTTAAAATGTTACAATTATTTAAAGCTTTGTGAGAAAATAAATTTACTTTTGACAAAAACGCTTCATTGCTCTAAATACGTTTTTTTTTATTAGTTATAGAGATACTGGAATGGTTACAACGGAACAAATGTATACCACCTCGAATAAGTTAGTAAAATTGCATTCGTTGCTCCGTGGTAATTGACTCTGCGGTCAGCGAAGTATAGACTTCTTTCAGTGAATCATTGCGTTAAATTTTTGAGTGCAAAATAGAGAACCAGGTCTCTGTAATTATTTTACTAAATTTGCACGGGAAAATTCGAAACGTAGATATTCAAATTTGTGTTGTTTTTTTTTCACGAACGTATTCAAATTTCTTTCTTATATTATAGAATAGGAGTCGTCATGCGAGTTGAAAATGACAGAAAGCATTCCGAAATTTCCATCAGTGGATTTTTTTCTAGACTTTATAATGGATTACAGTTTATCTTAATCCTTTCATAATTTGAATAAAATGTAGCTTTTTGTGTGTGTGTTTCTAATGATGAAATTTTCATATTTATGAATAAAGATTTTAATAATCACTTCTTATAAATTACATCTCAAAGTGCATTTGAACGAATGCAGTTGAACGAATTGATGTAGCGAATTCTAGGTACTTTTAAAAGGCAACTTTTGCGTGAGGTCAAATAAGTTTTCGATGATACGACCAACCACGATTGCACTGCCACTGCCAACTTGATGGAGCAATGAGCAGCCCTCTCCTCCCCTCTGGGCCTCTCCCCGCCCTCCGCCCTTCCCACCCCTGTTGCAGAGAGTCGCCCCGAGGGGCTCATGCAAATGGGGAATAGGGCGCCGCCGCTCCGCTGTTCCGCACTTGTGACCTCGCCCACGGCGGCTGGGGCGCCCCGTTCCCTCTCGCCCTCTCTCCGCACCCTCTTCGCTCCTCCGATGCGCTCTTCGATCCGCCGTCCGCCGCCCCTCGCCTCCCCCGCCACGCCCCTCACCCGTACCTCGCTCCGCCCCGCTCCCCCCGCCAGCTTCCCACCTTGCCCCGCCCCGCCACTTCCCTCCTCGCCCTTCCCTCCCCGTCCATCGTCACTTCGCCCCGCCACATCCTGATCTCGCCTTTCCCTCCCCGTCCATCGTCACTTCGCCCCGCCACATCCTGATCTCGCCTTTCCCTCCCCGTCCATCGTCACTTCGCCCCGCCACATCCTGATCTCGCCCTTCCCTCCTCGTCCATCGTCACTTCGCCCCGCCACATCCTGATCTCGCCTTTCCCTCCCCGTCCATCGTCACTTCGCCCCGCCACATCCTGATCTCGCCTTTCCCTCCCCGTCCATCGTCACTTCGCCCCGCCACATCCTGACCTCGCCCCACTCCGCCGCTCTTCTCCCTGCCCCGCCACGACCCCTCCTCGGCCCGCTCCGCCTCTCCCCGCCTCGTCACGCCACGCCCCGCCACGCCCCTTCTCCCCAGAAAGCACAATGTCCTTCGACTAGCATGCATGCGTCTTCGCCTCGCTCCCTCTCGTCGTCGCCTGGACCTCTCAATGCGCTTATGGGTGCTTTTCCATAAACGTTGCAGATGCGAACTCTCATTGACTCATCTGGCTTTTACCGCCTTCGTTGGGTCAGGTCTATTGATGCTCTCATAATGATCAGGGGCACCGATGGATGTGAATCTATCGATGGCTCTGACCGTGTGGTCCTAGGGTCCTAGGGTTCCAATCCTGACGGTGGCAGGACTTGTCAACTAGGTCGAATTCAGCCGCTGTCTGGATAAATAATTCTAACGGCCGGCTACTCAGGATTTTCGTCACTAATTTGTCAACTAGGTCGAATTCAGCCGCTGTCTGGATAAAGAATTCTAACGGCCGGCTACTCTGACCTGTAATTTTTCGTCGTTTCTCAGATCGACACCAGGCGAATGCCGAAACAGTACCCTAACAAACGGGCCATTGACCGTGCGCGATCTTTGCTTCAACTTCTATCCTCCCCCTTACTAACACACACTTACATTTACAAGATATATACTATCACACATGTCGGGAGATCAGTCTGGAGCTTAGGGCTCGTCCCTTTTGGGGTGTGGCCCCGCTGCTAGGAGATACCTGGTTGTGAAAACCCCGCTATCAGGCGTATCTAGCTCCAGATCTCCCCATCCAGCGGGGGAAGATCATAGCCACCTCTCTTGATAAAAACACGCACTACACTTACGGTACTAATGTTCTTAGCAGTTAAATCGCTCGGATCTAATTAATCAATCAATTAGGTCCTCATCTCTCCTACTTTTGTGGGGAGGTCCAGTGATATTCACTTACAGATGACGTCTTGCACATATCCCAGTGAAGTGACGAGATGTATAATGTAGACAAACAATTTTCTTTTTGCTGGTCACTGTCACTTAATTCCCTATTTTCATATTGGGACTGCAACACTTTATAAAATTACTTCATTCTCAATTTTTTTAAAATTCATATTAAAGAGTGGCAACAAATCACACAAATATTGCATTGGTACAAAACGTTTTTCGTTTGTCGAGGGATACGTTAGAAAAGAAACAATTGCTGCCACAGTGAAGCTGATGAACGCTTCCTCGTGAGCGCGCTGATCGAAATTAATAAACACATTGAATGCGACCGCCATTTGAACAGGTGGTTCTCGTTTGTGAAGTAAACGCTAGCTCGTTGTCGCTAGCTCGTATCCCGTGGTGGACCCGCCGGCCCATCGAGGCGCATTCGCGAGAGAGACCTGTGCGTCGCCAGGGGGCCGCGGGAGCGCGCCGGTTGCAGGGGGCCGCGGGCGTCCAGTGGCATCCAGTGGCGCTCGTAGCGCTCGCTGCCGCGCGCGATGATCCCGCTCCGGGCGGACGTTTTGGAATTCAATTTGGGTGCGTGCGACTGCGCGGGCGGCGACAGGGTAATAAAGTTGCCGCGGACGCCCCCGCAACGCGCTGCTTCGACGCGGCTGTTTCGCCCCTTTGCACCGTCGGTTTTTACTCGTTTTAGACTAGCGGAATTTTTGTGGAAATGTTGACGACGTCCGTTTCGGTTTATTGATATTTTTCCGATCTGTTTTTTTGGGGGGGTTGGGTTGGGAGTTTATATCCTCCTGTTGGGAAGTAGATGGTTTTGTGTGTGTTGAGTGGGTTCTATTCGGAGAATAAATATTTATCCGATGCAAACATAACATTGGGGTCACTTCCGTATACGTTTTAAAATATTATTTTGTTTGGGGGCAGACAAAGGAACATTGTTTCTACTAGAGTTATAAAATATTGTAACTTATGTGTGCCATGTGTTGGGAAAAATTTCTTGAAGAAAATAAGGGAGGTATAAAGCGAGGAACATTTTCATATACGAATTATATGAGTAACAAAAGGCACTGAAATTGTCTTTACTAAAAGCAAACTTAGCATTACTGCGCATGTTTGACAAGCTGAGAGTTTCATTCTTTTGCTAATTCTGAAAACGTTCTTATATAAAAATGAAATTTCCGGTCTAACTACATCGCTCGATAGGTAAGATGTGTACTGTACAGTCTTCACGTTTCCAAATGGTTGTGCGAAGTAGCAATATTAAAACATTTACTTTCTGATGTACGGAAAACATCATTACGGACAGTAGACAGTATCATTACGGACATCAGTACGGACAACAAACTGATTGAAACAACAAATTGAAAAAACCTAAAAAAATTTCGGGACGTCAGCTTTGAAAACGCAGAAAAACGCGGAAGCCGAGAGATCGGATCGAATATGGAAGACCTGGGAAACGGAGAGGGGAGGCAAAGCAGCCCTGGCTGACGGTGGGATTGTTCGTCGGGTGCCGTGCGCAAGCGACGTCCGCCAGCAGGGCGCTACCCGCTCCCTGCCGTGTGGTCGTGCGGGGCGGCCGGAGGAGAGGCAGCGGCCTGTCGGCCCGCGTGTTCTCTGGCTGCGCGGCAAACAGCGCTATTTTTGCGTCGGCCAATCCGAAAACGCGCGGACTATAAATCACGCGCCGGCGTTTTGACACCCGATGCCGCGTCTCCGCGTTTCACGCGGCGGCGCCGCCGCCGCCGCCCGACACTGGGCCGAAGCGACGGCTTCAGCCGCGGTGGCCCTCAAAAACCTTACTGGGCTGCTTTTCATTTCTTCTACATTTCTTTACATGCTTTCTGTATTTTTTCCCCTCTCGAGTGCATGGGTATTTGTAATTGTTTGCATTAAGCCTTCAATAGTTGATTCCTCTATTCTGGGTGTCCATCAATTCTACCCTAGTTGATTCGTCACCTTTTCATTGGAAACTGTTAACAATTTCGAACTCATCAATCTTAAAAAAGCATAACAGATTGATTTATATGAATTCTAAAAAAATGACATAGGTACTTCTTACAGGACTCAATCAACATTATGTTCCCCCCTTTGCCCCATTGGTTACTCGGGTGCAGACGATCACGTTTCCGTTTCCTTTTATTTGACAGTTTAGGATCTAATAAGAAAGTTTCTCCCAATGCACTTGTTAACTTCTGGGCTTTGTAATAAATAACCAAACATTGAATTGTTCTGTTTTTATAACCGTATAATTAATTGTGTGAAAGAAACAAAGTTGACCGCCAGTCATCCTACCAAAACTGCTAATGGAGGTGATGCTTAGAATCAACCGCCAAAGCAAATACGTTAATACCCATTAGAGATTCTTTAATTGCAATCGAAAACATTACTTATTATTGCACTCTCCTGCTTACAGTTCTCAAATGCAATCACTCTCGCAATCATTTCTTGAAAATCTGCAAACTGTCAAACTTAGGAAAAGGCGATATATGAACTCTGCCACCATTTAGCAAAGAAAAAAATTGCAGTCTTAGCCCCCTGTCTCTCTGTGTGACGGAGAGATTTTCATTTTGACCCACTGCGCTTCGTGGCTGCCCACGAGCCGGCCGCCATTGCTCCTGCGAGGGGGCGACCACCCCTTCCCCTTCCTCCACCCCCTTCCAACACGGCGCACGCCACAGTGCAAGAGAAACGACGTCTCAACTCCAGGGCAAAGCTGACACTTTTTAGGATGGTGCTCGCTTAGAGCTCTACAATCGGCTTGAGCAGGACTTGCGCAAAATGGCATGGAAGGTTGTGAACTCAAAGAAAACACATCTGATCCTCTAGCACTTCTGAAAAGACTTCTGTACGCATCAGTTTCACACCCACGTATACATTGTGTTGAAACGAAAATATTCCTCCGACGTATACTCAGTTGGCGTTCAGCGCAAAGTATGGATAAAGCGAGGAGCTAGTTTCACCTCGGTTTAGCACATGTAAATTCATATAATTCGTACATTCTCGCATTGTGCGGAAAATGCAGAAGGACAAACAAGAGGCACGAAGGTTTGAAATAGGAAACTAGTGACTCAATTGTCAATGAAATGTCTTATAACAATGATGATCAAAAAAGAAAAGTATAATAATACATTGTAATTTGTATCTCCCATTTAATTTTCGCAGAAGACAATGCAAGTTAAAGAAACGTTTTTGACCAATGAAGGTTCACACATGTCTCATTAGACTATAGTAAAGATTTTTGTTGATTAATTAATGTTCCTGATTTTGCTTTTTCCAAGGTTCCCAACGTAACACTGCCCAGGAAACAAGCAGACTTTTTTAGCGATCCTTTATCGTACCGAACTATCGTATAAGCGTGATGCAAGGTCTTTGTATGTACTTCCGTCGGCTCAAAAAAAGCTGGAAATCACCATCATGCAACCTGGTGCCTAAATAACGCTTCTGAGCCGAACTGTAAAAACCTTCATTGCCCTAGGAATACATCGATTCGCTAGTATACATAGATGACCTTCCCTCTGTCGCACGATTCCTGTCAGTGTTGCCAACTTCACGCCTGAAAGGAGTTGGTTATATCTTGGGACGATCCTCCTCCTATTCTTCTTGTTCTTCTTCCTCTAGCGCTGTAACCCGCTGACACCACGCACTCATACATTACTTGGGTGTCGATAGATTGTAAGGATGGGCAGTTAGACGCACGGGCTATCAGCCTGTTTCTCGACCTGACATCTGGCAGAGGGAGAGGTTTGGAAGGAAGGATCACAGGCGTGACAGAGCAATCGTTGCCAAGGTAATTCCACCATCCACCTGGAGTTGCTCTGAGAAAACGTGCATGGTAACAACCGATGATAGGACTCAGCCACTAGAAGCCTTAGCAAGGCGCGTCATGATCCGAACGAGCCTCGAAGCTGCAGTCGAAAGTCGGGGAGTCTGTGTCTACGAAGCTTCATTTACGAATTCACTATTACGTTCAGTGAGTGAGTGATCTCCAAATATATCTCGCAGCTGGGCACCGCTACAACCTGGATGAGCTCGAGCTCTCGACTGGTATCCCGATATGTGTGGGAGTGTCGTAGGTGTGTGTGTGTGTGTGTGTGTGTTTGAGTAAGGGGAGAGGATAGGACAATGCAGAGGGAGAAAAGATTGCGCACAGTCCGTGGCTCATTCATTAGGGTACTTCTCCGGCATTCACCTGGTGTTGATAGGAGGAAATAGGAAAGCTATCGATCAGAGAAAACGACCGCTAGAATTCTCCTCCAGATTGTGGCTGAATTCGACGTATCTGTCTAGCTAGTATAAAAGTCCCCCACCGACGTGACTCGATCCCTAGGACTTCGCAATCAGAGGCGCTGACAGCAACTGTTGCTGCTCTTATTGAGCCATCTCATCCAGCAACTACTCTCCCGCCATCAGCAAAGCGAGAGAAGTAGATGACGACCTGGGGCCAACCTCCCCCGTGGACCACGCAGCGGCGCAGTTGGCAACGCCGCGCGCTCTGGCGAGGCTTTCGATCGGAGGGGAGCGGTTGCGAGGGTGAGCTCCCCTCGCCCACTCACCGCCCGCGGGCGATGGCTCTGACGCGAAGCGATGCGAGGATTCGACAGTGGCGCCGCGCCGCGCCGCGCGACGTCTGTCTGCGACCGCACGCGCGATAAGAATGGACGCGCTACTCCGATGCGTTGGCGGTTGAGTGATCGAATGCTGGTGGTCGCTGTCGGATGAATCCAGTCCCTTGGGCGGCCACGACGCGTTTTGTTATGCGATGTCGAAATACGCCTCTTGGCGTGCTGGATACATCACATTGGAAAGCGGAATGCATTAAAAATGAGCCTCTCTTTAGTATCAACGTATGGGGTTTGATTTTAGCGAAAACTCTTTAAAGATTTCTTTCACTGGAAATCCACGTTGATCAAACAGGGCTATGCAAATGCTGACCATCGAGAGAATCAATAGTTGTGTTCGCTTACACAAGAAATTGAAACGAAATTATACGTGAGAAGAAAGACTGTTCTAACAAGAAGAGCAGAGGGTAATAGTTGCGTGCAGCAGGAAATGTGACTACTCGAACGTTATTCGTTGACTTTTGTACCCACCTCGAAATGTGAAACACAAGTGTAGAGTTAGAAACGTAAAATTCAGTTGTAAAGTCAGCAACTAAATTCCCGTGTGCCCCGACATTTCCAGTTCCCTGAGCTTTCGGAGCGCCCCTAATCCGCCCCAAGTCCGGAGGACCCAGCGCTGGGAGTCCCTCGGACCGGCGCTGCCTAATCCAATCGAACACGGACACCCACTCACAACTGACGCCCTCCGCCCTTGCCCTGCGAACCCCTCCCATTTCAGGGACGAGTTTCAAGCCCAACCATCTCCAGTTTTTATGATTTTGCTCGAGAGGCCAAAACGCATTTGACCAGCTCCCGCATTTGAAAGAATAAGTTCACATTTGTTCTACAGTTTTAGACTTAACTAAAGTTTTAAGAAATCTGAGATGTAATAGAGAAATCCTTAATATTGATTCGTATGTGTACTTATTGTGAAATTATTCGAACCAATGATTAAAAAGAATATTTGTTTTTAAATAATTGGATCCCTTAATTCTGTAAAGTGAGTTCGTGGCAAATTATCTCGGAGTTCTCCAATTTCACCACGGCCCCAACATCAATATCAGTATTAACATCATCATTAAAGCCTGACTTATAGGGTTTTATAAAGGTCTTTAAAGGCTTTTTTAAGCCAACTTTGCATATTTTTTAAAGAAATTACAGCACAGCTTTTTTAGGATCACAACTCATTTTAGTCATTTTTATGATTTAGAGAATACACGTACCTGTTTTTTAAATGTTTGAAACGGGTATGTGTATTAAAAGAATGATATTATGAACCGAGAAACAAAATAGGTTAAACTTAAAAATAAGGGCTCTAATTATTATCACTAATCATCTGTGTTAAGAGTTCGCAGCCTAAATACGTATAGAGAAAAACATGTTGTGTGGACTGCTGACTTCAGTACGATCTGAAGAAGGCCATAATACACTGGCCGAATCTTTAGCCACCATGTCAGTGACGCGGTCGTCCCGGATAACCCAGACAACACTAACTCCGGCCGCGGAAGCCTACGCAACCAGAGAAAAAGATAAACATTGTCAAAAAGCATTCGATTGAAGGGGGGCATTATTCTTTGACAACTTATCAATAGGGGATATTAAGTGCGGAATAAGATAATATCTTGTACAGTTGTGACGTCTCTAATTCGCGAGAGCAAACCATGTCCGTCAGGCGAGAGAGAAGAGGACTAGTTGCCTCTGTTCGGAAGACGACCGAACCGAGCGGGAGGTCAGCGAGCGAAAAGGTGACTGCGCCGAGCTAAGACCGGCGACATTCCTTCGCGAAGTCGGAAGAGGACGCCGCGAACCCAATCCTCCACAAGGCTATCCCGTTGCCGCGGCGGCGCTCGCACAAACATTCCCGACGCAGCGCGCGCGTGTGGGCTCTCCCCCTCCCCCGTCCCGCGCGAGGAAGAACGATCTGGAACAAACGTTTCACTTTGATATTCATAAACTGAAAATAAGTATAGAATCAATCTATAGAATCAATCAAAAACTTTCCTAAGATAAAATAGTGTTTTTTGTGGTTTCACGTAAATCTTATCTCTTTTAAACTTTTCGGGTCAATTGTTTTTTAGTGGTTCAGGTTTTTAACTTTTCCTAATCTAATTCTGTCTATTATCATATCACTTAATCCAAACATGTAACATAAACAGCTCTATTATTTCATCTTTATTCTTTTAGTTCTTGTTCCGTTGTCTTTTCTTTTCCATTTTGCCTCATCTGATCGTAAATAAATGTGGAAGCGATTCCTCTTGGCTGTCTAGTTTGTTGGGGCTTCTTGCACCCGCTCTGTTTCCAACTGTTTCTCCGTCTTTATAGCATCTCCTTCATCCCGAAACTTCCGATCCGCCTTTCACCTCTGCATCTCCACTGCCCTCTTCTCTCCGTCTGGGCTGCTGCCTCCGCCTGTCCGCCACATCCATTATTACTGAGATCACACACGGCACCGCCCGCCACCGCTACCACCATCACCATCGCTATTTCTTAACCAGCCACTTCTTTCGCCCTCGCCCTCGCCCTCGCCCTCACTCTCTCCCGCTCTCGCCCTCTCCCCCGCTCTCGCCCTTGCCCTCACCCACCTCTTCGCCCTCATCTTGTCTTTCTTTCTCTGTTTCTCTCTCTCTTTCTTTCTTTCTTTCTTTCTCTCTCTCTCTTTCTCTCTCTCTCTTTCTCTCTCTTTCTTTTTCTTTCTTTCTCTCTTTCTCTCTCTCTATCTCATTGTTTCTTGTTCTCACTCTTGCCATCTGTCTCGCCCTTGCCCACTTTCTTTTTGTCCTCACTTTTGCCCTCTCTGCCTCTTCTTTCTTATCTCTCTCTCTGCCCTCGCCCTCGCCCTCGCCCTCGCCCTTGCCTTCGCTTCGCTGTCAGGAACGCCGCCGTTGCCTCGGCCGCCGCCGTCCCCACGGGCGCAGCGCCCGGGCGCTCGGGACCCCCCGCGGCCAGGCCGGCGTGGTGCGGCGCGGCGGCGGGGTTCCTCACGACCCTGCTGGAATGCGATAGTCTGCGGTTCGTGCCCCGCGTCGCGTCGCGCCGCGCCGCCCAGGGTAGCGACCCCGCGCGCCGCGCCGCGCTCCCTGGGCCACAGCAGCCTCGCGGCGCGGCGCGGCGCGGCGCGGGGGCGGCGGACCGGAACGCGAGGCGACCGCTTCCTGCTTCGTGCGGTCGCTCCGCTAACGAGATGCTATCACCACCCCCCCCCCCGCCACCGCCACCCCGTCGCTCCGCTCCTCCCACTCGGCGCAAAGGACAAGGCTTCGGGGACTCTGATGAGCGAGGGCGATGGGTGAACCGAATCCGTTTGTGTACATAAAACATTCCAAAGAACTTAGGAGTCGGAATTAGATCTCTTTCGCAGAGTTGAATTTTTAATTTTCTTTTCTTTGCTTGCGTTTACCACCTTGTGGTTTTCTGCATTAAATTCTATACTCTGCATTGTTCCGTAGTGTTTTGTGCTCGGGGACCATTCCTGCAAAACGACCGAAATCAATTAACTACTAACGATACATTAATAACGTCAGTGATATTCCTCTACACATGATACACACTGTTTAGACGAAATGTCTCCATCTACACTTGTTATCAATATATGTCTCTCGAAATTAAAAAAAAAAATCAATCAATATAACGCAAATCAGATACTTGTGTATTTATTCAAAATCTTAATCCCACCGTTTATTTAAAAATAATTAACACTCAAAATAATAAACATTTAAAATGATAAATAATTTAAAGTAATTGTAAAAAGACAGGTTTGATCCTCGACCCTGTTTTCTGTTGGAGCCCTATTCTCTCCACAAAACTCTTGTGTCACTATCTGTAGGGAAATGAAGCCAAAGCAAAGAAGAGAGCAGTGCCGCTGGCGCGTCAGCGAGGCCCTCTCAATGGAGGTGAAGTGCTGCTCCCTGTCATCGCCCCCGCGCGCCGACGCCCTCTCGCACTTTCCCTGTCACTGCCCCGCACCCACACGTCCACCGCACCCGCCACACACACACAGACACGCTGGGAGTCTAGACGGCGCTGCGGGATCAACCTGTCCCCCGCAAGTGCTCTCCGTTTGGGTTGGGTCGAATCAGTGCTGGATTCTGTTGGAAAATCCAATGGATAATAAAATATGTAATCGCGTATATGGGTGGATATAACGTATACAGAGAATTAATCTTAGACGTTTAAATGTTTGCTCTCGGTTGTGAAGTTTTCTCGAAACGAAGTGGACCCAAAACAAGTTTTTCCCATTATTTTAAGAAAAGGTATTATGGTGGTCTCATGCCATACAATTGGCCAATAAACATTCAGATTTCACAAATTCTCCGATAAATGATATTCATGAATTTGAAAAAATCACGTACGTAACCATTAGTTCAGCATGACATGAACACATTGTTTTGGCGCAATACTTCTTTATTATAATGCCTCTCCACCCGAACCAGGAGACCCTGGCATCCATTGATGAGCTTGACGGGCTAGACATGGGCCTGGCGGCGGCGCTACAGAAGCCCCTCCCCCCACACTCCCCAAAAAAGAATAAATTCTCTGGCGTATGTAAACGTTTTTCGGAATTATGATGAAATCTTATTCTATAAAAATGTTAATTTGTTGTATTACATTATTGCCTGAAAGCTGTGTTTTTACTAAAATAGTTTACTATTTCAGTGATTATTTTATTTTAAAGTAATTAATATTGACTCAATATCAAAATTAAATGGGATGAATATGCCAGTGACTCAATCTTCATACACTGCAAATTTTACTTTTTGTAAAGACTTTCCGCCCGTTATAACATTTCCCTGGCTCACCCCTTCGCTAAAGCCCGTCTGCTTGAAGGTATCTCCTCCCCCCCCATCGCGCCGGTGTCCGCCGCGTTTTCCTGCAGCGGCGTCGGGGCTGCGCGGTGCGACCGCGCGCCAGGTCGCGCGGAACGGCCGCTGCTCGTCGCCGAATTGGCGCTGACTGCGCACTTCGGCGGCCATTCAGCGCAGATGGGCTGCCTTCGAGGCCGGGAATCGCCCATTGGATGATACCTGCGCCGCTACCTTCTCATTCCTCAGATGGAGGATTTGAAGCTGAAAAGAAGCAGCAGATTTTCTTTGCATTATTCAGGTTTCGCATTGAAGGGTTTTTCTACTTTACGGGTAAGTTAAGCTGAAACGCTGATAATGTGTTTAAACATTTTGTTTATGATGTTGATCTTCCTTGAATAATACCTTCTTAACTTATGACTCACGTCGTACGAGTTGTCTGCTTGTAGAGAGTCACCTCAGCTTTCAAATTTTCCGTGGAAATTAAGCACATTGCTATTCCGGACTCGTTAATAACATACAGTTATCACCAATAACCAAGACAGCTATCACGTGTTCGTCACCCTTTCGCCGTTCGACTGCATCACACATTGATTACGACCGCATCCTACCCACTTCACGGCTGCAACGATACGTTTAATTCGATGTTATTGGGGATACGTTTCTCACAACGCTAGGCTATTTTTAATAGCGACATCATTTTAGTTTTTTTTAAACTGACGATGTCGTTAGACTCCAAAGGCAGCTATTTACCTACTTTTCGTGGCCGATTTATCTCAGTTTCTGTGGAGGGGGCGGTCGACTTACTATTGACGAGACTTGCTAAAGACGCGCTGTTGAACACTGCTGGCGGTCGAGGTGAGAAATTATTTTCGTGCGCGCAAGTGGCGGGCACGGGAGGGCAGCGTGGGAGAAGGGTAGGGTGGGGTGAATGCAGTGAGGAAGAGAAGGGCGTGAGTGTGGGAGGATGGATGATAAGGGTAGATGCGACGGGAGTAAGAGTTTAAATAATGGCCGGACAGAGAGTAAGAGAGAGTGTGGAACGGGCGGGGTTAAGGGAGGAACGATCCGGGAGGTTATGGGAGGAAAAGTCCACCTCGCCCAGCCCCGCCCCGCACCGCCCCCCGCCCCCCGCCCCGCCCCTCCCCTCCCCTCCCCTCTAGCCCCGCCTTTCCCCGCCCTGACCCACTCTTCCCTCCCCGCCTTTCCCCGACCCTCCCCGCGACGCCCCGCGTATGACGTCAGCGTCCCGGAGAGCGAGTGCTCGGGGCGGGGCGAGGCTGGGCGAGGCAGGGGGCGCGAAGATCGATACAAAGAAGGGCCGCGGTGACACTTCGGCGCAGAAGGGCATCGAACCGGTCCTGAGCCCCGCGCCGAAAGCGAAAAGAAAAACCAACCGATACCAAAGCAATGATGAATGTGTCTACACATCAATAAAAAGTTCTAATACATTGAACATCCTTCTTCTTGCAGCCAATCCTTCTGGGATGTTGGCGACCTAGTCCAAAGAACTCATATTTTGATATCCTGAACGTAAAGTAATGCAGTGAAGACTGTGATACTGTAGTTTACGTTCGCGTATCTTCTAACACACTGGCAAAGTGAAAACATAAGGAAGCCCAAACTTTTGCAAGTGAGTGGTTGTCATCGCAGATACTAGTTACAACCCAGGTTTTATTTGCGCGTTTGCTTTGCAACAGCATAAATTATTCTGTTTCCCAATGCACAAGGAATATTTTCGCTGGAGTTCCTGTCCTTCTCTCTGTCGTGTGTGATCGTGCACGAGGAGATGCAGTATGCGAGGGCGGCGAGTGCACCGTCTGAGAGAAGACAGCGCGACCTCTTCGAGATTTGCGTGGGAGGACGCGTGGTGTTGCCCGTCTCTGTGCCAGCCACTTGTCAGAACGTGAATCGACTTTTGCAACAGAACAAGGAATGAATGTCCGGAGGACCTCCGTTGCTACACAATTTTTCAGACACAACTGGCAATGTAGGACATCTTTTTAGTCATGCTTGTCACATATTTATACAGGTGAGGTTCTAACAAAAATATTACTGGAATTTCCCATTGTCACATACCTTTCATGTCTAATTTTCAAACAAAAATTTGGTGTTCAGTATGTGAAGGCCAAGGGTTCTTTCGTTTTGATTTGAGTTTTAGATTTTCGGAAAGACCAACAACTATAATAGAAGTTGAGTTACGTTTTAAAGAGGAATATAAATCTCTTTAGAAATTCAAAGTCGTAGTATTGATTCTTGAAGCTCTTTAAAAATTGAATTGCATGTGCCATTTAGTAAGGTCAGCGAGAGTGAAACCAGTAGCTGATTTCTCCCGCTTGAGTTCGTCTTCCAAGAGGTCATTTCCATTAGAGGTTTATGAGTCTCGGTAGATGTAAGGAGAAGCATAGACGAATCACATGGTCTCTTTTACGATCCATTCTCAATTACCCAGATTGCGGCCGATTTGTAGGTTGTGTTGTGGAAATATTCATTGACTGATGTGCTGGAGCTAACTACATATTTAATTTAAATATTTACATCATACAATTAATTATTTCCTCCTCTGATAGATATTTGAAATGATGATTTTTGCATTCTTTTACGAACTCTTAATTTCCAGTTATCTTCTCTCTAACTTCCAGTTATCTTCACGTTTACAAAATTACTTTCACATTTAGCATTGTTTTGGAAAGTTTGGACTTGTTATTATTGATGTATTCTACCGTCATTTCTACTTACATATTCGGCCGTTTCGAATAGAATCTCCGGTATTGCATACTCTTTGGCTGCTGAGTATGTGAAATTAGTTCGGATCTCATTCTCTTAAGTTGTACTTTCACATCAATTCTCGGGGTCTTCATTGTTCCGAATTGGTGTAGACACTAGTAATGTCTCATTTTTTCTTTGTATATGTTGCGTTGTTTCTTTCTTCAATATTTGAATTGTTCAGTCCGATTTGCAATCGATCTGCAAGGTCCTTTCCCCTGGTTCGCCTCTCAATAGTTACTGTCTTCACTGTCAATGTGGTTCATTCAAAACCATGATGATTGACACTGGTTTCATCGTCGCAGTATTTAGAAGTTAAATTCACTTATTTTTTGCTACTGGTAATGTTTGCTCTCTGGATGGAAAAATCATGTATCACTCACATGTTACCTTTTTTTCTTGATTCTGGGAATCAGCACCATCTGCAGCCGGGTCTTTGCAGAAACGTAGGTTCAATTCGGAAAAACGAGACTCTTTAGTCATGGCTCGTAAGGTGGATTGTGAAACCAGGCCGTAACACGTTCTCTTCTCCGTATGCCATTCTGGGCGTCGAGAACTTCACAATTACAATTTGTGTGATTCCTCAACGTAAAGGCCTATCACACTGGCGAGGCAGCCGAGTAGCTCTTTCTAAGGAACAAAGCTTTCCCCGCCTCATCGGTAGCTTTCCCCTTCGTCCAGCGTTGCGAATCCTCGCACTGGCACTGGCACTGGCACTGGCACTGGCACTGACACTGGCACTGGCACTGACACTGACACTGGCACTGGCACTGACACTGACACTGACACTGGCACTGGCACTGACACTGACACTGACACTGACACTGACACTGACACTGACACTGACACTGACACTGCCTCCACCCCTACCGCCACCGCCTCCCACTACAACCACCAACACCACCTCCTCCCACTACAACCATCACCACTGCCTGCCCCAACACCACTGCCAATCCCTCTCTCCACCATTCCCCCTCCGTCGTCACTGTCCCTGCTGATCTTGCCGCCGCCTCCACCACCACCACCACCACCACCAACACCCACAATCACAATCACAATCACCCATCACCGCCCCACTACTCTCGATGTCGCCTCTACCACCTTTGGCCACCCGCTCTCCCGCTCTTGAACTACCCCTTCCAACCCCTCTCTCCGCCAGCACCGACATCACAGCGCCTCCCCCTTGCTGCTCTTGATACCGCCAGCCACCACCTCCATTCGCTCAAGCCGGCGGTGCTTGTGGCGTGCAAGGGGGATGTCCCACGGGCACGCGCCTTTATAATTTTCATTGGCCACTCGCGCGCCTTTACAGCAGCCATTGTTGCGTCACTGTTGGGGCTCGAGGGATCTGGGGACTCCCCTTGGACTATGCTGTGATTCTGAGCGAATGAAAAATAGAGAGAAATGGAATATATTCAGCATATGGATATTTTAATCCTGGTTCAAGATGAATTCGATTGCGATGTAAAAATTTTAAAATTGGAAATATTAAATGATTTTTTGCTGAATACATCTTTCTTTTTCGTAGATATTGGACTGAAATATTTCTTTTTGTACAACATTACTATTTATCATTAATGTAAAAAAGTAATGGTAAATATATTACAAAATAAAATAGAACTTCTAAGAAAGAATTATCCTAGTCGAAAAGTATGTTACTAATTAAATATCCAAATTTATCTATCATAATTCTTTGTGTACGGTACAATAATGTTAATAAATATATTTTTCTTAACTATCTACATATTGTTTTATGACAATATTATGAAACCACCGCGACCTACCTATAAATCGAATAGTTTCACATATCAGGGTAAATTTTTAATTTCTCTACTTTTTCCAATTTCTTCGCTCCGCGCCGTTGTGCGGCGCTGCCGTTCGTTGCCCTTTCCTACCCTGCACTGTTGTACCTTGCCCTGCCCTTCCTGCTCTGCCCTACCTTGCCCTGCCTTGCCCTGCCCTTCCTGCTCTGCCCTACCCTCCCTCCCTGCTCTGCTCTGCCCTGCCCTGCCCTGCCCTGCCCTTCCTTGCTTTGCCCTGCCCTGCCCTTCCTTGCTTTGCCCTTTCTTGCTCTGCCCTTTCTTGCTCTGCCCTTTCTTGCCCTGCCTGGCCCCGCTCAACCGTTCCGTGGTAGGCATTATTGTGGCGAAGGGAGTGGTCGTTCAGTTTCTGCTGGAGAAAAAAAATTGTCAGATTGCTTTTATTGTATTCTTCCCTCAGCTTAGCCGATGGCAAACTGCTAGATTTATATTTATTGTTGTTCGCTGAATATGAAAGGGATGGAATAAAAAAGGGCAGACGAAGAAACCGGATGATGTAAAATGTGAATGATAGTGAAAGTTACTGGTTAAAGTTACTAGGAGGTCAGAGTATTCACTTAATGTTAGTAAATACTCTGACATCCGACAATGAAAACAACTTACAATGGATCAGAAAATTGGTAATCAAAGTCGCGAACGAGGCCTACAGGTGAAATAAAAGAAGAGAAAGGGAAACAGAAGAGGAGAAACCACGAAAGGGGAACCCTCGCACATTCAAAAACATCCAAGAAGCACTTTCCCCCTTTAGATGGTATCAAACCGGGCTTCCAAAACTGCTTGAGGGGAGAAACCAGAAGCGGGGAAATGGCGTCATTCGCGAACCTTTATTGCACGGCTGAGGTAAAATGTCAACGCAGGTCGCACGAGAATTTTGGAAAACCACAGAAAGCCCAAAAACTTTTAATACGAGGCACGTTTTTAAAGTAAGCACCGATTTAAAAAGCTCCTAAAAATTTGTTTTTTAAAGGAAAATTTATTTTTACGTGAGGAGCATTTCTAAAACTACTTTTATACATAGTGGTCGCGACTTTTCAAACATTTGACAGAGTGGGGGAAAAATAACTTTTGCACCCCCTCTTTATAGAAAGACGGCACCAATGAAGATAGCCACTTCTGAACACCATTTTTCACGAAAACGGTGCTGCTATACTGAAAAACTCATCACAAAGCGTTATTATTGTGACCATCTGTTTTCACGAATTTTTTCATCCGCTTTTTCACCGAACTCGTCATTGGCAACAAAGACCGCCTTCTCTGTGTTTTATAATAAAAATTGGATTGTCTATCATTGAATTGTATTACCCACTTTCTCATTCCTTACATTTTCACCATAAATATCTAGAAGGTAGCGGAGAATATCAATTAGCTTAAAATTTTTTGCGTTCAAAAATCTGTTCAGAAATGCCTGTCATCACTGGCGGCCTTTTTCTATAAAGAGGGCATAGAAAAGTTGGTTTCCCGCTGTAAGAAATGTCTGAACAATGGTGTCAAGTGGGTAGTCACATAGTTTAAGATATGCTCTTAGGTGTAAAAATAAATTTTGCGTTAAAGCACAAATTCTTAAGAGCTTTTTTTAACGGTACTTCTTTTAAACGGTACTTTTTTTAAACGGTACATTTTTTAAACGGTACATTTTTTAAACGGTACATTTTTTAAACGGTACATTATTTAAACGGTACATTATTTAAACGGTACATTATTTAAACGGTA
Source organism: Gryllus longicercus (assembly GCA_038098605.1). NCBI lineage: Eukaryota > Metazoa > Arthropoda > Insecta > Orthoptera > Gryllidae > Gryllus > Gryllus longicercus. The sequence continues at coordinate 603,441 of JAZDUA010000359.1, read as the reverse complement.
CATTATTTAAACGGTACATTATTTAAACGGTACATTATTTAAACGGTACATTATTTAAACGGTACATTATTTAAACGGTACTTTTTTTAAACGGTACTTTTTTTAAACGGTACTTTTTTTAAACGGTACTTTTTTAAACGGTACTTTTTTTAAACGGTACTTTTTTTAAACGGTACTTTTTTTAAACGGTACTTTTTTTAAACGGTACTTTTTTTAAACGGTACTTTTTTTAAACGGTACTTTTTTTAAACGGTACTTTTTTTAAACGGTACTTTTTTTAAACGGTACTTTTTTTAAACGGTACTTTTTTTAAACGGTACTTTTTTTAAACGGTACTTTTTTTAAACGGTACTTTTTTTAAACGGTACTTTTTTTAAACGGTACTTTTTTTAAACGGTACTTTTTTTAAACGGTACTTTTTTTAAACGGTACTTTTTTTAAACGGTACTTTTTTTAAACGGTACTTTTTTTAAACGGTACTTTTTTTAAACGGTACTTTTTTTAAACGGTACTTTTTTTAAACGGTACTTTTTTTAAACGGTACTTTTTTTAAACGGTACTTTTTTTAAACGGTACTTTTTTTAAACGGTACTTTTTTTAAACGGTACTTTTTTTAAACGGTACTTTTTTTAAACGGTACTTTTTTTAAACGGTACTTTTTTTAAACGGTACTTTTTTAAAAAAATACGCCTTTTATTAGAATAGACACATGCTTCATAGGTCATAATACATCGCTTTGCCGTGCGTCTATTGCTGATCTAGTACGCGCGGTCTCTCTTACCGAATGGAACGATCGCAGCCACCGCTTTGTAGACGACCAGAAACACCGCCGGGAATCAGTTTTAATCCTTACCCGCAGGTGGCTTTGGAAGCCCATGGGGGGGGGGGAGCTGTAATCGGATTTCGAAGGCCCTGGCCGCTCGCAGGAAGCTCTTGTTTTGTTTCGGGAGAGGAGTCGTGTCCAAGTTTTTTCCACACTCCTAACCTTTTTAATATTCTTTTGTTTGTTATACCATTGTAACCCAAGGAATTTTACGTGTCTTGGCTTCCGTGTCTGTCATCGTTTGGTGGGTGTTTGTGTTGTTGAAGAGTATTTATGAGATAATTCGTGTAAAAGCTGATTAGTAATTTTAGTATACTACATAATTCCTCACTTTATTTATCCATCACTATTTAGCTTTTATAAAGCTACTTGTCCAATTGATTTGTGGGCTGCTACATTAAGCAATAGAAATATAAAGTTTGAGACGAAAACATTACTTCTGAATTTAAAGAGGATAAACAATTAAAGTACAATTATATCACTTTAATTGGCATCTTTTTCCTCAAAAGAAAATTGTTATTTGGATAGTGCGTGGGTTTACTTAAAGTGTTGTAGAAAGTTCTAAATGAAAATAACGGAACTAAATCCCATTTCAGTCGCAAGGAATACGTGGAAAACTACAAATGTTTTCCTTTCAGCATCACAAATTACCATTAAATTATACTACAGCATTTTCGATAAAGATAGGTAATGACAAGGGGGCGGATTTTGATGACCTAGAACATTACCAGAAATGATCAATATAATGCCCATAAAGTGTGTTTAAAATGCCCTAAAATCGAAAAACATTTACGAAAAAAATATCAAAACCACTTCAGATGAACAACTCAAGCTGTTCGAAATGTTACTGATGTAATCGAAGCTTCTCCCTTTTGTTCAAGAGAACGTAGCTTGTTAACATTTGGTTTGGAATTTTCTTTCAAAGGACATCCTGCCTTTATTTATCGGGAAATTGCCGGAACTTACAATGGGGCCTATAGCCGTCACAGCAACCTTAGATTACATAGTACTAACAACGTCTGCCATTACAGTATATGAGTAAGGGCGTGTTCTACTCAGGAATATCCTGGTGAAAATTTGTGGCATCTCGTAAGTATTATTTGACGAAAGTAGCATTGAAATATTAAAATCGAGGAAGTCAGCTAACCATTCATTAAAAATGACGGGAAAAGGTAAAAAATGAATTAGTCGAAATGAACAAAAAATACACATAAAAATGAGTATTTTACATTGGTCTTAAGATAAAATTAATTTCTATAGTAAACAGTATTGTTATAAAGTGAAAAGAAAAAATTACATTTTATTAAAATTCCACCCCCTAGTAATGACTTTTTTGTACCGTGCAACCAACATTGATTTGGGGTACGACATTTTATTTGGGAGTTGCAGCGACTCCGATCTCCAACCGACAAAGCCCGCGCGGAGTCTCTTAGAAAGGCATTCACGCGCCGCTGCGTGTGGGATATGGACTTCGATAATGTTTAATCTCCTTTCGTTTCGCCCGTTGATTTACGAGAGACACGACTTTAACTGTGGGGTCCCCTTCACCTCTCACAACAATACGAGAGGTTCTACAGAGAAAAAGACCGTTATGCTGCAAATGAATATGTTTCATATTTCGGTATTTCGGAGAAAAAAAGTGGAATGAACATTTTAGTGTCGCTTGTGTATAATGTTAAATGCTTCGGAAGTTGTGAAAAATTTTATGGTAAACATTTCCTGACTTTCGCCTTTAAATATCAGGTATATGAAAGAATGTTTGTCGTCGCCTTGATTTCATTCTGTCCCTCCCATTCCTCCCATTTTTTACGTTCTGACCATCAAGCAAGCGTGTATTTAAGCTAATTTAACGCATGGACGTTGAAATGCATGTAATTAATTATTTGAAGATACATTCTATTTTAGGTGACTTCAGTGTGAAACCTGCAATGAAAGACTAAAGGTAATTCTGAGAGGCATTCATTCTGAGGGCAGGATGTAACGGCGAATGTTCGGCAAATGTGTGTGTGTCGTGGGGGGCGGCGAGGGAGTCGTGCATGGAAGCGATCGTCGCGCCCCTGGTGCCGTTTATCGAATCATCAGCCACAATTAAGTAGCATCGCCTCGATTCGGATATCGATTATTGCGTCCTTCGCCTACGAGTCCACGGTAGATCCGGAGTTGGGGCGAGGTCGAATTTCAGAGCTGATCAAAGAAAGAAATTGAAAGGAGAGATGCTTACATCTAGTTCAGCAAAGCATGATATTATAAGTTGACTTTTGTCAATATTGCTTGTAATTTAAAAATCAATTGCCACCAATAATCAATATTGCATTGTAATTTAAACTTGAAGTCTGACTTGTTTAGTGCCTGTTATAACAATGTCTTTAGTGATGTAATTCAGCCTTTACATTTCCCAAGCTGGAAATAGGTCATTTGGTTTATCGGCCATCGAAAGCCGGTGATTGGTTCAAAGATAATGAAGAAAGGGAGAAATTTACAAATACCATAATCGATCGAATAACTAACTGTTTTGGCAGTATTGTAAAACTGGATTTCATGTTATTTTCTTTTCAAAATTCAAGAAATAAAATTAATGTTAAAATTGGAAATCTCTTCGTTTTGCGACATTACAATAA
>JAZDUA010001562.1:0-51935 GCA_038098605.1 Gryllus longicercus | reverse complement strand
GTGTACTAGTCGCTACTGGGTCACGTTTGCCTGGCCTGATTTTTGTCATACGTTTTACGCGTTTAACTCAATATTACGTATTTTACCTAGTTGCCGCGTTCGTCTGTCCGTTTGTTGTTTTTTTTTTGCACATTTTACGTCGTGCCCTCTCAATTTTTGTCTTCTCTCCTCAACGCGCGTTTTCCTTGATTCTTATTTTCTCCATTATTTTATTCCTGCCTCAATTCTTTCTTTCGAATGCTTTCCTAATTTCTGATTCTTCTTTCCTTTGCATATCTTTCTTACATAACTTGCTTTCTTTTCAAAATGTTTCTAGGCGCTTCCTCTCTCAGTGTGCTCTAACAGTTAAGTCACCTTTCTAACTCTGTTTTGGTATTGCATCCTATCCAACTATTCACCGGGATTTTCATATCTTGTTTGTGTTCCAACTGACATTTCCTCCCCTTCCCAGTACTTGTTGTTTCGGTTAAATTTCGTCTCCTTTCTCGGTCTTCTTTCTCTCCCTCCGATTCCATCTACCACAATCAAGTACATCTTGCAATATACGTGTATGCCTTTCGATTAGACGGTGTCGTTCTTCAATTCTCCTTGTATTGTGGAATGGAGGGACAAACCCCAAAAACATACATTACCTACATTACCCCATAAGCCCGGATATCCACTCCAGACAGATACCTACTATCCAATATCGACTAGCATTGCTGAAATAGTCTCTTGGGGATACCTCGGCAGCTCCCCTCAATCCCCCAAAAGAAAGATGAAGGGCCTAAAGGGCTATCTCCGGAAGCCGAAACTAAGTAGAATGGATAATGTTAAGGGGGACGGGACACTCACCCGGAAACCCCCCTGATATGGAGTGCATGGGAGCGAGGAGGGAAGGGCACTATCGAGACCTGGAGGTCGATTTGCACTGATCCGAAAATGTGTACATACATTCACGCGTACACGCGGATGTACATGCACACATTCGTACATACTGCTTCATATCTCTGCGTCGCGCCCTATTGTTTTGTCCCGCCCTCGGTCGTGGCGCCCCGTCACGTCCACTCGCATCCCATCCTCCGTTCGCCCGCGCCGTCCCCGCCGTCCCCGCCGTCCTCGGCCGTCCCCCGCCTGCGCCGCTGCTCGCGCCGTCCCCAGCACGGCGTCTCTTCGCGCCGCAGTAACGTCCTTAAAAGCATAGCGCTGTTCCTCGAATAAAGTAAATGTGGATATAGCTCAGCGAGAGCCCCGCCCCCTTTTCCCGCTCCCCTCGCCCCAACCCCCGCCCTTGGCCGCGCGTTTTAAATCCTCACGAGGGGCGAGGGCGCGGTCCTTTGGCCGCGCCCCCAAGTGGCGCCAGTAATTCATCCAGGGATCGGGAGCTGGCAGGATCGGGCGGGCTGTCGGGGCGCGGTTTTACAGGGTCGTCGCGATCTTTCATTAACAGCCCCGGCGCCGCGCCGCCCCTGCTCTCGCAAACGCGGGATGATGGAAGTTTCGCGCCGCCTCACGTCCCACGCGCTGCAACAGCTCCATCCTCCCGGGAGCAACTTCTGACTTGGAGGTCTTATCTGTATCTTCCTAGAAGTTTCCTACGCACATCATAGCCGTGTACTCGTGAAGTTGCACGCTTGTCTGAGAACAAATGTGACGAGACCTTTCAGGAAGGATAAAGGTTGGCGCGTGTTTTGTTGTGAAATGGATTTTTCTGCTTCTTTTTAACAATGTGAAAAATATAATTGAAAGTGAAATGCTTAAACCCTCTGAATATAATTTAATCAACAGTGGTAAAATATTTAGTATATTAATTATGAAATGTGCTCCTTCGTAATGTGTCGTTAATGCATTTTTTGTTACTTGTGTCTTATTAACAGTAACTTCAATATTAAAACAAAAGACATACAAATTTAACTATAATGAAAAATTTATCATTCCTTTAAAATAATTCAATGTAAATGTATCTATTTTTAAACAAATGGGAGAATTGTAATATATACAATTAAATTATAACTATAAAGTTTTTATAACCATTAAAAAGGTAATTCGATGTATTACACCATCAGTGGTGCCATACACAGTATTAAATTATTTTTTGTTTTAAAAAGTTGCATTATATTACAATATACAACAAATTATAATACGTTTCGTTATCATATGTATATAAAATAGATGTAGTGCAAAAAATAGACGAAAACTTCCAGACCCTTGACTATTAGAATGGGAATTGAAAGAAAACAATAATATAAAATATGATTTACAGATGTTTAATTAAACCCCCGTTATAAGGGAACACGCTTATGGACTGCTTCGAGTCCCGATGTGTAAATTATGGGCATTTTACTCACGTATGTAAGTGACTAGCTTATAAGATTTTTCGAATGTAATAGACCGAAATTGGTCGCAGAGGATTTAGTTCCCAAGAGTAAGAATCGAAAGTTGAAACCACAATTTTCTGAGTTGGCGAATCGGGTGAATTTTTACGTTTTTCTGTGAAGCCCTTTGTTTGTTTGCCCTTTACAAAGACTGCAGAAAACTCTAATTATCCAAACACTGAATAATTTTTCAGAAATAGCTCGCTTATAATGTGAGAAACTCAGCTCCCGTTTTTCCAATGTACTATTTTGTGAAAGGTGGTAAGACGTGACGTCGAGAGCTCATGTTAATGCCTTGATCGTATTCAGGCAAGATACGAACTAAAAGCAATTGATAAGGCGTAAAACTCGTCATCTTGAACGCATTTGTACTGTTTTTTACTATTGGTTGTTGTATCCATTTTCTAGTAAACAGTGCTCGTTCGAGGGCAAAATGACGTCACAACGTTTTAATAAAATTCCTAAGGGATAGCTCCGAAAACGAAGTTCATGCCAACATTGGAAAGAACATTACATCAAACGTCCAGTTGACAAGAGTAAAAAGTGTGGTGTTTTTTTTAAAACCATAACTATACCCGATCAATTAACAGGGATACATATTAGAGTTACGAACTATTTCATTGCTTAAATTTCCACCAATGCATCTCTGTAATTAATTCACAAAGGATAAGCGTAACTACAATGTGCATTATTCTAATTATATAACGATCAATCAATCAGAATGTTGTGATACTCTTCTGTCCGTGTTGGATATAATTGGACATGAAATCTTCTCAGTGTTCAATGGAATCGAGTAATGTGCTACATGAGTCTACAGAGTATCATTAGATTATTACTGGAATGGAAAGAAGACAATTCACATCAATTTCATTATGTTTTAGAAATGAAATGTTGGTAAAATCGACTCGATTTACAATCTATATTTCATTATTTTCAAGAACAAACTGCTTTATAGATATAGAGAGTATATGCAGTTGTTAATTCTTACATGAAATAGTATAATCCACGATGCTACTTTCTGAAATACGTTTTCAAAACTGAAAAAAAATGAGTAGTTTATATTAGCTCATTCAATATTAAAATTTAGAAAAACGTATAATTAAAACAAAGAAACATTTATCGTGTAAAAACGGTAGAGAACCTGTGGACAATATTTTAAGCCTTACTTAGAAATTTAATTCTCATGAATTGTAATTGCAACAAGTGATTGAGAATTTTGTTGATATTTCCTTCTTGTAGTTACTTCTTTGTACAATTTAGTTACTAGTTACAATTTAGTCAACTACTTACTTTGTTACCCAAGATGAAACTTTGGCCTTTGGCAAAATGAAGGAGTTTAGCAAAACTAGGAGGACGAGAAGCAATACTTAACAGGAACAAGAACTTGAGGATTTCAAATATTAAGATTATTGGTTTAAAAGGACAGGTGGGATGGAGAAACAGGTTAAAAAGAACTGTAAGAAAGGTATAATAGATTCGAGGTAGATATGGGTAATAGAAGAAAGTTCGAAGCAGACATGGTTTTTGATAGTTTCGTGTGTTCAATCTTGATGTGATGTCCGAGATCTGGGATTGCAGAAACAAGCAAAATGGGGAAATGTATAAGACAGACGATGGGGTTGAATGCATTCACGCTGGGATATTTGTTGAAGGAAACTGATGGGAAAGAGATGAGGTTAAAGGAAGGGAAAAGAGCAATGATGTATGAAGAGATATTAGGGAAAGGAGAATGGAATGTGATAGCAAGGAATGCAGGAGAGATAAATTAAGAAAGGAAATAGACTAGACATCGGTTTGAAAACAGTAAAGGGAGAATTTGATAATAAGGGGTTGGCTGAGGAACAAACGAGAAGAGAAAGGACGAAGTGACGCGGATAGAACTATTGCTAGGTAGCGAGCAAAAATTAGATTAAAGCTAACTAATATTGTTTCAAAGGAGAAGATACGTTGGGATAGAATGTGTGGCGTGGAAGAATAAAATTGAGAACACGCATTGAAGAGATGCATGGAGGGAGAAGGAGGGAATCATATGGGCGAGTACAGGCGAAGTGAAGAATTAAAAGGATGTAGGTAACATTGGGGGAAGGGTATTGGTATTCGGAGAATCATAAAATTTTATATTTTGAGGGGATGTATTTAATGTACAAAAGTGAATTTTTCTGGGATTAGTAGAAAGTTCAGTTGGAAATACAAATTATTGTACATTTTAGTGTTGCAAATAAATAAAAGAAATTTCAGACATAGTCCTTTATTTTCGGTGGTTTGGCAACTTCGCAGGGTATTTGAGTGTGTTCTGCGTCAACGATAACTTATAGTAGACAGCCGTTGACCCATTTAACAGAGAGCACTTATATTTTCTCTACGTAGTCCGCGGAAACTCGCTTTTTTTAATTTTATTCTTTGCGATTTATATTTTCTCCTATACTACGTAAATACAGAGAACATGCAGAATTGATCAAATTTTAAACACAATTTCCTAATGAAAAATACCTATGCGTCTCTAATGATTCCCTATATCTTCTTCCACCATCAATTACTTTACAAGTATAATGTGCGACACTTTATTTACGCAAAAATACACAAATTTACGCAAAAATATGCGTAAATTTTTTCGACAATCTGTACCACTTATGTGATGAAACGCTCGCCGTCGAGCATGGGCTATAAAATCTTGCACTTAACCTCGAATGTTGCGTCACACGAATGGGCCTTGCTTTGCGGGAGCAGAGAGGAAAAATGAAGAGAACAGCCCACGTCATGATGTATGCAACACTCAATAATATCATACGTAATAAATAAAGTACACATAACACACTTTTGACGTTCTTTCTCCAAAATCTGACGTCTACAATACACAGGATAGTCTACAAAGGCATAGACCGGTCTATATTGTAAATGACAAGAATTATATTTTAATAATGACTTCAGTTTTTGATTCGATTCCGCCATATTATACATTCTTCGATATCCAAATGTATACGGAAATTTTTGTAATATTTTGTTCGGTTCTTCGACATCAAAATATACTGGAAAATTTATAAATATATCGCGATTTTTACATTCTTCAATATAGACACAGATATCGAGGTATTATCGATTCCTCTTATCCGATTCAGTTTCTATACCTACAGCTGTAATATCCAAAACAATTGTGAACCATTGATAATGTACGGCAAATTGTAGATACAGAATGCCACCTATATATCTGGAAGTAGGGGGCGATACTTGAAGCGGAGTGATCGTCACTCCTTACTTGTACGGCGCCATGTAAGGCAGATTCTTGGCCGGCGCGAGCGACCCACCTGGCGGAGAAGCCAGGACGTCGCGCTGGAGGACGACGGCGGGGGGAGGAGGGCGGGGCGCCGAAGGTCGACCTGCTCCCGGAGGATTAGCAGCGGCCGGTATTTTTGCGTCGTTTGAATCACGCACGCGAACGAAGCTTTATGTAAGTGGCAGATTCCGCTCTCCCTGCGCGACCGCCCGGCCTCGCTTCCACCCGCTCCGCCTGCACACCTACACCCAATCTTCCATACCCGTCACTCTCCGACACACACACACCCACACACACACTTCACCACGCCCGTTATGACCCGTCACACCTCGCGAGGTCCTGTCACATCCCACGACGCCCCGGCACGCCCCGCCACTCCCCGCCCCGCCCGCCCCGCCCCGCCCCGCCCCGCCCCGCCTCGCCCCGCCACGCCCCCGCCCCGCCACGCCACGCCACGCCCCGTCATATTCGAACACACCCCGGCGCAATCCAACTAATCCCGACATACTCCGATACACATCAACATACGTCAACCTACCTCGATATTCCCATACACCCCGTCGCATGACGCCGCATCCCGACAAACCCATCTCTCCGCATCTCTCTCCACCCTGCCCCGTTTCGCTTCGCCCCACCCCGCCCCTCCCCGCCCCTCCCCTCCCATCCCCGCCCTTCCTCGCCCTTCCTCACCCCCTCCCAGCCCTGCCCCTCCCCGCCTTGCCTCGTTCCGCCTCGCTCAGTTTTGCTTCGCCTTACCTCTCCCCGTGGTGGCCCACCTCGCCCCGTCACTCCCTTCCCCGCCCAGCCCAGCCTCGCCTCGCATCGCCCTGCACCGTCCCAACTCATCCCACCTCGCTCCGCCCCGCCGCGCCCAGGCTGCCTGATGCACTTAACGGAATAATACTGGCGCCGGCGGTGGTGTAACGGTTAGCGTATCGGACCGTTTTACCCAAGTTCGCGAGTTTAAACCCGATCAAAGCCTTGAATTTTTAAGGGCGAAAAAAATCATCGTACGCCTTCCTTCAGATGGGAAGTAAAGCCGGCTGTCCCATGTTAGTAGATTTACTGCATGTAAAAGATCCTCAAGCCGAAATGTAGTCTTTGAGCTAAATTCAAATCGCCTGTTTCGTCGCGCGAGTGATACCCCCTTTCTCCGCTAGTGGGTGAAAGGAGTGTAGTGAAATTTGCGTGGTCTGACTGACGGAAGAGCGGACCTGATAGCCCGAGTCTCGCCACGTAAAATAAGGTATAAATTCAATTCAGTTCAATTGATTATTTCGGCGTCGGCCCCGCAAGCGCAGGAGCGTTCGACGCGCGCCGGGCTTCGCGGCGGTCGTTCTCCCGTGGCTGGGGAAGGTGTGTGTGTCTTTATATATATATATATATATATATATATATATATATATATATATATATATATATATACACACACACCAAATTACTTCAGTATATTTTGCACAATCTATCATGTGAAGTGGAAGATGTAACATTGCCGCTTTCGAGCAGTACAACGTACACTACTAAGAACTTCAAACTGACCTTATGAAACAAGTGACAGTTGATTGACTGGCCACTCATTGTCCTTTATTGTGCATAGTGATAAGTGCCATTAATAAGTCTCTACATTTCCAGTTCAGGACAGATTTGCAATAGCAGAAAGTACTTCATTTTCAGTGATAAGGCCAATACATCTAAATAAATGTACAATACCATTTATAAAGTACGCACATGAAGAAATTGGAAATTGGGGCACAGAGGAAACACAATCATCACAAAGGAATTTAACATCAAACGCTGTCTTTAAATAGAAATAATAATAATATTAATATTATTAATAATTGTAGTATTAATAGTAGTAATTATAGTAATAGTAATGTTGATGATGGTTGTGATGAAGAAAAGAAGTTGCAGAAGAAGTTAGTGTGCTTGCCGCAATGCTACTGGCCGTCCAGTGTGCGGATCTGAAGTAAATCCGTGCACCGTATGCGATAACCTCCAGGGCCTACACGCAGCGGTGTTCCCTTGGCCCTTCCTCCGGCCGCGCCCCCGCGTGGGGGTTGAACCATGCGCCTTCCAATTAAAGCGGAGGCGGCGCGATTAATTGGATGCGCGGCGCTGCTTATGAAGAACTTCGGGGCGGAATGCGGCGGGCTTCGCTGGCCGTGTGGGCGCACCTCCGATGGATTCCTTTGCGTGCATTCGCTGTGGCAGACTGTGGCGTGGGAGGGCGGCCAATTTACCATGATGCGAAGACTAGACTGTATTCCAATAGGGAGCTCGAATTTACATAATACAAAGATCAGAGGGCGTTCTAACATGAGCTGGGAGATTACATGATACAAAGACTAGACGACGTTGTAATACGGTAGACACAATTTAACGGTACGAACTTACGAACGGTCGAAAGATATTTCGATACGGTAAAACGAATTTTTCGTTTTAATAATAAAGAATGTATTCCTTTTTTGTGGACACATCTCCATGATAAAAATATTAGTAGATATTCTTATACGCTTCACAAATTTGCACGAAAAAGTTTTCTAACACGAGACGCGAATTTTCACAAAATACAGAGATTTTCTAATGCGGTGGACAAATGTTCGGGGTCCAAAGATTAAAAGATATCCTAATACGCTAAACAACTTTTGAAAAATACCCATGTAGTGGGTGTTTTTAGATGGTAAAACATGTTTTATAAAGATTACGGAGTATTCTAATGTAGCGTTTGCCAACTGGAGAATAAAGGACGTCATAGCGAGGGAGGGAGCGAGGGAGAGAGCGAGGGAGGGAGCGAGGGAGAGAGCGAGGGAGAGAGCGAGGGAGAGAGCGAGGGAGAGAGCGAGGGAGAGAGCGAGGGAGAGAGCGAGGGAGAGAGCGAGGGAGAGAGCGAGGGAGAGAGCGAGGGAGAGAGCGAGGGAGAGAGCGAGGGAGAGAGCGAGGGAGAGAGCGAGGGAGAGAGCGAGGGAGAGAGCGAGGGAGAGAGCGAGGGAGAGAGCGAGGGAGAGAGCGAGGGAGAGAGCGAGGGAGAGAGCGAGGGAGAGAGCGAGGGAGAGAGCGAGGGAGAGAGCGAGGGAGAGAGCGAGGGAGAGAGCGAGGGAGAGAGCGAGTGCGAGAGCGAGTGCGAGAGCGAGGGCGAGAGCGAGGGCGAGAGCGAGGGCGAGAGCGAGGGCGAGAGCGAGAGAGAGAGCGAGGGAGAGAGCGAGGGCGAGAGCGAGAGAGAGAGCGAGGGAGAGAGCGAGGGAGAGAGCGAGGGAGAGAGCGAGGGAGAGAGCGAGGGAGAGAGCGAGGGAGAGAGCGAGGGAGAGAGCGAGGGAGAGAGCGAGGGAGAGAGCGAGGGAGAGAGCGAGGGAAAGAGCGAGGGAGAGAGCGAGGGAGAGAGCGAGGGAGAGAGCGAGGGAGAGAGCCAGGGAGAGAGCCAGGGAGAGAGCCAGGGAGAGAGCCAGGGAGAGAGCCAGGGAGAGAGCGAGGGAGAGAGCGAGGGAATGAGGGAGGGGGGACGGTCCACTACAACAGTTGGCACTTCCGGTGAAGCTGTGACGTTTGCAATGCTTCCTCTCGTTGGCACTCTCGCGTTGGAATACCGTGAAACAATGCGCGTACTCTGTGTTACGTATTATTGCTGCCACTTAACTGACCGCGTGTGTGTGTCAAATGTCTCATTGCCGTTCCGATTTCACGCAGTTGAATGAAACTGAGATATGTCTGAACAAATTAATTAGAATGAAATAATTGTGTCCACCTACCAGGATTGAAACATAAGTCATGGTAAACTGATGAAAATGCTTAAGACAGGAAATTTAATATGCAGGCTATTTGTATACGAGAGTTTTCAAAGTGCTCAACATACATTTTAAGTAGCCGTCGCACAGTGTGTAGACTCAGAAATCGGTGGTAAGGTAAAAGTACAAACATGATTATTGTTAATCATTAATCATTAGTTTGCTTTCGTATATTCTACATAAAGTTTAACAACCTTCAAAGAAGACCTCTAGGCTGTTCGGGGATGTAATTGATTCATGTATGTCATCCCTATAGATGGTAAGTTCTTCATGCATTTCGTCAATATCTATATACTTATTAATCTCACGTTTAACTGAAGTTAAAATATATTGTATGTTCCCAAGCAATGATCTGTCACTTGAGCAATAACTTACACATACTAAGATTGGACGAGTTGGACGCAGAGAACGCTGTTCACCTTCGCATATTTCCGTAGCCCAGCGCCTAACGTTTGGACCATGATCACGGCCGCGCCATGTATGTCCCCGCGTGTCATGTAATAATCACAGTTGGAAATTAACGTTGCGTATTCAATCGCGTGTATTCAATTGCATATTTTCTGTAAAAATTGTAGCGTAAATCAACTCCGTCTTGCCATTTTTCAACTTTCATATTTTTCAGAATTGCTTTAATATGGGACGAATTAAAATGTGCCGTATTGTGTGGGTGGAACAATGTTGATGTTTAATTATAACTTAACCGCAATACAACGAACATACTAAGAAAAGAGAACATATTTAAATGCCGCAGGAAAAAGTGGCGTTTTTTCTTCAGAAAACCTCATATTGTTGAGACCTCATATCCAAAATGAAATAGTTATTGCTCCTATATGTGGTAAATTACTTCCTCTAGTACGTTGTCTAGACAGAATCCACGGTTTGTGGATCACTGATACCGAACAACTGATTTACAATCAAACGTCCTTCTACGAATCCGTCTGTCTTTCGGTGGTCAAGGTTCGCGCTAAACGCTTGAGACGATTTCCTTCCAAATTGATATTCTCGGATCGATCTGACTTCCATCAATCCGTGCGAGTTTGAAATAGATATTTTGATTTTTGGGGGTATTTTACCCGAAGTCGTAACGTTTGCAATTTTTTTCAAAAATCACTCCAAGGTTTTCGATTAAACCTTATTTTCTCCTAGCTACCTGCGATAGAGTTTTAAGGGCGCTTACAAATTCTCAGTTCTTTATCTCTAAATTTTCAAAAGTTGCGAAAGTTCAAAATTTGTTCGATGTCTTCTTAGAATATAGAGACTTTTTTGACAACTACTTTGAATATAGAGATTTTTCTTTTCATGAAATATGTTTTTCAATGACGTCGTCGGAAGATGAACAATTCTTCGAAAATGTAAATAGTTTCCTCATAATTTTGCAGGAAATATGAAAATTTTTATATAATTATTTTCTAAAAAATTGCTCCACATTTTTCTTTAAATTGTTTCCTAACAGCGCAAAGGACGCTCTAAAAATCGACGTTGTTCCGATTTTCGGAGAGTTCTCTATATTTTAGAAAATAGTTATTTGAAAATCGTAAACTTTTTTCGGAGTCTTCCTACAATTTTAATATTGAAAATAGTACGTTTTTTAAATAAAATCTGTTCATCAATATTAAGTATTTAAATAATGTAATGTAATATGTTTTGAAAATGTGATATTTTTCAGCGAAGTTTTAAGTTGCGCTAATGCGAGAATTTATGTGTTCCTGTAACATAACTGGTTTATTATGAACATTACTTAAAATTAGCTGTTTAATTAATTTATTTTTAATGGTTCTTATCACAGGTGAAACACACCCAAACTGCAGTTTCCGCCGATAACTGCCGAGAACAGCCCAAACTGACAGACAGTACGTCCAGATTTCACAGGCAGTTAAGGAGTGCCCGCGCCCTCCGAGACTGAACGCAAGCCAGCGAAAACAAATCGTACATGCTGCTGCAGCATCATAATGATCCTTAATGAAAACTGTTAAAAAAGAATATCTTGAAATAATATTTGTTTCTAAAAAACAAGTTTTTTCAATTTTAATTTTGGGCAATTTACATATTTTTTTGCAAAAACCTCTCTAATTTCCTTCCTTAATTATATCCCCTTCGGCGTTTGGCGTTTAAATGGCGTTTAAAAATGGCGCATGTTTCATTTTCCGTTAACTACATGAATTTTCGAACATTGCGAAAGTAACAATTATTTCGAGAAAGTAACTTCTGTTGGTTTATCTTCGCACACATATGGATTTTATATTCAAACCCTAAAATTTTCACATTTCGTTACGAGACTTGACACTCAATATTTAGTAGGATCTGTTCTCTAAAATGTATTGATCAAAGAAAGAATATCATTTTAAATCATACTGGCAGAATGGGAGAGTATGTTCACATACGCAAGTTTTCACTATAACTATAGAAACGCTTTGGGATTACGAAAAACCAGCAAGATCAAGTAGAACATTTCACGAAAGTGACAATCTTCTAAACAAACAAAGAAAGGCAAAATTTGGAATGTTTCCAAGCCATGTCATGTCACGTCACAGGAGTTACGAAACTTCCGCGGTGATTTGAAATTCATGCAAGTTGAAAACCTCAAACCAGTGAAAAACCAAGTTCATTCAGAATCCCTCCACACAAAATTCAGCCGTTAAAACTCGTAGTCCACACAACACAGGGCATTCGGGGTTAGAACGGAGCACAGGTAACACTAGAATAGAAACATCTTGAAGAGTTGAAAAAAGCGAGGGAAAGGGGGAAGAAATCTTGTTCAACCCGTAACACAAACCAGAGGAATACTATATCTGAAAGCATGTGGCGAATACGCGCGGCCTGTGACCCTGGCGAAGTCTTGGATCCACTTAGCTTCCGCCAGGACGGGCAGCACGTCGGCCTCGCGTGCTGGCTGCCTCTTCCCCTTCCCCCTCTCTCGCTCCCCTCCCCGTCCCCCCACCCGCTCGTGGCCGGTCGGCCGGGCTCCCCGCCCCCTCCGCCGTGCCCCCGGCCACCGGGGTCCCCGCCGCCGCGTGTACCAACTGGTGGCTGTACCTATTTTTATCCCAATTTCAGCCGCTGGCGCCCGCGAACGCACGCCTGTGCCCGCCGCCCTGCCAGCCGCCGCCGCCGCCGCCCTTACCCCGAGCGGCTAGCATGCCGGCCATCGTACAGTGGGCGCGGCGCGGTGTTCTGGTGCAAGTCCCGTGCCGTGTTATTCTGAGCAAACATAAATTGGTTGATGAAGTACATTTCCTTCACTAAATTCCGGTAAAGTTATCCTCTTTGGAAATCGTTGTTTGAAAAAAATGGAATATGGGAAATCGTTTTAATTGTTTCATTTGACGTCAACATTGTCTTCGGTTTGTACAGCAAGTGCTTACGTGAGGCCATATAAACACGAAACATGTCGACATTTTTCCTCTTTCTTTCGCTTATACTAGCTCTGAAACGGCACATCCCATTGGAGTTATTTTGTTACAAGTATTAAAAATATTAAATTCTGCGTCAGGTAATTACTCATCACTTCAAATTAGATCCAGTGACATGTTCAAAATTTAATTGTAGGGAAATAACTTTTTCTATCTACCTAACAATTCATTACAGTTACTTTCAAACGTCCCCAACATGGATACTGTTTTCAAAATAAAAAAAAACAAAACCTTACAGTATAATTGCTGCCGGCGTTTAGCGAATGCGTTTGCGTTTAGGGAATACCCAATATTTCAAATATTTACGGCCACTTACTCTACTGTGTACATTGAATTTACGATTTGGATCAGAAGCTTGTATCTCTATTTGACACGGACAGTTTTCTAACATAAACAAATAATCCAATCACTAAACAGAGAAAGCCAGTACAAATTTCCAAGCACGAGACCTGAAAAAATACGAGGGTTGGAGCAAAAGTCATGGCTACTATTTTGGTTCTAAAATAAATATTATGCGATCACACAATTTGACTTATCGCATGAAAGAAATGCTGTGATAATGTGTATTCACAACAACAAGTGATTCTGTGAGTGTCTCCATTATCAAAAGAGCAATGGGAACTCAGTTGTCGTGCGAGATGAATGTAACCCGTCTCTAGCAACGCTTATTCACCAAGATAGCTATTATCCAAGGGAAAATGTCCGAGAATGTCACAAGAAATTGGTGAAAGCTCTCAAAACTAAATATCGACCTTCCATACTGCACGGTCGCGAGATGGCCATGAGAGTTTCTGCGGGGACGAGTGGTCCAGTGATCAGCAACGCATATGGCGTAATGTGAGTGTGCGGACCGATGTGGCACGTGCGGTAATCGAGTGCTCGTGCCTTATCAGGCCTGTAGAACGGGTATGTAATGCTTTTGGAATGTTATGAATATGCTAAAATGTTTTGGAACATGAAACCACTACTAACAATTCAAAAACCTTCATTAACATGAGACACACAATTTTGATGAGGTGTTAAAATTAATTATGTAATTCATACGTAGTCATTTCATGTGTATACTTCACATTTTCCACCCGTACTCGTATTCTCACAAAATAATATGTTTACCATGACATATTCCCGAAACCTCGTATTTATAGTTAAAATAAGTTTATAAGAAACGTTTATATCAACACCTCAGATAGAAATATGCTACAACTTGTTTTATTTATGTAACGTCAATATCGCAATACATAAAGTTAGGGGAACGAGAATTATAGGAGTAATTTTCCCGAAGCGAAGCAAAATACCATCGCAGCATTTCCTCCTTGACGTAAATCTGGAAACGAGACAAAAGACAATCGTGATAGATGTCAAACACCCAGTATTAGTTACAATTGTCGTGAAGATTCTATAATTTGTTTTAATTATACACTATATAAATTTGCTAGTTCATCAGAATTATTATAAAAGATATTACAAGAAACATATTACTATAAAATATATTAAATGTATATTCTAGTTTGTGATATACAATCTAATTTCACAAAAAAAAAACGTCACTTAGAAAATTATTCCTGACTTGCAAACTTGTATATTGAATTCAAGTGTGTGATGGCACTTAGTGAAACATTGTGAAATGACACACATGTATTGGGTGTTAATATTTGGCGATATGTTACTAATAATGGAAACATATTCATGTGATTACTTGAATTCCATCATATGTAAACGTAAGAGATATCTGTAGCGCATACACATAACGCTCTTCCCAAATTCAGTTTGACTAAACTGATTCATTAGTGAACAGGAAAGACAATGGCGAAGGAATTTTGCGGTTCACGTGTATTACACTGATTATTCGTACAATCTACTTCAACGCTTAGGTGGCCCAGGGCATGAACTGATTTCACAGCAGTCTCTCTGACGGGGAGGCTCTAGTGGTAAAGTCTCGACGATGGCAAAATTTCCGACACTGACTTCATAGCTAAGTGGAATTCAGTCACTGTCTGGAGGAACATTCTAGCGTCCGGCTGCTCTGGTTGGTAGTTTGCCGTTGCTTCTCTGATCCACATCTGGCGAATGACGGAGCAGAACCCTAAAAAAAGGCCATGTACCGCGCGCGATCTTTCTTTCCTCTCCATGCTCTATCCTCACCCCTTAAACAGCTTAGAAGAACTTAGAAGTTGTTCTTGCTGGGTCGGCGCCCCGCTGGTGGGAGATACCTGGTTGGGGAAAGTTCTGCAAGCGGATTCGCCCGTGCCGCATATCGCCATTCAGATGGGGAACGTCACAGTCAGCTCTCGTGAAAACATTACCCTTACGTTACGTTACATTACCCTTACGTTACGTTACATTACTACATAGCTAAGCGGAATGTAACGTTACGTTACATTACCCTTACGTTACGTTACGTTACGTTACCCTTACGTTACGTTACCCTTACGTTACGTTACATTACCCTTAAGTTACGTTACATTACCCTTACGTTACGTTACATTACCCTTACGTTACGTTACATTATCCTTACGTTACGTTACATTACCCTTACGTTACGTTACAGGGCCGTAGCAGACGGCACACCCGGAAACACGAAATCATCAGTCATAAAATATATTTTTCCTCCTGAAAGGCAAATTCCACATTGTTCGCGACGGTCATTAAAACTGATTATTGAATGCGAATGTTGCTCTAAATGAAACTGTCATAAAGTTCTTCTTAGAATTTGGCCCGAGAACCACACGGATCCGCCCGCTGTGCGCCTTCTGGGGGCCGCGACCGCCATCGAGAATCGATGGTTCCTGCGGTGGAATTTCGAGAGAATCGAGCGCGTGGCTGCGACTGGCGACGTCTCTCCCGACGGCCCTACTTGAAAAGCAATGGCCCGTAATGGCAGTGCTAACAGGCGGCGTCTGCGCCTCGGCCGGATCCCAGCACGTCCTCGGACGCGCGTCGGACGGGCTGTTTGCGCCGTTTCTTACCGATTCCCAGGAATCCATTTCTGTTCGCATTAGGTACAATGTGAGTGAAGGCCACTACTCCATAAAATATGAGCCAATAACGATCAGGATTTTTTCCCCTTGTCCAACGAATCACAGACGAATTGTCTGTGTGCGTTTAGGCTTTTATGGGTTTTATCGCATGATAACTTCGTACAATGTTATTGAAACGGGTGATGTTAACGAACTCTTACCGATTTCCAAAAAATACTCCAAATTATTTCAATTCGCTTATATAATATCCCCCTACGTAATGTGCGACATATTCAATAGGGATTAATGTTATGTTTTATATTATTTTTTGTGATTATCTTATGTGCTTGTTTTAAATCATTGAATGTCGAGTTTTGTTAATCTCCACCTTTTTTATTGATTATAACGACATAATATTATTATTCATTATTACAGTTCATTATAATTTTTTATTAACGTGGTAAATTATTGTAGTTATATTAGTACGTAAATTTAATTTTAATATAATTGTAATTATGGCATTATCCTAAAATATTCACATTTAAATAAAGCGTTTTTACTGGAACTTAATGAATACGGTTAAATAATTGTACCATGAGAGACGAGTTAAGTACACTAATGCTCCGCAGACCACGCGCGATGTTTCTTTCTCCAACTGTCCTCCTTTCTTGTCCCCTCCTCCCTTTACACGTGCTCACTTACACGGCCCATTCCAGTGCTTAGAGCTTGTCCTGTCTGGGACGGTAGAGATACCTGGAGTTGGATACCCTGCGCCGGGTTTCACGTTCCAGCGGGGAAGGCAGCCGCCTCTTTCTGAGTTCTAACTACTACACTTACGGGGCTAAGGATCTAAATAATTTACGCGTCCGCAAATAAATACTGTCCCACCTCAGTTCCCAGGACGCGTGTATACCCTTCCAGTAACTGCAATTCGAGTAATGACAAAGAACGTATTTAGTACCGTGTGATGCACGAATGTCTTTAGAGCGAATCCGTCTTCCAGTTATACATGTACAACGTACCAGGAGTTAATCGTAACGCTTTCTCTGAAGCGAATAATTTTCTACAAAGATACACATGAGTGAGTCGAAAGAGGTCGCCATGGTACTAAAGAATGCGTTTGGCCAATTCTGCGAATACGCCCGAGACGATATGAAAACAAAATGGCTCATTGCTAAAAAAAAAATATTTCCTTCCACCCTCCATCCTCTTATCATCCTCTCCTCTTCACGTCTTTATTTTTCGTACCTCTCGTCACCCTTCCTGTCCCCTCTTGAAATATCTCCACATTTTCCTTCCCCCCCACTCACCTATCTCCACCTGTTCTCTGTCCTCCCTTCACCACCTCTCGCAACTCCCATCATCACATGTCCCCTCCCCTCCCTTCACTACATCTTCCCTTCTCTTCTTCTCATCACATTTTCTTCTTCCCTCTTCTAACCACATTCTCCCCTCTCCTGAGTAACTCTCCCATCCTGCACCTCTTCTCCGCCCCACCTTTCCTCTGCCCTTGTCCCCTCTCCCGTCAATCGTCATCTTCCCGTCTTTCCTATTCTCCCTGTCTTTCCTATTCTCCCCATCTCTCGTGCTCTCCTCACCTTAGTGTCCCCGCATTCCCCCACCGTCGCGGCGTTGCAGGCTGAAGCGCCCTGCACCGGCTTGAGCCTCGCGCCGGCCGCTCCGCGCACGAACGTTGAATTATTCGACGCCGGGGAGTAGCGCCTGTTGCGCGCCTGTTCCTGTCACGCGCGCCATCTGGCCTCGGCCCTTAACGCCCACGCCGCCGCGCCCGCCGCCGTTCCACCGCCCCCCCCGCCTCACTTCACGTCTTCCCAACACATTCTCTACTGTCCTCTCCTCGCCCCTCGTTGACTCCCACTGCCCTCTCTCCCCCTCTTCCCAACTCTTCCTCGTCGGCGGCGATGGTGTAACGGTTAGCGTACCGGACTGCTGTACCCAAGTTGGCAGGTTCAAACCCGATCGAAGCCGTGGATTTTTACGGGCGAAAAAATCCTTCGGACGCCTTCCTTCGGAGGGGAAGTAAAGCCGGCTGTCCCATGTTAGTAGATTTACTTGCATGTAAAAGATCCTCAAGCCTAAATGACGCCTCTGAGCTAAATTCAAATCGCCTGTTTCTCGCCCAAGAAATACCTCCTTTCTCTGCTAGTTGGTGAAAGGAGCGTAGCGAAATTTGCGTGGTCTGACGGTAGAGCGGGCCTGATGGCCCGAGTCTCGCCACGTAAAATAAGGCAAATTCAATTCAATTCAATTCAATTCAATTCCTACCTTCCTCGTTCCTCCTTCCTCGTTGCTAGCCGACCTCTCGATTTTTGCTGCCTCCCGCTGCTTCTCTATTCCTCTCTGCCCCGCTATATTTCCATCGACCTCCCTGCATCTACCCGCCTCTTCTTCTTCTTCGCGTCAATCCCACCTCATACCTCCTCTCCCCACCTTCCCAACTAGCTTCTTGTGCGCCGGTTTTATCTTTCCCAACTCCTCTCGGTGTCTTCCCGTATCTTCCTATGTCTTCCTACTTCTCCCTTCCTCTTCTGATCTCTCCTCACCTCTTTCCCCTTACGTGCCCTTCAGAGTTTACGCCTATTGCTCTTGAAATGGATCAAATGAACTGAATATGGTGTATAAAAATTAATCTGGTAAGATGGTATTATGGTAAAGGATCTTTGGATAAAATGAACACAAATTGCCTTCAGATCATTTGGACTTGGCGATTTGCTTTGCGATCGGTAAAGTAGTCTTCACTTACCATCCAGTTTGACAATACACTACTGCACGTGGGTTAACTTATCTCACTTACTCCAATGGTTTGTAGAAGTATATGCCTTTACGTAAGAAAAGACGATCAATTGATACAAAGTGGTCATGAGATTGACGTCTAATATAAAAAAATGGCTCCTTATGGATTTTAGTGTTGCAGGACGGGAAATTCAAATTCTCCACGTCATCTCACACATTGTAGCAATACATATATTTAAGAAAAATGTTGTTTCGCTTAGATTTAATTGTTCGAGCACTGACGAAATTTGAGGTGGTTGTACGTAAAAATTCATTTGGCACTATATCAGTTTACACAAATCTCAATATCATGGATTCCTCGGCTTTCAATTGAATTTCACTTTCTCGGCCCACTCAAACTCATACAGATCAATGGTTGCGACCAAAACTCTGCTGTTGCATTGGAATGCTTATTCGGAGGGCCACTTCTGGGTATCGGCATAGGCGGATTTTCCTCTTCGTCCACTGGGACTATGTTTAACTCGAGCATCCAAAGGCAAACAATGTTGTCCCGAAAAACAGGCGGCGGGTAATGAACATGCGGAGCAGCTGTGGCGAAGGAATGCGCGGGGCCTTTGTCGTGGACCCACGTGCGGGAGAGCGGGTTTTCCTTGAGCTCTTCGAGATTCTATGACGAGCAAGAGATTGTGTTTGAAGTACATGCTCTTAAGCGATTTTCCTTAGAAGAAACAACATGCGAGAAAACTATGTAGAGTAACGTTCTATTAATAGTTCGTAGGTATACTTACACTTACGTACACTTAAAGTGTAAGTATATGGTATTATACATGCGCTTTATAGGACTCTTCAACATACTCGTTATACTGAGAGGAAAATGTTATGGTACTTTGGATGGTTCTGGATAATAACTTTAAGTAAACTAATCCATCGAGCAAATGCTGAGCGAAATAAATCAAATGCACGTTCTCCTCAAACGTTACTCGTAGTATAACTTGCTTTTGTAACAAAATACATTCCCCTACCTAACCTTAGTAGTAATGATTCTTCACGTAAGGGAATGGGTTAGACAAGACCATTCACTACATGCGTACGTTTCAGTGGCAGAAAGGTATTTGCATTCCTGCGCGGCGGGTTATTCCCTTTTCACTCTTTATTGTTATTAAATATTCTCTTGCACTGCTGTCGGGATTTACTATTTCAACGCATGAACCCTGCTCTATCTCTGCCTTCCATTTTCGAACTTTTTTCCCAACGACTGGATTTGGCTTAGTGCACCATCCGGTGTCCACGTGCTTTCCATCCTTTTTATTTTATAGTTTAAGTACATTTACTTTACAGTTACCACAACCTAGGAATCAATCCCTCATACATATAACATGTTGCAATGCCTCACACACATGCCAAACAACGATCAGCGATCGTGGTTAATCTTGCCTTATTCACTATCTCACTTTAGAGGCAAAAGTTTTGCACTTTAGTTAAAGACTTACAAAAGTGAATTGTTTATATCAACATATTTTACATTGTAAAAATTGTTTGTAACATTACGCAGCAAATGAATAGAAATTTGGAAAGGGAAGGAGCGGGTCTGGTGTTTTTTTTGAAAAAACTGTGCGTCTTATAATCCTCTTGCAGACCTCCTTGAAGTTCAAGTTAACTTTTTCTAGGATGTGATCATTAGGTGTTCACATTTTTGGATTATCTTTGAACTTTATATTTTCGAGGTTTGTCGTTTCTGTATTCCGCTCTCCTCTAATATATAGAGTTAATAAAAACGTCCATCTCGAATGTTTGCTAAACTGTAGAAGTTCTTGAGATGAAATTTTCTCCACACAATTTAGAACATAAGGACTCACCAATTGTACTTATTAGCATTTAATAACATTTTTTAAGATATTGGACCTACGAGATGTTTTAATGGAACACTATTTTTATAGACGAATACACTATGTGGTCAAAACTATCCGGACACGTCCAAAATGTTATGGTGTGGTCGTGTTTTTCATGGAGGGTGCTTCCTCCCCTTGTTTTGTGTGGCTCTATCACGGCACAGGCCCACGTTGATGTTTTAAACACCTGCTTGCGACCTACTCCGACCTACATCGACAATCACATCCCTGTAATACCCCTAACATCCCCTAACACCGACTTCGTGTCAGGCCTCACCGACCTACATCGATACCTCTCCTCAGTGCAGCACCCCGTGAAGAATGAGCTGCTATTCCTCAAGACCCCTTCCAGCATCTGATTGAATGTATGCCTGCGAGAGTGGAAGCTGACATCAAGGCTAAGAGTGGGCCAACACACTATTGAATTCCAGCATTACTGATGGACGTCATTTTCAGCCTCGTGTGATAATTTTAACGTAGGGCGATTGTTGATAGGGAAATTCGGCCGATGTGATCGCCAAGGTGGCAGCACTGTCTTGTGCCTTGCGGCTTAAGGATCGCTGAACTGCTCGGCGGTGCGCTACGAACTTTCGAGAACCTGCATTTACTTGACATTTGCCTGGACGTAAACGTTGGCTGAAATAATTAATAATGCTCCAAATGAAATGACATTGAGACGCATTGGAGAATTCCTACAAAACTGTGGTTAATTCGTCATTGAAAACGATAGACCATAACAAAAAATATTGGAAAAATACATTTTTGAAGTACATGATCAATAGCAGACAAGACCGATGAGTATTTTGTGTCAATATCTAATAGCGGTATAAATGTATACATAATAGTACATGATGCGAATGGAAATGGTTGATTTTTTCTTTGCAATTTGCGTAGGTTGTTATTTAACAGAGATAATGGCGTGACACAAGCAACTTTACCATATTCTCACACAGTAATGGAAGGCAGTACAATAATGTCGCCATTTTCTGTCGAATGAGGGAATGTATGCAACATGTATAGTTAGTAACACTAGAGTTCATTATCTTGACCTCCTTTGTCTATCCCTTATTCTCTACTGATCCCTCGCAAACTCCATTACATCTTTGGTGTTTCATTAATCACGCTCGTAGTTTACTAAATGGCTTCATTATCTTTGCCATAAACAAGGGATGAGTTACAACCCGTCGCGAAGCTACGAAAACCGCGCATGTGAGGAAGTTTGATACTTCGGTGAAATCCTTTCTAGCTCGTCAAAAGAACGGATACATGCACTGCGTCAACACATACTGTTTCTCGCAACCTGTCGGATGATCATTCCTGGAGATCGATCTCGACGAATACACAAACATCTTTTATTTCGATTGCGGCGCCTGTCCGCAGGGCCGTGTGGAGGAGCACGTTACGGGGAATATGTTTTTGTGAGCGGTAGCTTGAGGCCGCCGCGTGGGTAAAGCGGGATTTCCACGTCGCATTCTTCTCGGACAGAACAAACAAGCAGATTTGCAGGACGTGCGAATCACAGTCTACCCAGAAGCGGTCAGCGTCTGTCGCGGCGCAGTTGCCAGGAACATCCGCTTCACGGTGCGATGAGTAACGCCAAGCTTATCCACGCCCTCCCGGGGGGGGGGGCGAGCGGGAGAGTCGACGCGAGTTGGGGGAGAAGCGTGATACAAAGTGAGGAAGAGACGGCTGGGATTGCTGAGGTCGCTAAGGCTGAAGCGCCGTGGCTGCCTCGTGCCTGATGGGTCGCGGCTTCGAATCCTGCTCGGGGCATGGCTGTTTGTGTATGTCCGTATACAGTATACGAGTTCCTGTACCGTTGACCCCAAAGTTCAAAAACCAATGATAATCTCTGAATGACCTAGAAGTTGAAAAGCGATATTTGAAAAAAGAGTGCAAGAGATACGGCGAGTTTAATTACGGCGGCTAAATAGGCGAACTTGGCGATAGGCGCACGTTTTGTTGAGCTCTCCTTTGGTAGTTTCTGAAAGAGTAGGGCGTGAATGGGGTGTTATTTTGTTAGAAATATTATAAAATAAAATATTTAATTCGCAAATAGCAAGGTAATGATGATGCAAGTACAATTTCTCACCCCAATTCTTCAAGTGGTGGTTTGAGACCATAATGGTAATTTGGTATACAGGACTGTACATCCATTACATCATTGCTGTTACATTAATCATGCTCGTAGTTTACTAAAAGGCTTCATTATCTTTGCCATAAATAAGTGTTTCTTATTAACATTAAAAAGTAAAATCTGTAGCTTGCTTGCCGATTAATATATTCTAATACATGGGTGGAAATATTTTTTTATTACCAAATATTGTCGAAAAAACTCCTCGCTTCCTTAAATTCAATTCACTATCAACGTACGGGATAGGAATTTCGAAACTCAAGAAAAATTTTCAAGATTGTACATGAACACACAGTACGAGGCAGAAGCAGTTTTGAAGAATAGAATTGTGATTCCCGTAAGAAATAATGAATTTCTATGGAAACAATATTTAAAATAACGTCCCCACATTTGAACTTTAATGCTACAATTAGAGCAAGAACAATATATCAAAGGTGTGTTGTTATCGACTCAGTACCTCATATTAATGTGGCCTTCAGTGAATTTCTCGGTAATACGAAAGTTTACTTGGCTGCCCGGGATGAACTGCGTCTCAGTCGATCGAGCTAGCTCTGAAGAAGGTCACAACAAGATGGCCGAAACGTCAGCTCGATCGACTTAGATGCGGCTCATCCCGGACAGCCAAATATCAGCTGAAAAGTAAGCTTTCGTAGTACCGAGAAATTCACTGAAGGCCACATTAATATGAGGTCCTCAGAACTGAGTAACAACACTGACGCGTAGGCATTGGTATTAAATGACTCCAGGCACGGAAGTTTACGAATCTACTGTTTCAACTGTTCATCTACAGCAATTCACTCTGCATTCTTACATAAAATGCCACAAATTTTCAAATGAAACATACCACTCGATATTTTTAGAAATGATCTTTTACAACGTAGAAGGTGAATTATAGTTGTTGAAGCTTATAGATAATTTGTATGTTTTACAAAGTGCAAAATTCAATTTATAATATGTTTTAATGTTTTTTAAATTGTTTCCTTCACAGAAAATGTTTCCGTTTAAAAATCCGTTCCTGCTGGGAACGGTTTTGTATAGTGTAAATACAATCCGTGTAAACTTTATTTTCTATAATGGTAAATATTTGGATTTACTAACACTGGTCTGTGGCGTGAAAATTGTGCTTTCAATACATTTAAAGAAATTCATAGGAATATTTTGGCCACATAAGGGAAGACCTACACGATTGACCAAAGTTGCAGCTATCTTCAGCGCTTTTTCAGTGGGTACATTTACACATTTGAATATTTGTAATATAAATATTTCTAGACAATGAAGTTCGAGACAAAAGAGTTGTATACAATTAATCTTTCATGCGACCAAACGAGTAAACCTATTCAAAAATTTGCTTAGTAAAAGCATTCAAGAAAATGTTTGGTACGCGGAACGTTGAACACTGAATTGTCAAACATTTCCAGTGAAGATATTTCCGACTGCAATCTTTGTAAAGCAACGGAAATAATTCAATAATATCCTCGCCAAATCTTCACAAACATACATGTTTGGGAAAATTATTCGGCCATAGTATCATGAGTGCCAGAATGAGACACGAATCGAATGTAGGTGAAATTTGAGAAAAAAGATAACAATAAATAAATAAGAAACGTGTTGACAAATAAAGCGTATACTATCTCCTGGAAGACCGATACCCAATAAGCGAGGCTAATCTTTAATAATCGACCCAATTCAATCCCATCATTCTAAAAATAACTTTTTTGACCGCGCACATCAGATACCGCGACCACTGTGCGGGCCCGGCGGCCGGGAGGCTGCGTGTGAAGGCTTCAGCAGGGGCGGCGCGTGCTCCGTTAACGAAGGCGGGCGGCGCGGCGCCAGAAATAGCGCCGCGGTTAACGTACAGAACGCCGCCGCTGTCGCGGCCCGCGGCCGCCGCTCCGGCCGACCCACGCACGCGCCCGACCCAGCGGCCGCGCGCACACCACACACCGCGCGCAGTGAGCGCGGACAGCGCGTCTGCGCGCTGGGCGTAAGCAGAACATCGCGAGCACGCAGCACACCCTGCACCCACGGCACACTTGACACTCGCACACCGAATTCTCCACGTTGCGCAGACAATCCACCTAGCGTATTCAATGCGCCCAGGGCATTCAATGCACCCACCGCACCCAAGCTACCCATCACACACATCACTACCTATATACGTAACTCATCCAATATACACGCAATAGCACACTCAATATACAAAGCACTCACAATATACCCAGTACACCCCATATACCCTATATACCGAACACACTCAATACACCCAGCATACTCAGTTCACTCAGCCTACTCAGTACACCCAATAAATCCAGCACACCCGAAATACCCAGCACGCCCAATATTCCCAGAACACACATTACACCCAGCACACGCAGTACACCCAGCACACCTAATTCACCGAGCATACCCAATACACCCAGCACACCCAATACACCCAGCACACTCAACACACTCAATACATACAGTACACCCAGCACACTCAATACATACAGTACACCCAGCACACTCAATAAACCTAGCACACCCAATATACCCAGGACACTCAATATATCCAGCACGCCCAATACAGCCCAGCGCACACAGAGCACCATCACACCCAGAGCACTCAATACACTCAGCACACTGAATACACCCAGCTCTCCGAGTACATTGAGCACATTACATAATCTTCATACTCAGCACATCGACCTCACTTGTCATCTGCACACCCAGCACGCAGAGAACTCTAGCATATCCACCATACCGAGCACACAAGTCATACTCGGAACACTTTACAAAATCAAAATGCTGACCACATACAACACATTCAACGCACTGTCCCGGTAGAGTAGGGAATTTATATGGATGGGTGAAGGGAAGGGGTAATTCCACAAAATTGTCTGTTCAACTAACTTTTAAAAAACGGCTTCTTTAAATCACATGTATCTTCGACCATGCGCTTTAATGTTACCCAATGTGGATTTCGTCATAAACTTCATTTGAGCTCATTTGTTTTAATAAGCTCTTTAATATAATAGGCAAGGGCATAATTAAATGAAAGAAATGTACCAATTAGAGCAGCTGGTCGCTGGAATTCTCATCCAAAATGTATTTGAATTGAAACTAGCTATTTAAAAAGTTTCAAACATTTGACACGCTGCCTCAGCCAGATTCGCTTCAGAGGCAACGGAAATGACACGTCAGCCGGCAGCACAAGTCCATGCTCTCGGAATGTGTGTAGTGTAGTGCATGCAAGTGTGGGTCTGTAAAGGGAAAGAATGAGATAAGGATGAGGAAGGTAAGATCGCGCGCGGTCCATGCCCCATTTGTATGCGTGCTGCTCCGGTGTTTGCCTGGTTTTGATCGGCGAAACCCCGTAAAATTACCGACCAGAGTAGCCGGCCACTGGATTTCACCTTCACGCAGTGACTGAATTCGATCCAACTATGTAAGCTTCCATCGACAGGACTCGATCCGAAGCCCTTCCGGTCGACCGTGGTACAGAGGTAATCAAGTTGCCCACTGGGCTACCGTTGGCGGTGCCACCCCCTCCTCTTGGCCGGCCGCGGCTCGTACCTCTCGAAGCGCTGAAGCCCAACTAACTTTTCCCCCGCGTGGTGCGCGCGGCGTCATTTGCCGCACGGAAGGTCTCGTGCCCAGCGCATTGATTGTGACGCCGCGCAATCGCATGCAACAAGTTTCTCCCGCCCCTCCCCCTCCCTCCGCCGCTCCCACCCGCCCCTCCCCCGCGTCGGCCCGGCCACGCCCCCGCCCGCCCACTCACTCACCCCCATGGCCTGCCCGCTCGCATAGCCCGTCCGCCCGCACACATCGCCCACCTGCCCATTGACATCGCCCGCCCGCCCACTCACATCGTCTTCCCGCTCGCAAAGCCCACCCGCTCATCTCGCCCGTCCGCTCTCTCACATCACCCGCCCGCTCGCTCACATTGCCCGTCTGCCCGCTCACATCGCCCGCCCGCCCGCCCACTCACTCACCCCCATGGCCTGCCCGCTCGCGTAGCCCGTCCGCCCGCACACATCGCCCACCTGCCCATTGACATCGCCCGCCCGCCCACTCACATCGTCTTCCCGCTCGCAAAGCCCACCCGCTCATCTCGCCCGTCCGCTCTCTCACATCACCCGCCCGCTCGCTCACATTGCCCGTCTGCCCGCTCATATTGCTCGTCTGCCCGGCCGTATTGCCTACCCGCTCGCTTACTCTCTCCGCTCGTCCGCCCACACTCACGCCTATCCGCTCACATCGCCCAACTGCCTGCCTCCGCTCGCCCGCCCGCCATCCCGCCCGCCAGCCCGCCGGCTCCCCCGCTCGCCCGCCCACTCACATCGGCGTCCCGCTCGCATCGCCCGCCTACCTGCCCGCTCACATCGCCCACACGCTCATCTCGCCCGCCCGCTCTCTCACATCGGTCGCCCCTCGCCGCCTTACATTACCCGCCTGTTCGTTCATATCGCCCGCTTGCCCACATTGCCCGTCTGCCCGGTCGCATTGCCTACCCGCTCGCTTACTCTCACCGCCAGCCCGCCCACACTCACGCCTATCCGCTCACATCGCCCGCCCGCACACATCGACCGACTGCCCATCACGACCGCCCGCCCGCCTGCCCTCGCAGATTACGCGCCCGGCGAGTCACATCGCCCACCCGCCCGACAATTATTTCGGGCCTCGGTCCGCAGAGACCGACGCGTGCCTCGTACAGGATACGGCCTAGAGCAGGTGGCGCACTCCTCATTGTATGTCACTATCCTTATCTGTTTCATTGCTTCCACACTTCTCTGCGCAATTGTTTGCGCAAGGTGTCTACTTGAAACAATTTTTCAGGAAGGGAGAGTGTTCATATTGCGCCTTAGAGATGTTATTCAAGGTTTTTTTCGATACCGTTTAACGCATGAGAAACGTAAGACGCGTAATTTGTGAACCCAATAGTTGACCGCGTGATCGAGAAGCGTCTTGAATTCGAGCTCAGCAGATGGTGAATTCTTGAAACTAACTTCGTATCTGAGTCGAATTCAACCACGCATTGAGACGTAAAACCAGAGAATAAAACGAAAATGGAAATACAGCACTTTGGAAATAAGCGATTCAATTGTTTCAATAATGGAGCAGATAGTGGCTGCAGCACATTAACAACCGATACAAACGAGCACGCTTGTGTATGGGCTACTTAGAGGTCCGGTTGGCTTGTAGGGGGTATATGATAAATTTTCATCGGATAATTCTGAAAAATGAATCCCAGCCAAACAGTTCGAGCTTATTCCGGATTTTACACACACATACGCACGCACGCGCGCGCGTTCTTCGTTAACTTGTTTGTTATGCATTTTTAAGATACGTTTTCTTTTCGTTTTTGTTGTTTTTAGTGTTTAAAGTGGAAATAATATCTTAAAAAATAAAGAATGCTTTAATCTTGGCAGAAACAGAAATGGTCAACCCTTGGAACTGCTTTAAACGATACGAGCCCCGTTTACTACCACACATTATACCCCGTGCTCTCAGTTCTAAGTTCAATAACTACGGGGAATTGATTAGTGCCACTACGCGTATACCGGAAGATTCCGGGTTCGATTCCTCGACGAAAATGTTAATTAATTGATCAGAAAAAATATTATTTATAGCGATTACTTAATGCTAAATAGCTTAGCAACAGTGGTAATTGCAAAACAGGAATCGTATTCCCCCGTAACTTATATCTGCGAGCAGGTGTTGAAATGGGTAGAATAAACCACCACCGTCGCTTTACCTTTTTCTCAACTCTTCTCCTTTTCGGCTTTTTCGACCTGTTGTCCCTTGGATCTCTGCGAAGTTGGCGAGGAGGCAGATATACAGACTGCTACCCGCGTTCCATCACAGTTTGCACGGCAAGCCGCTTTTGAATGCCCTGATCTCTACGATGGAGTTGTATCATTGGCGTACATGCAATGCTTTGTATGGCAGTGATGCAGGCAAGGTATACCCAGAAATACGTTGCATTTGTGCCTGGCCATGTAAAGGGAGATGGAGTCATAATTGATTCAGCTGTTATGTCGAAAAATAATCTGAAATGTAATAAGATTTTTTATGCAAATACGAGTAACAGCATGTAGCTGCATGCTGCTTTATTCGTTTGGAGCAAAGGTGATGTACAGATGAATTTTAAGTATATGCTTTAATATTAGCGTATGCGTACAGTTAAGGAAGCTTTCACTTAAAAATCACAGCACAGATTTGAAAATTAATTTTACTGCATTGTTTTTTTCTTGGGACTTTAAATGAAAGGTTTAAATCATATTTATATAAAAATATTATGAAATTAGTTTTTACATTTCAAAATCGTTTAAATCTTTGGCAAATATTCAAACTCCTGTTGGAAAATAAAAAATGATAGGGTTTTAGTACTATCTGAATTGCGACTTTTAGTTTGGAATTTTATTTCCTTTAGCTAAAGAAGTAAACCTTTAATGCATATTCCAAACGTAGGCCCTGTTTTCAGTTTTTTATTGCTTACACCCGCGTACTTTTAGGACGCTCGCTCGAAATTATCGTTCAAGAACACATTGTAATAACACAAATTGGAATTCCAATCATGCGGTAGGGAAATCATTTCGCTCGCAGGAAACAGGGCATTCATACGTGCATACGAGTGTTACCGGAAAAGTCACCGGCAGAGAAAACGAAACATTTCGATTCAACGTAATAGGCTGCTGGACTTCTAGATGTCAATCTTTGTCGGTAATATGGGGACAATCACTCTTGATTCATTTAGACGACCTGCGAAAGGCTTTCCAAGACGAAATAGGATATGATTCCGCAGGACGAAATTGGCACGAAATCATTGGAAAGCGTTAAAAACTTGAAACATTGTATACTAAACATTAGTCGATATCATGATCTTCCTGTTGAGAACTTTAAAATATCTTGCGTCATCTGAATAACAGTGAACAAAGTTGTAATGGCATTTGAGTTAACACTTGTATAAATTCATTAATTAACGTATTCTCGCATATTTTTGGCAAATAGTATAATACAAATAATAGAAAAGTCAAGAAAAATGTAAATATCAAGCATAGAGTTTATTGTTACTACGCCAAGATAATTAAGATTGTGAATTTAAATTTATAAATAGTTATTTTTGTTTCTTAATCTGTAAGAAATCACTAAGTGTGCCTCTATAACGTCTGACATTTCATTTTCCCACGATATGCCAGATCGTATGAGGATATTCGTAGAACTCGTAGACGTCTATGTACTTACTTATGTACTATGTACTTTCTAGCTTACCCCATTTTATACACGTTATCTTTGCACTTACGCAGGGGCTGATTAAAAAAGTATTTCAAGGTGGATAAATATTTTAGAAATAAAAAAATTAACTTGAAATCAAAAGGGTCTTTACAATGACTATCCCTCAATGAGATGTGATGTGATTAATACGTTAAAAGGATAATGTTTATTTCAATTTATAAATATTGAACCAATCTTATCAAATGATCTACAAACATATGTTGCCATTGTTTTGAATAAATTTAGTAAAATTACCAAAAAAATGTTGGACGGCAAGAGGAAGGTCTCTGCCCCCATATCCGCCACTGTTCGGTTTCTACTACCATTTGACCGAAAATAACGGGTTAATAGTCTTCTGGTTGTTTCCCTTGCACAAAATGGCCGCGTCACCTCCGCCACACCTCCGTGTGGCTGGCACAGTTAGCCCGGGCCCCGAGCGGTTTGTGTCGCGTAGGGTTTCCCTGAAGCCGTAGCAGCGCGCGCGTGGGTATACACGGTGCGTTAAGGCGGAATAACACGTAACACGATTTCACGGCTTACCTTTCATTTTACTGAGCACGGCAATAATTTTAATTACCGTACCCAACAGGATAAGACAGTGGTGCCTGTAGTGAAGGAAAGTGCGAATCGGCGAGAGTATGATCTGTATTTAATTCAGAAGTTCAATGACGCTTCGTAATGGTTAATAATAGGTTGTTCAAGTATCTCTTAATGAAGAAGCAATGGCCTGAAGGTGCTAATTTTTTTAAACATCGCTTCGCAATCTATCATTATATTTAAAAAATGTTGTATTTTACGAAAATAAAAGGAGCATATTAAATATAATAGACGGAATAAATATGCTTTAATGAAGTAATCTTTTATTACATTAAGTTGTAGTTGAAGAGCGAAAGATATATCCTTATTAGAATCTCTAAGCCATGTCTGAAATTTTGTATTATTAGTAATGAATAATTATTGCTACTAGCTAATGTGTATCGTTCGTAAAATTAAACTACAATTAAAAATGTTTAAAAAATGAATAATATAATATAATAATGAAACTAATAGAATATATTATAAAATAATATGTATTCATCTTTTAGAAATGTTTCTAACTAAATTTTGTGTAATGAAATTGAAATAAAACAAAAAGAATTTTCTTGATTATCAATGATTCTTAATTTATTAAATCAAGCGCTGCTTTGTAATTTAATAAATGCCACTTTGGGCGTTGAAAGTAAATACGAGTAGAAGTATATAAATGCTTAAAAATATATTATCTTCAATAGTTGACTTTATGCATGTACTTTTTTTTACAATATTTCACTTTCAGACAGACGAAATACTATTGATACATTTTAAACTGTTAAATCTGCCTGTATAAATTTTCCAGAACGTTGCGATGATTCACGCAAATCCAGAGCTCACGTGACTTAGCCCAATTTCCCTAAATTTTAAATTAAATAGAAGCATTTGCCCTTGATTGCTCTCAACTGTAGATCCGTCGAGCCACTATGATGCAGCTTCTAATTTACACTAACAGGAGGGAATGCAGTGTTTCGATTGTTCAAATTGAGATGCAAATCAGGGGTCGTTTGGTACGTGAGTAGCGCGTTGGAAATGAGAATTGAATCGAACCTACTATCGAATCATTGATGCATAATTGCAGCGTTCAATACCAAAGCTGTACAAATTGCTTCCTCTAATTTTAGGAAAAGGTATTTGAAGTTTCATTGACAGGTAATGGGTAGCAACAGAATATGGGAAAAAGTTCTCCCGCTATTCTTAAAACACGTCAGAATGCATTTGGTATGAAATAATAAATTTAATGAATGATTATGTAATTTATATTATATTGTCTAATAATTTCTTCGAAACAATGTAAAACTAATTGATTGCTGGTTTAGTGTGACAATTTGAAAATAAGGAAGAAAAAAGGGTATGTGTGGTTTCAAACTTATTGCCTGTTGCAGTGCTGGTAGGAGTTGTAACTTGACTAATGTTTGCATCTCAACACCATACTGGTACGTAATACAGTTATAACAAGTATTTCACGGTTGCAAAAACTGTGATTCTCTCTTGTTTTGGAACGTTTTTGGCTTATCACAAAAATATTTCCATATTCCTTGTAAAAATGATTCTGTCAAATATCCGAAAAAGGGATAGATATTTTTCTCCACGTCTATTTACAAATTTCAACGCTAGCACCAGCACTGTTGTGATTATTTTCTCCAAAATTGATAATTGCCATCTATTTGAACGAACTCAAGGATTTGCGAGTTTGAAGTAATGAAATCTGTTCTTCAGTCACAACGTTTTGAATATATAAGTAATTTTGGCGTAATTTTGGGTGAAATATAGACAATTTTGAAGAATGAATTTCTCAAAAACAGTTCAATTTTTTTTCTTAAAATATTTTCTCGTATGCACCAAAGTTCGTTTAAAAATTGGTGCTGGTCCTATTTTTGGTTAACACTGCATTTTCAAAAATTGGAAAATATTTTTATTTGCAAAAGTAGATAGAGATGATTTCTTCAATACAATGTTTTGAAAAAAATAATATTTAAGAATGTTAATGTACACATTTTTGAAAAACGAGTAGTTTTGCTTTATTATTCAGAAAGTCATTTCAATTCATAGAAATATTTCTCAAAAATGGCTGTAATTTTTTTCTTCAAAATTCTTCTTCGAGTACTGTAAAGGACACAAAATGTCCCATGTCTCACGTTGACACCCTTTTTTCATAGAGTCCTGTATTCACTTATTATTCACTTACGAGATGTCGGATCATTCTGAACGAATATCTATATTTTAATGTTACTCACGTTCACAAGGCTACACTAGAAGTTTAATAATATAAAAATCAAATATCGCTTGTTATGTGAAGTGGAAGATTGACGATCCCTTTTTAATTGTAATAAATATTTTATTGGCAATATAGATGGCTTAGTAATTAAGCTCGAAATACTTGTCTACCATTAATGTCATATCGTCTGGTTAGTGCACACTGTTGTTGCTGTTCTCCACGTTTTACTACAGCTAAACAATGGCCAGAGCGTGTGGCCTGCTGTGCACTTTTCAAAGATTAAAGAGATTTATTATACCGTTACCCAGGAGTTTATGTTCGCCACTGTGGGAGAGCTATGTTATTGTCCATATACAACAGAAGGGACCAGTCAGTATTGTATGACGTCCAGACAATATCGATCTTACCTCTAAAGATGAAAGTATATTGCAAGAAAAACAATAGTTACTTCTTGTGTATTATTAACATACATTTTAATAAATTTTTGACTAAATTGATGATTAATAATTGAGTCCAATGTTAGAAAACAATTGTTAGATAATTTCCAGTTCGTGTATCAGTGTCTACATTACCAAAGATATTACTAAATAACCTACCTCAACAGGTTGTTAAAGGCACGTTGTACTACTGATAAAAAGTTTGTGATAGACGGAAGTTTGTACCGCTACTTCTAATTTTTTTAGAATGTGTTCTAAGAAAAACGACATTCACATTAAAAGATCACCTGCCTAGTACATTACACGTTACGTCTCCGTAAACGAATGTAAACCTTATTTCTAGTCCTTGCTGAACGTGCCAATTGCAAGAATGAATGACCATTGTGGGTAAGTGGTGGAATGGGCTTTAAGGGAATCACTGACACAAACGATCAGTAGTACTCAAGTGATAACTATTATGAGTCCGATTGCATAGTATAAATTGTGTT
Source organism: Gryllus longicercus (assembly GCA_038098605.1). Lineage (NCBI taxonomy): Eukaryota > Metazoa > Arthropoda > Insecta > Orthoptera > Gryllidae > Gryllus > Gryllus longicercus. Next base: position 18,411 of record JAZDUA010001562.1, on the reverse strand, counting down.
TAGAGTGAATGGGATTCGTGTCCAGTTCATTCGCTGGAGGAAGAACTGTGTAGTAACTGCTGTAACTCTAGGATTCACTTGTGATAAAAATAACTAAATATTGCACTTAAATGTTTCTAAACAATTTGTCCATGAAATATTCAGTAACGTCATGTATATATACTTTTTGTGTGTTGTGATAATGTGTGTGTTGTGTTGTGTTACTCACTCTAGTTTCGTATCTGAATTTTATGTATCTAATAATTACTATAGTTTTCCCCTTCTGCTTGGTCTACAAGAATTCGAATGCATAAACATTACTAACATTGTGAATAAATTGCAACTTTTATCTCGAATCAGCTCCTCTTCTTTTTTGAAATGTGCTTTTCAGACTATAATCTTCAATGCTTCTTCTAAGATGTTCCATTGTATGTGTACGGAAAATTAAGTAATATTACGCAAATATAACCGCGATGCAAGGTTATACTGTCTAGCGTAAATAAGTAACTCAAGAGAAGGAAAATATAGAAAAACGAAAGATTTCTTCCTTAAATTCGTTATTAATTTTGGGATAATATTTAAAATTTGGACTTACGGTCTCTTGCAATTCCAGTCTATTTATAACTCTTGTATGACTGGCGTAAGCGGCAACAATGCAGAGAATGCACACGTACCTGCAAAGAAAAAATGTAACATTTACACTCCGTTGAATACTGTTATTTAAGTAATTCATGTAAATATATTCACTATTGTTTTCGTAATACTGCACTGTTAATATATCGACTTGCTTTTATCAAATAGGATGAAGGAAATACCTCTCTTAACGACCGACGGTCGTTAACGGTTTAAGAATCTGCCGTGTTCTAAGAATAATCGAAACAGCTGCCGTCGGTAGCCGAATTGCTTAACTATGCTCCGTGAAGTCAAGGAAGCTACGCAACTCGAGGCAACACGGATTCCTGGATGCGAAGCCGTCCGGGAACCCAGGTTACTATTAACGCCGAGCCCCTTACCGAAGGGATAAAAGGCAGCGACTGACTGCGACGCTACGAGACAAACGAAAATAAATTAACGGAGGATTACTCCAATAAAGATGTATACTCTTAAAGGCCAAAAAGGGCTAAAGAGACACGTTGCGTAAAAGAAGCAACGAACTAAAAAAATAATTGTAGTTAAAGATGGCGGAAGATTACGTTTATTCCAAGAAATGGTATTTCTTGCTTATATATTGTTTTTTTGTGTAAGAACGCAAGTTGAAGAGAAAACAGTTTTAGTAAAAAGGACTAACTTCTGCTTAAAAGTGACTCTGAAATGCCGATCTCAAAGGTCGAAAATCCTACAGTTGAAACTTAATCATGAGGTTTTGCGTCGTACAAAGCTACTATGACAGGCGTGCGTACCGTAAAGCAAATTCATGAGAGAGGGGGAGTAAATTAATGGGCCCACCACTCCTTTGAACGTTTTTATTAACATATGAAATATTTAAAAATTAATAGATCATACTACGAGAATGCGTTAAAGAAACAATTAAGAAATGCAATTGTCTCCTTGTTCAACCATTTGCACGTTTACTTAAAGAGCTTCTTCTCCAAATATTGATTAACAATATCCTAAATTATCGGGTTAAAAAAGGGAACAATCTAGAATGGATGAGATTTTAGTAGCTAAAACGTTTTATTAAGTAATGTCACAGCCACCCTTCAAGATTGAAAGTTTTAGATGGTAATGAATGGATTTTGCATATTAATGATAAAATATTTACACGATCCTTATTTTGGCAACGATTACTTTGACCTTAAATTCGTAATCCGAGATCTCAAATCTATTGAAATGCAGTGCCTTCAGTATGTAAGTCACACATTTTTTAGTATGACGATGATTAATTAGAATGTATGTGACTTTAGAATCCATATTTCATATATCCGCGTTTGGAATCCCTAATCAATTAGTTTTTCAGAAATATGAATGTGAGTATTTATTAGGATAACAGTGTCGTAGTCGTATGGCCATATTTGGAAACGAGTTAATTGTTTTGATGGAAATGTTATTATAAAGATATATGAATGGTGCTGGAGTACTGGTGAAACAAAAATTAGGGAAATGCCAGAACCCCAGAATAAGCCTTCCTAAAACTTCCTTTCTCCACCTCCCCGATTTTCACATCGCTCGATCAGGATTTGGAGCATGCCCCTAGCGGTCCAAGGCGGTTAATAAGACCATTACGCCATGAGACGCCCAGGTTGATTGCGATTGTGTCGATTCCGATACATTCCCAAATGAAGAGGTGGAGCGTGATAGCGAAGTAGATCTAGTGAGCGTGTCCTATCCGGTGCCGCACGCTCCGGTTTCGCACAGGCATTGCGCGAACGCCTCGTAGGTTGCTCGTAAAAAAGTCAGAGGCGTTGCCTTGCCCATCCTTTTCACTCGGCGAGCGTATACCTTCATGCATAAAACACTGCCATTCTGCGCGCGAGCGCTACCACAACCTGCACCTTCCCACTCCCCCTCCCCTCCCCATTTCGCCCCGTCCTCGACCTCCGCAACCGGGAGAGGTGGCTCAGGGCTTGAACTGATGTCACTGCAGTCTCTGACCGGGAGGTCCTAGGCTTGAGTCCCGACGGTGGCAGGATTTTCGACACTAGCTTGTCAGCTGTCTGGAGGAGAATTCTAGCTGTCGGCTGCTATATTGATACTTTTCCGTGGATTCTCTACTCAATACCAGGCGAATACCGGAGCAGCACCGTAATAAACGGGCCATGGACCGCGTGCAATCTTTCCTACCCTTTCCTTGCCCTATTCTCACGCCTTATACACACTTACGCTAACATGTAGGGGAGGGAGCGTAGAGCTTGGGGGGCGGTGCCCAGCTGGTGAGAGATACCTGGTTAGGGAAAACCCCGCTAGCCGATAGAAGATCGGTGCCGGATCTCGCCGTACAGCGGGGAAAGACCGCATCCACCCCCAGAGCAAAACCACGCACTACACTTACGGGAATGCAATCATCAATCATCAATCATGCAATCATCACCGTCAACACCTTCTCCCTTCCACGTTTCCACCACATTTACGTTCCTCTCCGAAGCCGTGAAACGCGGGGGCAAGATCTAGGGAAAGTACGGTGGGAAGGATTTCGTTTAGAGATGGAAATTGGGCCAGGCGTTATTCCGCTCCCCTCGCCATTATACTTTAAAAATTGAATATATTCGGGATACGTACTTTTTAAAACAAATACTGCTTCGATAATAGCAATTATATGAAAATAAAACCTCGTCCACAGCTTCCGAATATACTGTGCTTTTTGTAACTCGAGAATGCGTCAACCATATTAAAATACACGCTAAACTCATCATCCACTTTCGTTCTCTGTGTCAGAGAATATTCCAGTCTTTGTATCATGAAAATTCTCACACGGTATTAGAAAAGTTTTCTTTTTCAGGATCATTGAAATTTGAGGCCTTATTTTGATAACCATGAAAAGTTGACATCATAAAATGAAATTTCGTCCTGGTATTAAAATTCACGATAGTCAGTGCATCGTGAATTTCCTTTCGAGTTCATGATGGGAATGTTGCCCTAATTTCGCCTAGGCTCATTTTCCTGTATCTAAGTGTATATGACTCAACTTTATTGTATCATTTACGTTAACACTTTGACTACGACACAAAGGTTTCTGATGTATTGACTATAGGTTTTGTAATAAATGTAACACTGTCAAAGGTAGATATCATCGATATCATTAACATACATATATCGATTTACATACATATTATTAATTATTAACACAAATTGTGTTAATAATTAATGTTTGTAAATAATTATTGTTAATGCCTTGTTTTTAACCCCCTTCTACACACGCGTGTTTTTCCTATATTTATATTTATCTCGTTAATGAAATTTGGTTTATTTCATGTTCATCTTTCTCGCAAAGTGGTTGTGTATGGAAGAAACACAGATTTTCTATAATATATCATGTGTGCACCGACACTGAGCACGAGAACAGAAAAGCAGCGCAATGCAATATGGACGCGAGGAGCACAGATGAGCGTATTTACCTCACACTAGCTTTATTCTTATCTCAAAATGTCTTCATCCGTTCACTGTGATTTTTCGCGCGTCGATCCGACCATGTTCTGTTGATTTACGTTTTCAATTATATTCTTGCATACATATTCTTCTATTGACATTTATTTTCTTTTGTACGTGAGGCTTATGTCAAAATTTGGAGTGAAATAAGCTTGCGTCAAAATTTCATTGACCAGAAGCAAGAAATGCTCTGCAGTCAAGAGAAAGCCGATCGAGAATAAGATCAAAAACCCATGACTTATGACGTAGCTGTTTCAGAGAAATCATTGGATACTTCGGAAGGAAGAAGGGTAAACGCTGAAAATAGACAATTGGGGCTCAAAAAGGAGAAAGAAAAATGTGGAGGAGAAATTTTGAGACCAGATCTAACAGAAGGAGACAGAAATAAACGAAGGGAGAAATAGAGTTAGGAAAAACTGAAAGAATCTTAAAGGGGGGAGAGAGAGACACTCACAGACTAAGAGAGAGAAAGAGACGAAAAGAGAGAAAGAGGCAGACAGAAACAGGCAACCAGAGAGAAAGCCAGAGAGAGAGTGTGTGTGAGAGAGAGAGACAGAGACAGAGAAACAGAGAGGCATACACAGAGAGAGAGAGAGAGAGAGAGAGAACGAAGCAGACAGAGAGAGACAGACAGATAGACCGAGGGGTTTGTGACTGAGTAAATTCGTGTGTATGCACGCAAATGCATATATGTTGAATGAATGTATGCAAGCTTGTGGCAAAAGAAAAACGAAAACGAGTATCCAATAGTTTAGAAAGAAAAACGTGTTTCTAAGAGGTTATATAAAGCGAAGTATTTTCATTAGAGTAATGTTATATATTTCTATGAGCACCTTCTTTTGCATTTCTCTTCTGTTGGAAGAAATCATTCCTCTATCTTATGCACGAATTCCAAGCAAAATTGTTTTTCAAATGCAAGCTCTAATGACGTGTCATAATTCCGTAATCCACCTTATATTCCTTCTCTTCCTCTGGTGGTAATAATAATAGATCGCTCTTTGCGTCAGGCCGAACCTGCTTTGAAAGTAAATTTTCTGTCATTGCCGCGAAGACGCTCTAGGAAAACATTTCAAGTTATTTAACAGGAGGAGATACTGGAATTACGGGAGCTGCGGTACGGTAATGGTCTTTCGGGATCCGGCTGGCACCTGGGGCATTGCGGGGCGTGAGTGGGGGGAGCGGAGAGAAAGGGAAGGAAAAAATAAACAGAGCGCAGGACGTGCAATGAATGTGCGGGGGCGGATGGTAAGCGAGGCCGCGAGCAATCGAGCAATCGATACCGCCCGCCTGCATTCGGCGGCGGTGGATGCGTCGCAGAGCGAGGAGGCTGCAGCTCTTAAGCCCAACTCGGTTTGAAGCGGATTTAAGTGACTTGCGAAGGGCTTTAGGAGCCTGTGTAGCTGTTATGCTTGGTCAGAGGACGTTCTTACTAAAACCTTTCTATTCTACAATAGGACACAGGATACTGTTAACTGGTCGTGTGGTTATACACAATGGGCCAATATATTGATAGCCCGCATTTCACATATCCAAAATAAAGATCTTACAACTCCCTACCCGTAGCAAACATTATGATACAAACGCTACAGAAACGTGCTCACTGAATTAGTATGTGTACAGAAAGCAGCAGGAAGTTTATACTCCATCAGAACAATCTGCATGTACACGAACTTCAGTTTTTCTTTGGTTTACAAATTGTACAATGTAGCGTTTTCATTGTTGTAATATTCCAGAGAAAATGTGATTTAGAAATTTCAGAACAGAATAAGATAAATAAATAAAACAAAAAGGGAAATAAAACGAAAGAAAGAAGAGAAAGAAAGGAAAGAAAAAACAAAAAAAGAAAAGAAAGAAAAGAAAGAAAAGAAAGAAAAGAAAGAAAAGAAAGAAAAGAAAAAGAAGAAAAAGAAGAAAAAAAGAAAGAAAGATAAAAGAAAGATAAAGGAAAGATAAAAGAAAGATAAAGGAAAGATAAAAGAAAGATAAAAGGAATAGTATATTCTTCAACGAGCTTTTAGAAATGGCGAGTTGCTTCACGAGTTGCTTTGTTGCATCTGAGGCACCCCGCCAGTGAGGCTGCGGTGAAGACGGGCAACGGCGGAGAGCAGAAGCAGCGCTCCAAATGACGTAGAGCGAGGACGGGGAGAGCCCTTTCCCTGATGAGGACGCGATTCCAGCATCGAGGGGAGAGCAACCGCCCTCTTTACCGCTCATGCGCTCATTTGACTAGTTCTCTTGTTATTCTCTTGTTAAATAGCCGCAGGTACAATAATATTTTCTCCAGGTTATTGTGGTCGACGCTGTGTGTTTTTTGGGCTTTGATTTTGGGACAGCAGCCGACAAATTTTGTATTGTAATTTTGGTCACCTGTCTGTACTCAGATTTATTCTTAGTAGCACTGCATGGCCGCGAAATGGAAGAAAAGGGGTAATGTTGACACATTCCAGGACTTCAATATCAAAAATTGAAGACTCAACGAAGCTCCGGATTGGAGCTCGGAGTAACTTTTTACTGGACAACGAATAAAATAGTATTTGTACTTTCATTAAAATACAGTTACTTCATTATTTAACATACAAGCGACGTAGGAGGGAGTGTCGTAATTTCTACGAATGAATAATAGCCATAATGTACGGGTAGAAGACTATACTTTCTCTATGACCTTTAAATAATCACAATATATTTTTAACGGATTTTTATGTTTTATTTGAACTCGTGAAAACATTAATTACATATGTAAAAAATTAAGTAAAATTAAACGACTTTTTAATGAAGTTCCTAATATTTATTCCATTCATATCAATTAAACAGATATGTTAACGTAGCGTAAGAAAAGTTATAAAATACGAAATAAGTCATCATCAAACAGTTGTAAGATACATAATAAATTTGAATTAATTTTATGACAAAATTGATGGTGATATTACTGCAGTTAGAAATAGTGTGTCAACTCTAAACTGCTACCTACTAGTGTGTGCTCATAATGGTATTGACGACGAATGTAATGTTTTTTGTTCTGCTCCACAGATTTCAGTATTTTGTTGCAGTGTTCGTTTTTGCTTACCATTGAATCGTCTATGAGACCTTCAGCTATCGACGTACTCTTCCAGCTGTCAAGTCATTTGAATGTCGAAATACGCACCTGCATCAACTAATAACGTACTATAGAATATCATATACCAGTTATAGAAGACAGTGTAGGTGACAAATTCAAAATATATAAAATATTTTTAGAGTATCGTTTAAGCGTTTGTCACAGTATATATTTTTATTTAAAAGTTTAAATTTATTTTCATTATAACATTCAGGTAGTATTAACGAAATAAAAAAAATATTATGTATTTTGCTTATTCTCAATTTTACTATTGTGGCCATGTTGTATTGTGGCGGTGTGATAATTTCAAAAGTCATATCTATCCAAGCCAGTTCCTCTTTTTAAGTCTTAAAAAAGCACAGTCTAGTTTGCATCCCGCATCCCATTATTTGAATTTATTTTCACCGACATTACAGTTTTTCCGTGGAAACTTTAAAAACAGTTCTCAAAAATAGGTTGTCCATATATGATTCGCAAGCGAATTCCGTTAAGAGGGAGGTTGTGTCACCAGATTTCTCACAGATTGCAATGCTTCTTCCAGAGACACAAGAAAAGAAAAGTCACTTTCTGGCTCAAGCACGGATAAGGCTGGCCCAACATCACGAGGAGGGATTTGTACAAAGTAAAATAGTAGAATGTACAAAGCAGTCTGACGTAGGAGAAGTTGGAGTTTGCAAAAGCTCGTGGATCCGTCTGCCCGACGTCAACAGATTGCAGAAAATTCGGACCAAAGAGAAAATAACACTGCACTTTCTGAAGGGGCGCACATAATTAATGGAAGAAAGGAAGGAAAATAAACAAGCAGATGAGACTTTATTTGCCATACCTACTCGTGGATAGTGAGTTGTCGCCACATGCAAATAGGGCAAATCTTGAAAGAGTAATCCACAATCTAAATGTAATATCGATTTCGCAATATGTTGAAATGGCATAACCGGTTTGCGGTGCATAGTCCACAATATCCACTACCGATATTTCGATATACGGTTGACTTAAATAGTTAAGATCACGAAGAAAATAATTTAATTGAGTTCTGAGACTAGATCTCTGTTCTTTAACATACAGAATTGCGAAACTTGTCATTTTGTCACAGGACTGTCATCTTTTATAATTTCAAAGAAATATTTTACAACACAAATAAGTCCACAACAATTAAATATAATTGTTACCTATTGAAATAGGATCAGTCGTTTCGCCTACTTAAATTAATCCCAACATCTAATTACCGCACTCAGTGAGCGAGTGCTTCCCGGCCTGTCAACCTCCAGACTGCGGGCTCGATCTCCGTGAGGTGCGTGGCCATGTCGATTCTGGGACAGAATGTACGAAAACGCAGGCTAAATTCCTGGCCAAATTAAATCCTCCAATGGATGAGTAAAAATTTACTGGCAACGACCAGACCCTATATGGTGCCAACTGAAACATTCTCATCAATACACACTCATGTCGATGATGGGCCAGTCTATCGAAGCCCTTGGCCATTAAAAACAATCTTTTCTGATCTTCTCACTGTTGGTACGTATTGCTAGTTTGTTTGTTTCAATTATTGTAACTTATCACTGATCAACTAATAGATGAATATATAGAACAAGTATAAGTTGACTGTAGTACAATATTTGACTCTCATACATTGGCCAGCGAGGTGGATCATTCCAACTAGTACATTTTTCCCTTCCTAGACAGTCTTGTCTGTTTCTGTGGTACGCTATTTGACTTTTGTTATCATGTCATCATGATGTTAGTAGTGATCATGAGAGACGACTGATGAGAAATGAATGGTATATGATATGATGATCTGCCCCTACACGTTTCTAATTTATTTCTTGATTTACTTATTTATATAAAAACCGTGCTTCGTAATGTGTTTCAAATATCCGTCGTTTTACCTAACACGTATTGGAGATGTTTCTTCGACGCAGATCTTGCAGTATCTCTGTGTTGAACTCCACTCTGATGGCCCTGAGTTGCATAGCATTTTTAGGTTACCTGTGATAGCAGGTTTACTCGAAAAAACCCAGAAGGAAAAACTCATTTGGATTCATTACTACTTATAATTAAAAATATTTCACTATAGCTAGCATGGAAATGTTTGCAACTAACACTCGTCTCAGAGCTCAGTTTTCCGAGGGTATTATGGTATGGTTGTTCTCGCTTCTTTGAAAACGAACAAAGCGTGTTTCGTGACACACATTTTCCTCGCAAATTTCGACCTCAATGTTTTGTGTCTCGAAGTTTCCCCGTGCGTCGAACAAGCACGTAATCATTCTCGTAATTAGCCCTCCGACGTACTCCCATCCCCGTTCATTACTGTAGCAAGTTGTTTTTTGGGGCGTTTCGGTTTCATGCGTGGGCTACTTAATGTTTGGCTTTTTCTTTCGGCTGCGTCCCTCTACAGCACGTCATGCTGCAGCTTCTATGGTTTCTTTTCCTCCTCGTTTCCAGCGTAAAGTTTGAAGTCGACCGCCTCATTTTTTGAGAGGTTTGATCGCGTACATGGGGCACGAACGTGTTGCGAGAGAAACAAGCTGGAGGTCAATTACGGGTTTGCGCCATGGCTCGGCACGAGGGTGGCATGGGAGGGGGAGGCTAGCTCCCGGGTCGGGGGTCGGTAGAACTTCTGTTAAAGAGGTAGCATTCTAGACTCGGTAGTGAATGATATCATTTTTTGATGAAGTCTGATATACTACAGGTTATCTCAGAATAAATGTTACAAAACTTCTAAGGTACGCAGAAGGTCCAATAATGATCACTTGTTGCCAATGAACATGTAATGGGACATTCAGACAAGCGGCATTAGTTCCTTAATTTTAAACTGACCCGTGTGCACACATGAAATCCCCTTAAATGCGTCAGAACGTGGCCTACTGGAAGACTATGCATATGGGGTTACTTCAAAATTAGGGTGAAAGTGTAACGTTATCCATAATGTGTCAATTCATATCACTCCGATATATGAAATTTCCATCTACATCTTTATTGTAAAAAGGTGATCATTTTTACCTCTGTATATTCCTAGAAGTTTTACCTCTGAGTTCTCTTCACCTAGAAGTTTCTCCTCATATTTCCTAGAAGTGTGAAACTGCATCCACATAAATGCAAGTTTTCTACAGAAATTCAACATAAAGGAAATATTCTCTGCTATGTACCAACAATTTGTGATTCTTCTGGGCAAATCCAGTTTCTCCGGCATTACATGGCTGCATATCAACCAAATTTATTGTTTGATATAGAAGAAAACCGTCTTGAAAGATATTAATGATTATCAGGGATGAACATTCCCTTTATATACATGTTAAATGTAATTTTACGAACAATACAAAGTACATTTCGCGCATTCTTTCTTTAAAAATTTCAACCTCCGGAGTGCAAGAATTGCTCATGAACTGACTTCGTTTCGAGCATACCCATTAGTGTGTCATCGCATTTATAGTAGTGAATAATAAACTAATAATAATAACAGATACACAATTATTCGATAACTCTCACTCGGAGAACGGTTGTGTGGAGAAACGATGTACGACAAGGGAAGGAACTGCACGATACGGCATGAATAGGACAGGAGGGTGCGATACGGGACGGAACGGGCTGGGGCCAAACGGACAGTCCTGGACGAAGCGAGTCGGGGCAGGGCTAAGGTGATGTGTGACAAGGCAACTCCAGACTGAACGGAGCGGGGAAAGGTGGAGCAGGATGGGACAAGTCGGGGAGGAAAGAGATGGTGGGTCATTTCCGGATTGGACGAGTCGAGTGAGGCGCACAGGGCTGAATAAAAGGGGATGAGGTAAGATGGAACGAGACCAGAAAAAACGGGATAAGAGAAGCGAGGGGTGAACACGTTGCAGGTGATTGGGAAGGGCGGTATGGAACTGGAAGAGTGTTGCTGGTAAGTCAGGGCGGGTAGTTCAAATCTGGACTGAGCAGGGAGTGTCTGGGTGGGGTTGGTGTGGCACGTCTGGGCTGGGAGGGGCTAGGTGGGGAGGAACTGGAGAGGCTGGGCGAGGTGAACGGCTGGGCGGACTGGGAGCGGCGGGGTGAGGCTGGGTGGGGTGGGTGGGGCGAGAGTAGTAGGGCGGGGCGCAGCTGGGCTGGGGCAGGTCTAGACTGCGCGGAGCGGGGCTGGGTGGGATGTGCGGGGCAAGGCGCAACCACGCTGGGCGTGGGGAGGGATGTCTGTGCAGGGAGGGGCGGGGTGGGGCGGGGGTGGGGCGGGGTGGGGCGGGGGCTGGTGGGGACGGGGCGCGGCCAGGAGGCCGGCTCGTGCGGGGCGGGAAGCCTTTCGTGAAGGGGCACCGCTCGCAATGGGGGTGCCCCGCGGGGCGGGCAGTGGCGTGCGCGAGGTCGAGGCGTAGGTGGTGGCGAGCGGCGACGGGGACAGGTCGAAGCGAGAGCGGTCGCGAGTCCGAGGGCGGAGGCGGAGGCAAGAGCGTTGGTGTGAGCTTGCGCAAGGGCGAGGGCAAGGGCAAGGGTGGGGGCAAGGGCGAGGGCGAGGGCGAGGGCGAGGGCGATGGCGAGAGCGAGGGCCGAGGGCGAGGGCGAGGGCGAGGGCGAGGGCGTGGGCGAGGGCTAGGGCGAGGGCGAGGGCGAGGGCGAGGGCGAGGGCGAGGGCGAGGGCGAGGGCGAGGGCGAGGGCGAGGGCAAGGACGAGGGCGAGGGCAAGGGCGAGGGCGAGGGCGAGGGCGAGGGGGAGGGCGAGGGCGAGGGCAAGGGCGAGGGCGAGGGAGGCCGCTGCGTGGGCGAGTTCGAGGGCGATGGTGAGGGGGATGGTGAGGACGAGAGCGAGAGCGGGGCGAGGGAAAGGGCGAAGGAGGAGAGGGAGAAAGAGAGGGAGAGAGGGAGTGGCCGCGGCGTGGGCTGAAGGACGCTGAGCGCCTGGGGACGCGGTGGGTCGCTGGTTCGGCGCGCCGCGCGCTCGGTGGCTCCGCTGTTGAGGGTGGAGGTCGGAAGCATTCCCCCGAGAGCGGAAGATAAGGTTTCGATGCATGGATTATACTGCATCCGTGCTGGGTGGGGTGTTGTAAAATTGTATTGAGGCAGCAGGCAACGCATCTCACATGAAACGTTTTGTATTTATGGGCACTGAAAACTAGTGACATCAAATCCTACAGGCTGGGTTTCGAATGCTACATTGTTGTGAGGTTTCACTTGAAACTTGCCGTCTAGACCGGTAGACCGAATGGTTTTCGACGGCGAAGATTTTCCCAACAGCGAAGTATCTCTGTCGGACCAGGCTGTGTTAATAAGGATACTACAGGCCGGGTACTCTGATCGGTTAGCGTGCTTTCCTCACAGCAAGAAGAAGCAAGCCTACCACTGAAGAAATGGGCTGATGTTCCAAACATCGCGCAGATGGTTCAGATTAAATTTAATTTTGTTGGTCATACTAATTTACTAACATTAATGGAAATAATATTGATAATATATTGTTAAAATGCGTGGTAAGATTGTTTACCAGAGAAATGTGCCTGAATGTTAACTATTTTGTACATTTCCGTCTACAATTTCACTAATAAACGTAAATGTGAAGACCAGTGTAGATAATTTCTTAAACTAGTCATTTATGAAAAACGCGTGGTTAATGTTATTGATTTAAAACTATTAGAAATTCAAGATATTTCGTAATTAAAAAATTCTACATATATTTCACATAAGGGGTACCCTATTTCTAAAGAGGAACAGTGAATGTATTTCTTTTTAGCAAATAATAAATGCATTAACATCTAGAACAACGTTTATTTAAACAAAAATTCATACTAGGTTAAATGTTACAGACAATTCCTTCAGATAAAATTCTTTTTTCGATTACCTGCACGTGGAGCATGAGCCAGGTTCTTGAGCTCTTGGATCATACACCTCCACAATACGTTGTAAAATGTCAACATTAATATGTTCTAAAATGCACCTTAATGTATACAGGCAAAACAACCATGTGGTTTTACATATAGCAGCAATCTGGAAAATTCTTCATTAGGGCAATTCTTGTATTCCACATTAGGGACATTGCCATTAAATCGGTTTCGTTGTAAAATCTGCATGAATATTCTTTGTATATGTTGTGATATTTTCTTACATATAGAAATATACATATACCATAGATAATTATTCTAATATTTTCGGCACAGTAAATCGACAATTCTTTAGATTTACTGCTCCAATATTTTTGTTGACTCTCTGAAGAAAACACGCTCCGACACTTCACTTAAGAGATTCCGACACTTCACTTAACTAAAAAAAAAAAGAGTTTCTACTCAAAAAACACAATCTACGCTCGATCAGAGACGAGATTACTCTTCCAAGTAATTCCCATATTTTATCTCTAGACGTCAACTCAATGCAGGTCCGATAATTCGGTACTTCACATTAAAAGCGTATTCCGCATTAGGAGACTTTACCCTAATATTATTCGAAAATTTGGATATTGACCCATGTCCTCGTGTGTATTATTTCCCGATGGTGTCATGTTCTATTGACTCTTCCAGCGTCTGTCAGTAAAGATGTCAGTGTGTTTGTAAGGTACCTCAGTCAAGAGTGTGGTTCTAAATGCTCTTGGGGGTATAAAAAGTAACTATCCTCATCTGGAAAAGGGCTCAAGCAGTTTGAAAAGTTTGGCTATTTGACGAAAACAGCATTGGTGAAGATTGTAAAAACAAGGAAGCCTCCTATTCCTTGTAAGAGCTAAGTGTTCGAGATGTAATGACAGACGTAGGGGATTTTCGCAGTTTTATGATGTTCCCACCTCTTGAGATTGGTGTATCAACTCCTTGATGTTACCAAAATGAATAGATTGTTAACGCTCGTGCTAAGGCGCCGAATAGATTCATAAGGAATTGTCTCTACGTCATGCGTTCTTGACTGCCAATTATGTTACATCCATTGCGAATCCCAATATATTTTTCAGTCCCCTGCGTGGAAACTAGTACTTATCTTCATTGTTAATTGACTGGCAAATGTAACTTAACGGTGCGCGTAGGGCAAAATAGAATTTGGTGTTTGAGTACCCGCAAAGAAGTCATGGCCACATAAAGCAATTGGGTACAGTGAAGAAAATAAAAAATGTGCGCGGTATGAATTAATTTTGCCACCTAGCATACTCTTATTAGTATAATGTCCTCTACAGTAGGTACTTCCCTGAATTGTACGAAAATATAAAGTACTCAACTTGTGCTAAAGTTTTTGGCGTACTCATTGCACAAAGCCCGTCAACATTAGATTCATAGGCGCAAGACTTGTTTTTGTACTAGTTACGTAAACAATTATTCTGTAGTTTGTTTTTGATGGAATAGCGAGGTTGCGCAGGAAAATCAAACGCTTCATTTTTCTGTCCGGTACATTTTCATCAAAATCCTGGTATTTGCGTCACATGTTCTAAAATATTCCTCTGAGTAACGCATGATTTAATATAAACACTGAAAAATATTTTCCGTGCCAAAAGTAAAAAAAATATAAAACCTGCCTGTATTCTCTTCATTCACCAGGGACGTTACGTTTGCGGAGTTCGATAGAGACGGAGTGGACACGCGTTTCTTAGGAAAGGCTGCCCTGTCTCCCCTGCCCTCTGCTCGTTCCTTGCACGTCACGGTCCCCTAGTGCCCTCGACCCTCCGACCGACTCGGCCCAGTCAGCACACGCGATTCCCTCGCGTGGGGCAGCGGCCCCAATTATCCACAACCCACCGCGACCCGCCCGCCGCGCCGGCTTCCCACCCGCTTGCCCTCACGCTTCCCGCCCGCTCCCCGCCCGCTCCCCGCCCGCTCGCCCGCCCGCCCGCTCCCCGCCCGCTCCCCGCCCGCTCCCCGCCGCTCCCCGCCCGCTCCCCGCCCGCTTCCCGCCCGCTCCCCGCCTTTTCCCACCGGCTTCCCGCCCGCTTCCCGCCTGCTTCCAGCCCGCTTCCCGCCCGCTTCCCGTCCGCTTCCCGCCCGCTTCCCACCGGCTTCCCACCCGCTTCCCGCCCGCTCCCCGCCCGCTTCCCGCCCGCTCCCCGCCTTTTCCCACCGGCTTCCCGCCCGCTTCCCGCCCGCTTCCCACCCGCTTCCCGCCCGCGTCCCGCCCGCTTCCAGCCCGCTTCCCGTCCGCTTCCCGCCCGCTCCCCGCCCGCTCCTCGCCCGCTCCCCGCCCGCTCCCCGCCCGCTCCCCGCCCGCTCCCAGCCCGCTCCCCGCCCGCTCCCCGCCTTTTCCCACCGCCTTCCCGCCCGCTTCCCGCCCGCTTCCCCACCCGCTTCCCGCCCGCGTCCCGCGCGCTTCCAGCCCGCTTCCCGTCCGCTTCCCGCCCGCTCCCCGCCCGCTCCCCGCCCGCTCCCCGCCCGCTCCCCGCCCGCTCCCGCCCGCTCCCCGATCGCTTCCCGCCCGCTCCCCGCCCGCTCCCCCGCCCGCTTCCCGCCCGCTCCCCGCCTTTTCCCACCGGCTTCCCGCCCGCTTCCCGCCCGCTTCCCGCCCGCTTCCCGCCCGCTTCCCACGGCTTCCCGCCCGCTTCCCGCCCGCTCCCCGCCCGCTCCCCGCCTTTTCCCACCGGCTTCCCGCCCGCTTCCCGCCCGCTTCCCACCCGCTTCCCGCCCGCTTCCCACCCGCTTCCCGCCCGCGTCCCGCCCGCTTCCAGCCCGCTTCCCGCCCGCTCCCCGCCCGCTCCCCGCCCGCTCCCCGCCCGCTCCCCGCCCGCTCCCCGCCCGCTCCCCGCCCGCTCCCCGCCCGCTTCCCGCCCGCTCCCCGCCCGCTTCCCGCCCGCTCCCCGCCTTTTCCGACCGGCTTCCCCGCCCGCCTCCCGCCCGCTTCCCGCCTTTTCACGACCGGCTTCCCGCCCGCTTCCCGCCCGCTTCCCGCCCGCTTCCCGTCGCGTCCCGCCGCTTCCGCCCGCTTCCCGCCCGCTTCCCGCCCGCTTCCCGCCCGCTTCCGCCCGCTTCCCGCCCGCTTCCCGCCCGCTTCCCGCCCGCTTCCCGCCCGCGTCCCACCCGCTTCCCGCCCGCTTCCCGCCCGCTTCCCGCCCGCTTCCCGCCCGCTTCCCGCCCGCTTCCCGCCCGCTTTCCGCCCGCTTCTCACTAGCTTCCCACGTGCTTCCTACACGCTTCCCAAACACTTCCACGCGCTTGTCTGTTGGCTTGCTGTTCAGTTGCCGCCCGCTTCTCCGTTTTCCCGCCCGTTTGCTGTTTTCTTACTGCACGCTTGCCGCACGTTGTTCTCGCCGCCTTCTTAACATCCGCATCGGCCCACTTATCGCTCGCATCAGTTCGTTTTTCAATTGGTGCTCACCCACTTGCCATTTCTTAATTTACTTGATTTTATTATTTAACCATAACAGTTAAAACTTGTGTTTGACGTTTGTGGGAAGTCAGGCATTTGGAGTTCACAAGTTCAAAGTAAGAGCCCACCTCAATGCATAAAAGGAAACCGAGAAACCGCGATTGAAATGGAGAACGTGACCCAGAACCCCTGCCACCCGCTTGCAGGCGGCAAGAGGACTACATTGACGAGCTACATTGATATGAATTACGTTGACGCGGAGTTCATATTTCCGGACCAAAGCTCCGAAGTCAAGCTCTAGCTATGTCGAAATCTGGGAAACGAACAGATTAAGACATCTTTAGGTTTGGTGAAGAGCTTTAAGAAAATACATGGTATTGTGTGAAACGAAATTTCTTGGTAATCTATTAATGTGAAGGCTATGAATGGATGGAAGTGTTGTGAATGAATGGAAACAAATGATTTCTGGTTTTCAATGCAAATATTTCAATACTGATGAAACGGGAGTTTTCTTTCGGGCGTTACCGTCAAAATCACTTGTTGTTAAAGTTGAAAAGTGTGCCTGTGGAAATCTCTCTAAACAGAGACTGACAGTGTTGCTGTGTAGAAATATTGCAGGAGATATGGAAAATCATTGAGTGATTGAAAATCAACGAAGCCAAGACGTTCTAAAATCTTTAATAAACTGCCGATGATATGGAGAAAAAATAATAAAGCATGGATGCTGCTGAGAGCACACATGCTTTGGAGAGATCTTGAAATGCTTTCAAAAGTCGGGTTTTGTGAAAGTGTTAAAAATTTGGCAACACATTATGATTTTGAATCTGCTGCCGATTTATTGGCAATGCGGAGTACAGAGAAAGAATACAGTAAAGTGGTCGATATGTACAGAGCACAAGAAGAAGAGGAAGTAGAAACAGGAAGTAGAAATAGGAACTAGGAAGTAGAAACAAAGGAGTCTAAAATATGCACTCATGAATAACCCCTACAATGCATAATTGATGTCATGTAGTTCGCTGTAAACACACAGTACGCCAATGATTCTGCAGTTTATGTACTATGTAGAGAAAGAAGTTAGAGAGGAATTTTTAGACTCATATACTGTAGTACACGTACTTTTAAACAGTGTTTGTATTACTGCGCTTGTACACTATTCAGAACAAATCAACAGTATAAATGTAAAAACGGTTTGTGAGTGAACTTTATTCTCCAAGGTGAATAAAAAGAGAATTACTTTTCCAAGAGTCCCTATCCCGCTTACGTCTCAAAATAGAACTTAGATAAACACAAAACTTTATGGACTAAGACGATTGACCCATCCGCAGTATCCATCAATTCTTCAATATATTTGTTACTATTTTGCACTCGCCCCTACTTTTCTCACTCCGGGCTGCAGGCGACAAGAGTAGTTGCAAGACCTCCCCCGCCTGATGCAAACGCTCCACACCCCTCCCTCACTCCTCGCTCCACGCCCCACGCCTCAAGCTGCACGCCCATCGCCCAAGCCTCATGAATACGCCAACGCCCCACACTCCACTCGCCACTCCCCCACTCCCCACGCCTCACATCCGGTGCCAACGTCTCATGCCCAACGCCCCACGCCCAACGCCCAACCCCCGGTGCCAACAACTCACGCCCCATTCCCCACGACTTCCCCTCACGCCCACACCCCACTCGCCAACCCCACTCCCCACGCCTGACATCCGGTGCCAACGTCTCATGCCGAAAGCCCCAAGCCCCACGCCCATGCCCCACTCCCAACCCCCGGTGCCCAACAACTCACGCCCCATTCCCCTCGACTTCCCCTCACGCCTCACGCACCACGCGCGCGTGCAACCCCCCACATCCCACTTCTGACGGCAGCGGCACGCCCCACGCCCCGTTGCAGCGTTAGCCGTCCGCTCCGAATGGCGACATTATGTTGCTCAAGGAGCGACGCCTTAGCTCGAATTAATGGCACGGAAAGCAATTAGAAGCGGACGCCGGCGGACGGGTGCTGCTTTCGCAAGTCTCGCGCTTTGCGAGAC